>CM040123.1:363690654-364188190 GCA_022559845.1 Amorphophallus konjac
TGGCATTCCGCCCTAGCCGAGTGATGCGGGACGGACACGGGGACCGACTCTACGTGGTATGGACCTCGGACTCTAGACGTGGACACGACCAGCAACACATGATGGGAGAGACATTAGGCCCGACACGGAGAGCTCTCATAGGCTACACGTCGCTAACAGAAGTGCAAACTCACTCGGCGTCCCATGCGAGGGAAAGCGTGGATCGTGCGCGGTTAAGGAACCGGCAGAGTTCAAGGTAGTCAGACTCACTTCCGGACTCGGATCGAGTCACGGGACGGGTCACTCTCACTCTCACAGCGGTGACATGGACACACGGGCTAGTACCTACACTCTCGGCAGTGGCAAAAGACCGTATACTAGCTAAGCAAATGAACACCAAGAGGTTCGGACCATTACCTCCACGCACCCGGCGTGGCGAAGACAACCCCGGCCAATCACGGATCCTCGGTTAACACAATTTTACAGCAGTACAATAATTTGACTCACTCCACGCAGGGAGGTAAAAGGTCACATGCGGGGCCCAGGAATCACGCGAATTGGGTTGGCGGGCAGCATCTTGATGTCGCCCGGCGGTGCCGAACTCCGCGTTTTCGTGCTTTCCGAACGGCGGGTTCTACGGGCCCGTGGGGCCCACGGGTGGCGCTGGCCTCCGGATCTGCAGGAGTGGGTCCCACTGTGATGGGGACCCCTGGTGGCACGCCTCCACGGAAGGCGGTCGGCCGGGAACGCCGATCGGTGGCCGAACAACTCCGATCTCCAAGCTTGTGGAATGCTGCCCACGGATTTTTGCTTGCTGTTTTCAGGCGCGCGCTCCGGCGAAATCAACTGCTGCGATCAGCCCCGTCGCCGGAATGCGACGAAACCAGCGCCGTTGGAAAGAGGACTCAAAATCCTCCAACCTAGGGCCAGTGGATTCCTCTGAACCTGTGCGGACCTGGAACTTAACTAATTTTCAATTCTCTGCTACACAGTTCTAGAACTCTCGGTTCAGCACATCAGTCCCCTGTAAACTGCCGTTGACCGCCTACTTACAGTGGGATTCAGACTTCAAGATCTTCTTCAACGTTGTAGATAATCAAACCACGAAGCTGGGAAAATTTTTAGAATTGAATTTGGAGGTGGTGGTGATTTGATAGGATTTTGGGAGTGTCTGGTGGTCGGATCTAGGAACGGGTGGACAGAACTTCAGGTGGATCTGAGAATGATTTGTGGAAAATATGAAATGGATGAAATAGAAATTTAGAAAAATTGTGGATGAAGGGGTTCGTGGAAGGAAGATCCAGTAAAATTGGGCGAACCAAAGAAAATCAAAAAGTGGACCTAAGACCTAAAACTCAGGGCGGAGATGAATCTGGACAGACTGCTGGCAGAACTGAAAGGGAAGAGTGGACGAAAATCTAAAAATATGGAACGGGATCTGAATGACAAACCAATTTTTTTGGGATATCCTTGACACCTATGGAACCTCCAGTAAAATCCCCAGGTCGATCAGAGCTCGTGGTTGATGGCTGAATTTCGTGGAAGCTGCTGTGGTACTGCGCGGGCAGAACTCCGATGAAGACGATGGCGGTGCGGTGGCGGCTCGTGGCGGCGGCGAGGATGACCGGAACTGATAGGGGAGGAGTCACACCTCCAGAGGCAACCTTCACAGCTGCAAGGGGGGAGAGAGGGTCGCACCAAGCTGGAGCTCCAACAATTTCTTTGATTCAAAATGGCATTAATCCCACTAAAATGAAAAAATACAACTCTTTATAGGTTACATGCCAAATCCAATATCCACCCTTAGATCTAGGTATGGGGGAATGGATGGCTTGGATTGGATGTGACCAACCACAAAAAGAAATATTTAAAAGAAACCAATTCATAATTTTATCCCATGTGGTCAAAGAAGGAGAGGAAAGAAAAGAAAAAAAACTAATCTAGCCTAATAAGGCCAAAAGAGGGGGCGCCCCAAGCTTGGGCCCTTCTTGGGCCAAATTGCTTCCAGTCTCATAAGGCCTTCCACAAGTCCATATTACTCCAATCTAGGAGGCCCATGTGGAGGGGAGGCTTAATTGGGCCTTAAGTGGCTTAAGAACCCAATATGAAGCCTAATGAGGCCTTATTACCCAATATGGCAATTAACCCTAAATGGACCCTAAAGGACTCACCCATTTGGCACCCATTTGGCTTATTAAGAGCCTTACATTGAACCCAATATGAAAAACCCACATAAAACACTCATTACAACCCAATGGCAAAGCAAACAATTGCTAAAACAATGCAAGTAAATGCTAAATGTGACTAAAAATCAAAGTGGGGACTCCAGGCTATCGCCTAGCCAAAGAGATGCTGCTGTAGCTCGAGTGGTGCTCCGTGTACGGTACTGATGACTCGCCGGCTCGTGCCTCTCGCGTGCTCTGGTGTCCGCACCAATTCTCCCCGGGTGGGAGAAACTCGACCCTGTCGAGTAAGGGTCTGCATCGCTCCTGTATCGCTCCAAAAGGTCCGGATCGATCCGCTGCAACTCGCCATGTGTGATCCAAGTGTCCTCAGTAGCGGGCCGTCCTCTCCATCGCACTAGGTAGCGCGGGTAAGATCCACTCCTGGTAACTGTCACCTGCTCGTCCAGTATACGATCTATATGCTCACGCTGCCGTGAAAAAGGGGCTGGAGATGGAAGTGGACACTCAGGTGTGGGATCACTCTCAAGGGGAGGAGATGGCTCAAAAGGCTCACTAGGGATCACCGCTGGGTCCCTATATGCAACAAGATCCGATACATTGAAGGTAGAGCTTATACCATATTCCTCGGGCAGGTCCACAACATACGCATTGGATCCAACGCGTTTCAACACTCTAAAGGGACCGGCTCCGCGAGCTTGCAACTTCTTAACGGTTCCAGAGGGAAACCGTTCAGGTCTTACCCTGATCATGACGTATTCGCCCTCCTGGAACTCTCGGTGGTGTCGGTGGGCATCGGCTAACTCCTTGTACCGTGCATTGCTGGACTCAATGTGACGACGGATGTCGTCATGCAAACTCCTAACATGCCTAGCAAATGACTCGGCCGACTCCGACACTATAGCATGGACAGGCATGGGGACAAGGTCAACGGGTTTCCTAGGCCTACGACCTGTGACAATTTCAAATGGACTCATGCCAGTAGACCTATTCACCGAATCATTATATGCAAACTCAGCCATAGGTAGAATGAGATCCCAATCCCCAATGCGGTCCCTAACAAGACATCTCAAAAGATCACCCAGACTCCTATTGACCACCTCGGTCTGACCATCTGTCTGGGGATGGTATGCAGTGGAAAACTTGAGGTGCGTACCCATCATATGCCATAGTGTCTTCCAAAAATAGGAAGTGAACCTAACATCACGGTCAGACACTATAGTGCGAGGCAACCCGAACTTGCACACCACATGAGTAAGGAATAGGCGGGCTACCCTAGAAGCATCCGAAGTCTTCGAGCAGGGGATAAAGAGGGCCATCTTCGAGAAACGGTCAACCACCACATAGACCGAGTCATGCTTCCTAGAGGTACGTGGCAATCCCAAAACAAAATCCATACTAACATCCTGCCACGGGGCATCAGGCACGGGGAGAGGCGTATAAAGACCCGAACTTTGCTTCTTCATCTTGGCCGTAGCACAAGTACGGCACTGAGCCACGATGTTAGCAACATCGCGCTTCAAGCTCGGCCAATAAAAACGATGCTCCACTGCCTCAATAGTCTTGTTCCGACCAAAGTGGCCGGCTAGACCTCCCGCATGTAGTTCCCACACTAAGAAATCTCGAACCGAAGTTCGGGGAACACATAGCCTGCTACCTCGAAAGAGGTAACCCTCCTGAAGCACATACTCATCAAGGTCTCTCGAGGGTCCGGCCTGGAGGGTGGTAAAAATCTGACCAAAGTCAGGACAATCAACATAGGCCTCCTTCATCTTTTCTAACCCTATGACCTCGGCACTCATGGTGGTAAGCAAACATGCTCGCCGACTCAAGGCATCAGCCACCTTGTTCTCCACTCCAGCCTTATGTTTAAGCACAAAGGTGAACTGCTGGAGATACTCGACCCAACGACTATGACGCGAATTAAGCTTCTTTTGTGAATGGAGGTACCTCAATGCCTCGTGGTCGGAGTATAGGACAAACTCCTGATGTAAAAGATAGTGCCTCCAATGCCTAAGAGCCTGAACAACTGCGTAGAATTCTTTATCATACGTGGAATATCGCAGTTTCGCGTCATTCAGCTTCTCGCTGAAATATGCGATCGGGTGGGACTCCTGACTCAAAACTCCTCCAATCCCAACACCCGACGCATCACAACAGACCTCAAACACCTTCGAGAAATCAGGCAGTCGAAGGATAGGTGTCTGGGTCATACGCTCCTTGATGTCCCTGAAGGCAGCAGATGCGGCCTTCGTCCATACAAATGTGCCCTTCCGGATGCAATCCGTGATCGGGGCAGTGACGGAGCTAAATCCGCGGATGAAGCGACGATAGAACGTCGCAAGGCCATGAAAGCTGCGGACATCATGAACCGTACGGGGTTCCGGCCACTCAACAATGGCCCGGACCTTCTCCGGATCGGCGGAGACCCCAGTACTAGACACAATGAAACCCAAGAAGGTAAGCTGAGGTGTCATGAAAGCACACTTCTGTGGGTTTGCAAATAACTGCTCTCGCCGAAGAAGTAGACAGACCTGCCGAAGGTGGTCTAAGTGGTCCCCGATGGTGCGGCTATAGATAAGGATATCATCAAAATACACCACTACAAAGACTCCAATGAAAGGTCGAAGGACCTGAGTCATGAGCCGCATGAAAGTGCTAGGGGCATTGGTCAACCCAAAAGGCATGACCAACCACTCATATAGACCGTCCTTGGTCTTAAAGGCGGTCTTCCACTCATCACCTGGCCTAATCCTCACCTGATGGTAGCCACTCTTAAGATCGATCTTCGAAAAGATAGTGGCACCTGCCATCATGTCTAGCATGTCATCAAGGCGGGGAATAGGGAACCTGTACTTCACGGTGATTTTGTTGATGGCACGACTATCAATGCACATTCTCCACGTGCCATCCTTCTTCGGGGCGAGTAATGCGGGTACAGCACATGGACTCATGCTGTCCCGGACAGATCCTCTCTGCACAAGCTCATCGACCTGCCGTTTAAGCTCGGCATGCTCCGTGGGGCTCATTCGATAATGAGGAAGATTGGGCAAAGAAGAGCCCGGAACAAGGTCGATGGCATGCTGAATATCCCGCATAGGTGGGAGTCCCTCGGGAAGCTCATCGGGGAATACATCAGCATACTCCTGCAGAATGGGAACAACCTCGGGTGGGAGCTCACCCTCGGAGTCCCGCTCCACCTCTCGGACCGTAATGGCAAACACCGGACAGCCCTGACTAAGCTCCTGCTCCATTTCCCGGGAGCTAATCATCATCAATCTCCTCGTCGAGGGCTCTCCTGGGCCAGAGGTAACGGTCATAGCCCGAGCTGGGGATGGGGTACTAGGCCCGGGAACGGAAGGCTTCGGAGTACTAGGGCCAGTAGAACCCCTAACAGATGGGCTCCTGGGCCGAACGGGTTGGAGGGTGACCCGCTGGCCATCGTGGTCGAAGGTACAGGTGTTCGACCGACCATGGAGTGTGGCATCTCGGTCGAATAACCACGGCCTACCAAGAATGATACTTCCCACTTCCATGGGAAGAACATCACACCAGATCTCGTCACGGTAGGAGTGGAGCTGCAGCGGGACCAAGCACCGCAGCCTGACCGAAATGGAAGTGGTATCCACCCATGATACCTGGTAGGGGCAAGGGTGGTCTACGGGTGTGAGACCAAGACGAGTGACAGCGTTCGTGGAGATTGCATTGATACAACTCCCGCTATCGATGACCACCTTGCAAATTTGCTTTCCCAGCCTACAGAATACATGAAGGATAGTGGTTCGACGCCAGTCATCACTGACCTGTGGCTGGGTGAGGATACATCTGACGACCCCCACATGGGTATCGTCTAACTGCTGGGCATCCTGGGCCTCACCTCCCATCTCATAGTACTCGTCAGCTAGCTCTTCATCTGCCTCATAGCTGACTAACTCTAGGCCCGCAGGGGTGGTATCCTCGGCCTGTGTGTCCCCAATGTGAAGAGATGGGCGGGTGGGACACTGGTTGGCGAAATGGCCAAACCCATTGCAGCGATAACACTGCTGCCGTGATCCACTAGGCTCCCCAATCATAGGTCCTTTACCTTTATCCTCCCGACGGATAGGAGGCGTAGGCAACAAAGGACGTGCGGGTGGTGCGGGTGCCGGGGGACGGGCTATGGGTGGGGCCGTAAGATGCTGGGGACGAGGAAGGTCCCTCGGGGGTGGAGGGCGAGGCCTAGGAGCAAAGGGCTCGTGGCGAGCGGGCTCCTGAGGTCGAGCCATGGGGGCCCTCGGATATGTGCCAGATGAGCCACGGGACTCGACACTACGAAGGGGAAAGGAGCCCAACCGATGGGGTGACTCGAACTCGGCCTCGAACTGCTCCAATTCGAGAGCAATCTGATATGCCTGCTCCAAAGTGGTGGCATTGCGGCGAAAGAGTTCATATTGATAATTAGGCCGCAAACCTCTCCGAAAGCGGGATATCGTCATGGTGCTCTCTTTCGTGACCCCGCACCGCAAATAATACTCATCGAACTCGGCGGTGTACTCGGTCACGGATCGGTTCCCTTGGGAGATGCTTTGCCACTTGTCTATAAGACGTTGGCGATATGAGGCAGGAAGGTACTTCTCCCTCAATTTGAGTTTCATATCATCCCAGGTACCGATTTGGGGTTGACGTCACTGGTTGAGCAGGCTCTCCACATTGATCCAATAAGTTTGGGCCTGCCCTTGCAGCTTCATCTTCGCATATCGGACTCTTCGGTGGTCCGTCATCTCAAACCACTCGAAGTACCGGTCCATACCGGCCTCCCAATCTAGATACACCCTAGGGTCCAAGGACCCGCTAAAAGTGGGAGGGTCCGCACGCACACCCCTAAGAATGCGGTCGTCATCCTCGTCATCACGATTCCGTCGTTGATGACGACGACCGTTACCCCCGTGATCATTGTCGGAGGCATAATCATCCACTATAGGCGCCTGTTGCCTCCCGACATCCTCTACCTGAGCCCTTGGCACAACGGGTTGCTGCACCGGCTCTTGTTGGCCGTTCGTCGGCGCGGGTTGCGCCGCTACTGGGCCCCTCTCTAGGACGGCAATCCTCCCAGCAAGGCCTTGAATGGACTGCTCCAAAACCCCGGCCCGATCCTCGAGGGCCTTCATCCTCCCTTCTAGACGCGTCCCTATCCCATCCATGCGCGTACTAAGACCATCCATACGCGTGTCTAAACGATCCATGATGGCCCAGAACATCTCGGCCGTGGAAGACTCATCGGAACTACGGGCTCGGGAGTCCGCCATAGGTGGTGGTGGCGAGTATTGTGTGCCTCGATGGGTGGGCATGCAAAGACGTACGGACTATGTGACAATGATCGACTAATGCAAACACACTAAATGATACACTTAGACCTAATTGCAATTTGAAAACACTCCTTTTTTGGTATTTTGAAAGAATATAATTTAAAACACTTTTTTTTTGTTTTGAAAAGAATGAGACTCGACTACACCCTAGACACGGCCAAGACTCGGTACGCGGCGGAGGTAATCGACCCGATGGTCACTCGCGCAAGTGTGTGGTCTTCCCGGTAGGCGAAGCCTAACGGTCGGACAACACCTTTGGATATACCGAGTGAAGGTGTGTGTGGGGTAACCTTAGACTATGCAAGACTTATGCAACGACTACCCTAGACTCGACTGCTCTGATACCAAACTGATGCGGGACGGACACGGGGACCGACTCTACGTGGTATGGACCTCGGACTCTAGACGTGGACACGACCAGCAACACATGATGGGAGAGACATTAGGCCCGACACAGAGAGCTCTCATAGGCTACACGTCGCTAACAGAAGTGCAAACTCACTCGGCGTCCCATGCGAGGGAAAGCGTGGATCGTGCGCGGTTAAGGAACCGGCAGAGTTCAAGGTAGTCAGACTCACTTCCGGACTCGGATCGAGTCACGGGACGGGTCACTCTCACTCTCACAGCGGTGACATGGACACACGGGCTAGTACCTACACTCTCGGCAGTGGCAAAAGACCGTATACTAGCTAAGCAAATGAACGCCAAGAGGTTCGGACCATTACCTCCACGCACCCGGCGTGGCGAAGATAACCCCGGCCAATCACGGACCCCCGGTTAACACAATTTTACAGCAGTACAATAATTTGACCCACTCCACGCAGGGAGGTAAAAGGTCACATGCGGGGCCCGGGAATCACGCGAATTGGGTTGACGGGCAGCATCTTGATGTCGCCCGGCGGTGCCGAACTCCGCGTTTTCGTGCTTTCCGAACGGCGGGTTCTACGGGCCCGTGGGGCCCACGGGTGGCGCTGGCCTCCGGATCTGCAGGAGTGGGTCCCACTGTGATGGGGACCCCTGGTGGCACGCCTCCACGGAAGGCGGTCGGCCGGGAACGCCGATCGGTGGCCGAACAACTCCGATCTCCAAGCTTGTGGAATGCTGCCCACGGATTTTTGCTTACTGTTTTCAGGCGCGCGCTCCGACGAAATCAACTGCTGCGATCAGCCCCGTCGCTGGAATGCGACGAAACCAGCGCCATTGGAAAGAGGACTCAAAATACTCCAACCTAGGGCCAGTGGATTCCTCTGAACCTGTGCAGACCTGGAACTTAACTAATTTTCAATTCTCTACTACACAGTTCTAGAACTCTCGATTCAGCACATCAGTCCCCTATAAACGGCCGTTGACCACCTACTTACAATGGGATTCA
The DNA here is from genome assembly GCA_022559845.1 of Amorphophallus konjac. Classification (NCBI taxonomy): domain Eukaryota; kingdom Viridiplantae; phylum Streptophyta; class Magnoliopsida; order Alismatales; family Araceae; genus Amorphophallus; species Amorphophallus konjac. The sequence goes on from CM040123.1 coordinate 363,699,534, forward strand.
GACTTCAAGCTCTTCTTCAACGTTGTAGATAATCAAACCACGAAGCTGGGACAATTTTTAGAATTGAATTTGGAGGTGGTGGTGATTTGATAGGATTTTGGGAGTGTATGGTGGTCGGATCTGGGAACGGGTGGACAGAACTTCAGGTGGATCTGAGAACGATTTGTGGAAAATATGAAATGGACGAACTAGAAATTTAGAAAAATTTTGAATGAAAAGGTTGGTGGAAGGAAGATCCAGTAAAATTGGGCGAACCAAAGAAAATCAAAAAGTGGACCTAAGACCTAAAACTCAGGGTGGAGATGAATCTGGACAGACTGCTGGTAGAACTAAAAGGGAAGAGTGGATGAAAATCTAAAAATATGGAACGGGATCTGAATGACAAACCAATTTTTTTGAGATATTCTTGACACCTATGGAACCTCCAGTAAAATCCCAAGGTCGATCAGAGCTCGTGGTTGATGGCTGAATTTCGTGGAAGCTGCTGTGGTACTGCGCGGGCAGAACTCCGATGAAGATGATGGCGGTGCGGTGGCGGCTCGTGGCGGCGGCGAGGATGACCGGAACTGATAGGGGAGGAGTCACACCTCTAGAGGCAACCTTCACAGCTGCAAGGGGGGAGAGAGGGTCGCACCAAGCTGGAGCTCCAACAATTTCTTTGATTCAAAATGGCATTAATCCCACTAAAATAAAAAAATACAACTCTTTATAGGTTACATGCCAAATCCAATATCCACCCTTAGATCTAGGTATGGGGGAATGGATGGCTTAGATTGGATGTGACCAACCACAAAAAGAAATATTTAAAAGAAACCAATTCATAATTTTATCCCATGTGGTCAAAGAAGGAGAGGAAAGAAAAGAAAAAAAACTAATCTAGCCTAGTAAGGCCAAAAGAGGGGGCGCCCCAAGCTTGGGCCCTTCTTGGGCCAAATTGCTTCTAGTCTCATAAGGCCTTCCACAAGTCCATATTACTCCAATCTAGGAGGCCCATGTGGAGGGGAGGCTTAATTGGGCCTTAAGTGGCTTAAGAACCCAATATGAAGCCTAATGAGGCCTTATTACCCAATATGGCAATTAACCCTAAATGGACCCTAAAGGACTCACCCATTTGGCACCCATTTGGCTTATTAAGAGCCTTACATTGAACCCAATATGAAAAACCCACATAAAACACTCATTACAACCCAATGGCAAAGCAAACAATTGCTAAAACAATGCAAGTAAATGCTAAATGTGACTAAAAATCAAAGTGGGGACTCCAGGCTATCGCCTAGCCAAAGAGATGCTGCTGTAGCTCGAGTGGTGCTCCGTGTACGGTACTGATGACTCGCCGGCTCGTGCCTCTCGCGTGCTCTTGTGTCCGCACCACCGAGCTACCCTTATCTTGGTTTAGTGGCATTCCGCCCTGATCGAGCTATCCTTCCTGGGTCTAGTGGCACTCCGCCCTGATCGAGCTATCCTTCCTTGGTCTAGTGGCACTCCGCCCTAATCGAGCTACCATTCCTTGGTCTAGTGTCATTCCGCCCTGATCAAGCTACCTTTCCTTGGTTTAGTGGCATTCCGCCGTAACCAAGCTACCTTTCCTGGGTCTAGTGGCACTCCGCCCTGATCGAGCTACCATTCCTTGGTCTAGTGGCATCTCGCCCTGATCAAGCTACCTTTCTTGGTTTAGTGGCATTCCGCCCTAACCAAGCTACCTTTCCTGGGTCTAGTGGCACTCCGCCCTGATCGAACTACCTTTCCTTGGTCTAGTGGCACTCCGCCCTGATCGAGCTACCACTCCTTGGTCTAGTGGCACTCCGCCCTAACTGATCTACCTTCCCTTGGTTTAATGGCACTCTGCCCTGGCCAAGCTCTCAAAAGAATACGCCATGCTGCCATTACGAACCTTACGTCCGAACTGGCATGAAATCCCTCCCTTGCATTAAGCATTATCTTCTTGCTAACGAATAAACCTTTTCGGCTCAAGACTTCATGTCCTAGCCGGCCTTCTCACATTGTTGCCATTACGGGCCTTACGCTCGAATCGGCAAAAGATCATTCCTTTGCGTTAGCATTCAGCCCTTGCTAATGAATGAACCATTCTGCTTGGCACAAGGCCTGGTACTCCGGCCAGCAGCCACCTATGATCAACCAACGGTCGGACATCACACCTCAACCTACCGCCTTTTATATCCTCGAAAAATATATATATAAAAAGAAAGGAACGAAAAGAAAAATGGGGTTAAAAACATAGATACCCCTGCCAGACTTGTTCCTATATTAGGACAAGTGCACAAATGGCTATAACGCAGCTGTGGCGAAAACCTGAAAGGGCGCTGCAGGTAAAATCGGGTACCCCGCCACGTGAAAACCCGAGAGGGCGCGTGGGCAAAAGCAAGAGAGGGCTGGCTTCGGCGAAAACCCGAAAGGGCGCTTAGGTCGGTAAAGTGGTAATCTAAAAAGTTCCTCTTTTTATTCTCCACCCGATGAAACTCCAAAAGGGACAATCATCAAAAGTCCCACCGGAAATCCTTTCACAAACCCGTGTTCGACCCTCGTCATCATCGGTGAGATCGGTCGATCTCTACCCTTAACTTGGACCTTCCGTCCCTGTTAATAATCCTATCTTTGCTTCGGCATGTGACCCATGCTGATAAACAAACCCATGCTCGACCCTCGTCATCATCGGCAAGATCGGTCGATCTCTACCCTAACTTGGACCTTCCGTCCCTTTTAATAATCCTACCTTTGCTTCGGCATGTGGCCCATGCTGATGAACAAACCCATGTTCGACCCTCGTCATCATCGGCGAGATCGGTCGACCTCTACCCTTAACTTGGACCTTACGTCCTTGTTAACAAACCATGACCTTTGCTTCGGCATTTAACCAGTGTCGACGAACTAAACCCGGGACCGATCCTTGTCATCATCGGTAAGGCCGGTCGGCATTCTAGTAGCCCAATTCTTTGTACTCCGAATTCGAGATCAAAAAAAAAGAGAAAAGAAAGAAAAGAAAAACGGTGTTAAAAATATAGATACCCCGCTAGACTTGCTCCTGTATTAGGACAAGTGCAAAAATGGCTATAACCCAGCTGTGTTGAAAACCCGAAAGGGCGTCGCAGGCAAAATCGGGTACCCCGCCACGTGAAAACCCGAGAGGGCACGTGGACAAAAGCAAGAGGGGGCTGGCTTCGACGAAATCCCGAAAGGGCGCTTAGGTCAGTAGTGTGAATAAAAAAAAATGAATGATGAATAGTAATGATCCACCCTCCGTCCTGAAGACCCTTTACAGGGTCGAAGCGGAGTCTTCATCCAATGTCCCACCTAGATGTATCTATTTTCTACCCTTTCGACCCTTGTCACCATCGGCAAGATCGGTTGCTACCCTTTCCGGTCCTTGTCACCATCGGCAAGACCGTCTACCCTTTCGACCCTTGTCACCATCGGCAAGATCGGTCGCTACCCTTTCCGGTCCTTGTCACCATCGGTAAGACCATCTACCCTTTCGACCCCTGCCACAATCGGCAAGATTGGTCGCTACCCTTTCCGGTCCTTGTCACCATCGGCAAGACCGTCTACCCTTTCGACCCTTGTCACCATCGGCAAGATCAGTCGCTACCCTTTCCGGTCCTTGTCACCATCGGCAAGACCGTATACCCTTTCGACCCTTGCCACCATCGGCAAGATCGGTCGCTACCCTTTCCGGTCCTTGTCACCATCGGCAAGACCGTCTACCCTTTCGACCCTTGTCACCATCGGCAAGATCAGTCGCTACCCTTTCTGGTCCTTGTCACCTTCGGCAAGACCGTCTACCCCTTTCGACCCTTGTCACCATCGGCAAGATCGGTCGCTACCTTTTCGACCCTTGTCACCATCGACAAGGTCGGTCAACATTCCCCCGAACTAGGGTCAATAATGGGATTACTATAAGGTATATGCTATGCCTCTAAGTCACATTCCGTCAGTTGCCCTACCAATGATGAAGCCTATCCTAGAGGGACCTTTCATTAGCCAGCAGTCATATTTCTGACGTTTCTTGTCGGCAAGACTCACGTCTGCACCAACCTGGCAACCTCTGGAACCCCGTCACGTGGTGGAGTGAGGCCCCCATCCTTTTCTTGAAAGGGTGGACGCTCTCCTGCGGCATAGACATGGGTGCACTTCCAAGCAGGTTGCCAAAATTGCAACAAGATGTAACAGAATATAGGTGCAAAGATGGACACCGAAAACAATGAAGGAAGCTTATATTTCATTACAAAAGGGAAGGGATGAATACAAAAAGGGCCCTTCGAAGGGGGTGAATTACAAAGGCAGATCGGCTAAGACCGCTTGAAAATATCTGCAAAGTCAATGAGCCCAACATGTGGAGCCGCTCCCAGTTCATGGAGCTGCATTTCTTCCTCCTGAACGCGAGTCACCTTAGTCTCCAGGGACGCGACCCGGCCCTCCAATAAAGAAGCTTCCTCGATGCCTTGGACTTCTGCAGCCTCCAACTGTGGTATCTCGGCCTCAATGGTGGCCAATTCAGCCTGGAGTTCTTCTAGTCGGCTACGCAGAATATGTGCCCGAGCAGCAGATGCTTCAACATGAGCTTTGCTCTTCTGAAGATCGGAAATCAGAGATGTCAGCTCTGCCTGACAGTCAATTTTCTACAATTTTAGGGCCGCTAGTCGGTCATTCATCACTCTCCCAAGAAAGTCCCGGCGGTTTATGAACTTTAACAGGAACAGCACCCACTAGGTCCAAGTGTCCAAGTGACAACCTAATGCCTGCAGCCCAATCGTCAGTCGCTCGGCCACTTCCTTCAACTGGGGGTAAGATAGGGTCGGTTGAGATTCCACGACCTGGCGTAACATCCCCAAATACTGCCAGACAAATTCCTCTGATGAAGTAAAGCCCAGGGAGGCTGCCGGAGCCACCTCAAAGGTCACCTCCCTGTCTATGGAGGCCCACAAGCCAATATCTGCCACGAAAGAAGAAGATGGAACGGCCGCCAGGGCTGAAATGGCAGGTACCACGGCAGCATGCTCTTGCTCCGTCGGGCTCCTTGAAGAACTTTCTTCCATAGATGCTGGAAGAGGCAGAGGTTCCGACTCTATTTCTGGCACGGATGGAGTCGCAGAGTCAGGCGCAATGGTCATTATGGCCACCGGGACAAAGGCAGAACCCCTTGACGGGTCGGCTTCGGCTCTCAACTCTATTGTCGGCACCAGGGCGAGGCTCTCTCCCAACGGGCTCGGCTCCATTGATGATACTTCGACAGCTACATGTACTCTTACTGGCACAGGGTGAAGTATGGTAACTACCCCCGAAGAAGACACGGTGGCCAGTGGTAGCACGTCCGAAGCCTCCGACGAAGCCACGATAGCACCAGAAGGCGGTACCAGAGGGTGAATGGCGGTGTCAGGCTCCTGAACAAGATCCCAGTAAGCACCAAGATGGTAGGAAAGAATGAAAAAATATGCGGCTCTGCAGAGGGGCGGGCAGAACTTACTATGGCTGCAGCACCCATCTCTTCAAGCGCCCGCATGGAAGATTCCAACTCTGCAGATGAAGCAACAAAAGGAGGGGTTATCTCCACCTCCATATCCAGTCCGGCAAATTTCTCCTGCAGCATTCCCTCGATGAGGTCATTGGCAACCTCGGAGGACTAAAAATCACAGGATCACTCAACGGCACGAAGGATGTCGCGACACCTTTGCTGGCTACCGCGGGGGCTTGTTCGTCACTTTCTGAAGAATGATAGTCAATTTCCTCATCAGAATGGGTGGCGGAGCTACCAGAGGAAATATCTATGCTGATCTCAGGTTGGCCCGCCTCCTCTATCGCTGACGGGACGCCGAGCGGGTGACTACATGCCGCAATGGGATAACACCTTTCTTTAGCACAGTCTTATGTCCTTCAGGCTATGAAGGAGCATCCACGGCAGGCGCCTCAGCTACTGTGCTAACCACTCCTGCCATTGCAATAAACATATACATAAGGCGGGACAAAAGGATCAATAAAAGAGAAGAGTCAGAAGGATGACAGTCACGTGGCTCACCCTCGACCTCACTGGCAGGTGTAGGAGAAGGGAGTCCGATATCCTCATCAACAGCGGGGAGACTCTTCCCTGTGGCCTCAGCTGTTGTGGTCGCCCCTACCGCGGCTATGGCAGAAGACCCTATCTCTCCCACCTCCAAGACACCTTCTTCAGCATGTGGGGTGGTGTCGACCGCTCCTTGAGCTAAGGTCAAACAAAAGGGCGTCAAAAATGAAGACGTCATGAAAAGAACACTCCTTTAGACCGCGAGAGAAAGTGACGTCACCTTCAGCCGCTTGCTGAGTGGCCTCTTTCTGAGCGGCAAATTGCTCGAACGATGGCACTTCAGGCAGAGGAGTCTTAGCCGCACCAGTCGAAGGCTGCTTGGAAGAGGTTTTCCGAGCTTTCTTCGCTCGGCCTATTGCAACTTTCATCGCAGAGGCCTCTCTCTTTTTGCCAGGTGGCAAAGGAGTGGTGGTCGGTGCCGGTGCAGGAACCTCAAAATATTCCGACTTCTGGGCCTGAGAGATGATTTTTCTATAAAGTCCTTGCTGCTTTATATCTGGACGGTTTGTCAAATGAAGCGCATGCCGTTATAAAAAGAACTGAGCAATGAACCACTCTACATGTCAACTGAAGAGAACTTACCTGCCCGGCCGCTGTAAAAAGACGAAAGTGACCAATACTGATAAGCCACTTCCTTGCTTCGGGATGCAGCCTCCCGAACAAGCCAGCAGATGTTGCCAATCTTCTTGCACTTCTCGGCTAGGTCGGCCAAATCTGCATGACCATGAGAAGCTATGCAATGATATAAGCCGAGGTGGTCGAAGCCCCAAACGTCGGCATAATGAAAAGATACAAACAAAGGCTTGTCCAGGACAGTCGCTATGGGACTGTCAAGGGTCAGTCCATGGATGTTCATCAAGACAAACAACAAAGACGTATGCTGATAATATGTCGGGGTCCTGTCTTCTCTGTTGACAAATGCCCGGTACGGGCAAAAGCGGTCCACCTCGCACTTCCATGCAACTGCTTTGGAGAGCGGCTCCTCAATGGGGAACGGGTACTGCTGAAGCTCCAGGCGGGAACCACCAATCTGACACAGATGTTCTAGATTCTGCATGAAACTATCTTCGTCTATGTCAGCAAGTACAGGCACCAGCGGCTCAGTTGCGTCCTCTTTTGCGGCTTTTCTGCCTGCTATATATACCTCTACCTCCTTCGGATGTTGGGAGAACAGCCTCTTCAAATGGGCTTCTTCAATGTCGAAAACTTGCTTAGGCTGTTGGCTCAGGAAGGTGCGCTCAGCTACATCCCAGCATGCCACCTGGCATTGCGGTAAAAGCCCGTTAGAGCATTCCACCACTTCACATACTCTGAAGTGACCCGGGGAACTCAATTCGGCATCGGCACTCTGAAAACATTGGCGTCCCGGCGGTGAAAGTAGTCCCACCAGGAGTGACCCTCAGCTACAACAGTCGAGCCGTGCTTCGACCTGCTGTCCAGGGGAAACAGGGCCGCCAAAGGCGAGATATACTGATCATAGCCAAAATTTCGGCCAAACCTGAAGGGATAGTAAGGTTCTAAATGAACCGCGTCCCCCTTCCTGAACACTAAGACACTGGGGCGAATTGACAAGGCCCAGTCAATGAGCTCAGGCTCCAAAATTGGCCGGGTCACTGTGTTGCCTGAAATAAAATGTGTGAAAGTCTCAACTGCCTCGAGCTTACATTCACGTTGGCGGTTCACCAATGGAGAAGAATGTACGGCCAAATTCCAAAAATGGATGGTCCCCGCTGAATCCATCGGGACCCTTATCAACCGGCCTCGGATGGAGAAAAGTTGAGACACTGGACCGGGTTCAGCACTAGCAAACTCCAGCATGCTGGGATACAATGTCACTGTCTGCAGAGTCCTGGGAGCCAACTCTGGGAACAAATTGCACACCCAGGCATTGAAAAAATGAAACGGCCCCACTGTTCTAAAAGAGCGTGGGACCTGATGCCTATGAATATCTCCAAGAGATTTGTAGATCAGGCAGAGTGCTGCTGGGCATAGTGCAAGTCGCATGCCCCAAGTCATCTGACAAGCCGGGTATATTACCTCTGGCCTGATGACAGTCTCATCTCCCTGTGGGAGAGCAAAAGTGCACAACCAGAAGGTGAGGTAAGCCGCGTAATGCGTAAGGGGATCCGCCCCAGTGGGATTCGGTCCTCCGCGACCAATCCATCAAAGGGAAGAGGGCAGTTGGCGGTCTGCTGGGCTTACCCGCAACAGGAGCTACATGGGGGAACTCACTGTACTTCAGAGGGCCGCCAAAGAAATACTGAATCCAATGTCCTACTCGGACTCTCAATTTGTTGCTTTTCTCTCGGGGCCGATACCCCTTCGAGGACCCCCTGTTCAGCACCAAGCAGAGGGAGCGGTACGCTTTCATTAAGTACCGGTATGAGTAGCCGAAATAATATTCTCCTTCACCATCTGTCTCGTCCTTGATGAAGTCATGAAGGCAGACCTCCTCATAGGGCTCTCCGTTGATCGGCAAACCCGACAGCTGTGATAGGCTCCAGAGGTCCAGAGAGGTTTCACCTTCTATTGTATAGAAAGTATTGAACTGCGGGTAGAACACTTCAAACATACCGCAGCACAACCCTTTCGAGATGGGATACCTGAAACGGGATGCATATACACTGTGATACACCCCGACCCTGACCAGCAACGGCGCATACTCCTTCAGAACATATTCTGTGAATTCTACCGCTCCTACACGGATGAGATGGGCATCGGTCACTTTCGTGTCTGCAAACCACCCAGCAGCCAACTGGAATTTGAACTGGACAGCCAAGCAGTTCAGGACGAATGGCTCGTCCCTATAGCCCCATTTGATGGGCGCCAAGAATAAACCATAGCCGGGCTTTTCTCTGTTGACCCGACCTGCAGTGGTATCCCACCTAGCTGGTGTGAATTCTGGAGCCCGTGTCAGCATTTTCTGCTCTGCCTCCAGCTCTGTCAGCCCCAAGACGGCATTCCATTTGCGTCGCTCTCCCGGGAGATAGATGGTGTCTCCGCGGTACACAGAACCTTTCAAGCTGTCCCGGTCAAACAACATGGCCCGCTCCACCATCCGAGCCAGCATGACGTCTCTCTTCCCCGAGACGCTGAAGGTGCAGATAAACGGTGCAAGGTGCCGGTCCTTCGGGAAGTCCGGGTGATACTCATCGTCGCGATTGAAGTCAAGCCCTCCCTCGGCAGTCACAACGCGAGACGAGGATACCGTGTCTGTTTCAGAGTCAGAGGATTCATCAACTATAGCGATCCTCCCGAGACCCCGGTCCAGTTGTCTGACATTCCTCCAGGTCACAACAGGCCAGACACCCTACCTTGGGAGGAAGCGTCGACGTCAGCAGCGCCGGAAGCAACACGGCTGGAAGAAGAGGCCATTGCAGTAGCTACAGACAAAAATCAAGGGAAAATAAGATGATATGAAGAAGAAAATAGAAAAGAAGATCTCAAGGAAAATTTTGACAGCATCCCCCCTTATCCAGGGTATGCCCAGAAGTCAAATAGGAGAGCACCCACCAAGAGGGGGTGACTCCGCAATAAAGAGGGACGTAGTCTCGAAGGAGAAAATGGTCAAGGGGATGCTCCCCACGCCGATCGCAAAAGCAGTGGAAGAAGAAGAGGCCAAAGAGAGAGAGAGCTCGGTGAGAAATGAGCCTCTCTCCCCCCTCTCGACGCCTATATAGGCCCAACCAAAAGGCGCGCCGAGATGGCCTGCGGGCCGACTGCCGAACGCGCCAAAAGGCGCGCCGAGACGGCCTTCGCGCCAAAATTCAAAAAACGCCAAACGGCACGCCGAGACGGCCATTGCACCGAGAGCAGCTGCGCCAAGACCTAGCGCGCCGAGACGACGGCCGCGCCGAGATGACCGTGCCGGGATCATCAGTGTGCCGTTCGATTCATCCACGGTGCTGCAATCAGAACATCAAATCAAGAATGTTGATACCTGTCTGAGTATACTGACAAAGTACTGGGATTGTCCAAGCAGAATGAAGACCCAGAGTCACAAGAATGAACAATGAACAGGAGCAGACCTGAAGAAATTATGAGGGGTGGTGTAGTGTGCACCCGCATGTCCCGTGTCACTCATTCTTCGCTTACGCCACCTACGGGTGGGGGACATTTGTTGACACCTAAAATATACCAGAAGAGACATAAGCAGATGCACAGCTTTGAAGATCAGTCGAGGGTATAGCTCTTGTACCATCCCCGGAAGTTCTGAGAATCAGAATAGAAGAGACCCACTATTCCTAACACTTTGTTCGGCTAAAGCCATCTCTGGCTAGGCCGCTGTCCAGTACGGCTATCATTCAGGTAGTCGGGCTGATAAAACCATTCCAACATTCAGGCAATCATCTGTCTGCTAACAAAGGATGCTCAGATAATTCTGGTTCTCCGAAGGTGGGATGCATAGTGCCTCACACGTGTTTGTGAATGCAAGGTGTTAAACAAGCCCCATGAAGTCTTAATATATATGCCAAGAATCCCACTGTCGGAAGGAGTCCATTAGGTGGATCCTGTGCCGAATGACAGGAAAATGGGCCAAGCCCAAATGTGAACTGAGACGCGCCAAGGGCTACCCACGCCGGGAAGATGGATGCTGGCACGCCGGGAAGCTCAGGCCGAGAGAATGAGGGTCATCCCTCTATAAGAAGGCTGCCCTTCGAAGAAACAAAAAAAGGGGCAACAAGGGAGAATAAAAAAAAGGGCAACAAGGGAGAAGAAAGAAGAGAGAGGCAAGGGAGGCAATAGAGAAAAGAGAGAAGAAAAAGAAAGAAAGGGGAAGCTCGAGAGCCCTCCATAGAAGCTGAAGAAAAGAGAGGGGCAGAGGCTCGAAGGGAGAAGTTAGGTGGGTGTGCCATTCGACGTTCTGAGCAGCTGCAACTCCTCTTCCCCCTTTCTCCTCTTTCTGAATATCGTTCCCCTTTTCCTTTGTATCTCTATTTTCGAGCATCTCTGCTCCTGTAGCATTGAATGCCAATGTAACCCTGTCCTCAGGGATAGAGTAGGTGTATGCTTCTTGTTCTCCCGAGTTGAACTCGTGTACGCCCTTTTTTTTTCGATGAAATAGTTATCGAAAGATGGGTTGGGTTCTCCCCCGTCATTATTCTTTTGTTTCTGCTTCTACACTATATGCTATGGATATTGATGGCTGCAACTCCACGTATGCTTTACCGTCTCTATTTTCCAATTATGTTGAACGTTCTTCCATCGTATGATTCTTTCAACTTTACACTTACAACGAGAGCCTGAGACAGCCTATCTCATGGCTTCTCATCTGTGAAACGAGAAGGGACGAATCCGGATCGTGAGGTTTCCGTGAATGGTTCTGCTCCTAGTGAGGCCCCAGAAGGAAGGTTGTCTCCACCCCGAATCATCCTCTCTACGATCATCCAACACGGTCTTCAGATTGTTGAACAAACCCTTTTTCTTAAAACGCCCAAAGCCTCTGCCTTAAAACCCTTCTAAAAACCTCACCTAAGCCTCCCGGCGCGAGCACCTCTCGGCGCAAGTCTCGCGCCGAGGGCTTGCCGCGCCGGTTGGGTTTCCTATTTTGCGCCGAGGCCTAACTCCTTCTTCGCGCCGATAGCTTTACATCTTCTGGCCACGTCAATGCGTTTGTACCAATGCCGCCAGGCTATGCCAACCTTGCTCATCATACCCTGCCCTATGGAGACGTACTACCTTTCCCTCCGTCCTCACGGGAGCCATATTAAAGGGGTTCATTCCCCTACATTCTACAACCCCATCAAGTCATGGAGCCCTGCCATTGCAGGTTCTCCGTTGACTGTACTGGGGATATCACAATAGGGGGGGATAAAGTCCTACATGATTTAGGTCCCTTGGATCTCGGGCTACGCCCAGCTCTCATTTTGGTTTCCACTCCGACAGTTCGGGAGTGGATGGCCTATAATACCCTTTTGGCACGCTCCCAAAATAAGGGGAGGTGCTGTCAAAATCTGTTCAGACTTTTACTCGATCGCATAGTATGATGTTTTCATCGGAATTGTGCATTTAACACCTAACTGTGTGGCAAGAAGTTGAGCTATATCATCTCATGGTATCTTGGCCACCACAGGGAACATACCTTACAGTTACATGATCTCCTTGAACCCCTTTGTGAATGAGTCCACCCTCATCTTCTATCTCACCCAACTATCGCCATAAAATCCCCGTTGAATATAGATGATCCCCTTTTGAATTCATCAGAACCCCTCATAACATCTGAAGAAAACTAACAAAACGGCTGCCGGCGCCGTCTCCTCCGGCACCACCTCCTCTCGGCGCCAAACTAGCGCCGGGTGAAGGGCGCGCCGGGACCATGCCGTGCAGTCTGCCTCCCGTGCCGTCTGCCCTTTGGCCTGCCGTCGCGTCGGGATCCCCTCGCGCCGACTCCTATCCATGCCGTTTCATCTCACTAACAGGTGCCATCCAAAGCCTGACGTCTCAACAATCCCATTAAACCCAAATGCAGTCTAAACTCAAATGTCCCCTTCTTGTCAACCTCCGTGCTAACCTTCGTCACCTTACGAGGGAATTATGGTTTTTCACCCAGGTCCACGGAGATACATTAATGAGGGTTTTACCCCTACATTATACCGAATACGATGTTTCTTATGTCACCCCATGGACCCTCGGAGTTCTGCCACTACATGTCCTCCAATGGTCCTTTGAGGGGAACATCAACAAACGATATGGTAGCGGACACTGTCCCGTCACATTCAAATCCTTTTGGATCCAGGGCTACGCTCGTCTCTCTTTTGGCTTTCATCCCGACATTTCATGGGTGAATGACCTATATTTCCCTTTGGCATAGCCCCAAATAAGGGGACGTGCTGCCGGATTTGCGTTATAACATCGCTATCATGTCCCGTGTAGCACGGTTCTCTATGCATGTTTCGTATCTCGTTAGCGGAGTTAGCGTAACAGTCGTATCTCATTTTGCCCCCGAGGCATCCTTTCTTGGCAATTAATCAAGGGTTGTCCTTCTTTGGAAGGACATAATTAACGTCATAGCCTTTATGGTATGACGGACTCAGGGTCCTGACATGAATATCACAATCGACTGACTGAGTCAAGTCGAGCGCACAATGAATTGTCACTCCGGTGACTGGAACGCCTAATAAACCCAGTAAAATAAACCTAAACAAAAAACATCCCCACAGTGTCATGTCATTATTGTGGCAAGATAGGGCATGTAATGGATGATTGCAGACTGTTGCTTGAAGATGAGCATGCTAGTGAAGCAATGCATTCTAGGAATTCATCTGATAGAAACCATGCCACTAAGAAATCTGATGCATCTTGTTATTACTGTGGTGGGCGTGGTCATCTAATGAATGCATGTTTTACAATGAAAGAAGACAACAATGTGAATTCTGGATTTTTCACACATGCTCATGGCCCACATAGATATAGATCTATTTCAAGCCAGGATACTATTTGTTTCACCTGCAACAAGCCAGGGCACAAGGCAAATGAGTGTTGGACTAAAAATTATTAAGACAACAATAACTCAAAAGGCAAGCACCTTAGGTGCTTTGAATGTGGTAAGTATGGGCATGCAGTCAAGGACTGCTGTGATGGGGGCATCTCTCGCCCTTCACATTTTTTCCACAGCTTTGATTGCTCGTCGGCATAGCTCCATTGTGTCCGTCATATTTTTCTGAATCGAGTCATGTAATTTTCAAATTTTATTTGAGTCATGTCATTGTAATTTTCCTTTTATTTGAGTCAAGTACCTAGGTCATTGAGTCATCTATCTAAGTTTGAGTGTCATTAGGATTGATTAGGTTGTTATTGGGCCCAATTCATTGGGCTGGCCCATGGGCGCCCCCCCACCTTCCTCGGTTATTCGTCATTGAGTCAAATGTCAGGGACTTTTTGTAAAATGTGGGTTGCCTATATATAGGACCCCATTCCCCTCATTTTGAACTAATGAATGGTTGAAAGAAAATTTAAAATTCCACTACAATTGTGAGAATCTCTCTCTCTCTCTCTCTCTAAGGGGTGGATTCCCCTCTCTCTCTCTCTCTTCCCTCTCTCTCTAAAGGGGGCGAACCCCACTCTCTCTCCTCCCCACCCCAATTTCGAAAGTTTTCTCTCTCCTCCCTTCCCAACCACCTCCACTCCCCACCTACCCCATTAAAGTCTCTTCCCATTCCCCACAACCCTCATCAATACTCCCCCCCTTCCCAAGACCCCCTCCACCAATCCTCTCCTCACCACCCAACCCCCAACTACCCCTCCCACTTTCCCAAGCACCCTTCCCACTACCCCAAGCACCCCTCCACCTCCCTAGGCCTTTGAATTTTGAAATCCCCCTTCCCTCCATAGCCCTAGGTCGCCCCCCCTCTCTCTCATCTCCTCCACTCTCCCATTGTTCTTCTCCATCACCCCCACCTTCCACCATCTAGATTGGCGACCTGCAGAGGATCACCTGCTAGCAGCGGCCACCCCGACCACCTCCCTGTGAATCTGAAGGCCCAAGAGGTACCCACGGAAGCGTCTACCTGTCTTCTTCACAACGACGGTGGGATCGTTGTCGTCCGAGCACTGAGCTGCTCGGGAGAGTCGTTCTCCCTCGACTGCGCGAAGCTCTCCTGACAGAGCACCTGAACGTGATTGGAAGCTCTGCCACGACAAATCCAGCATGAATCAGGACAAAAGTTCTTCTGCAAAGATCTTCTTTGACCTGTCTACTTTCAAAATCAAGAGGCAGAACTCCAATTGGCATCCGTTTGCAAGAGTTATTAATTTCTTCCTCCAGGCGCTCAGATGTACCTCCACTCAGTCTACACCGACCCCTCCTCAGTGTTCAGAGCCCACCGGTCGACCCCGACATCAGCTGGCATCCCCGTCAGTCTTGCTTCGAAAAGGACTTGTCAGCGGTTCCAACGACTCCAGCGGTATCTGATTCTGAGCTCGGGAGCGATCGTGGCACCATCTTCTTCCTGCTGTTGGGAACCTGAAACTGTCAGATCCGAGGGTCTGCCACCCTGTTCAAGCCCCAACCCCGACCAGCAGCGGTGCCTGAAGAAATTTAAAAAATTTTGGAGTCACCCTGCTCCAGATACAAATATTCTCCAAGTAGTTTCGTCCCCAAAAAAATTCGGGGGAAGTCACAGCAGAAACATCTTGGACTGACTGTCAGCACTCACAGAGAGAAGACTGAACCGACCTCGATCTTCATTCGGCATACTTTCCCCGTTTCTCCCCTCCCCGCTTGGCCGGCTGAAGGCCCCTCCCTGTGTGGAGGAATATTTTGGTTGTAATTTGAACCCCCACCCCTAGTCCAACCCCCTTGCAAGGGGTGTAGTGCATGTAATCTAAAATTTCAGGTTGAAGCTTCTCCGGCGCGGCGTGCGGGTAAGCCCACGCTTCCTCGCTCGCCCTCGTCTCCGGCCGGGATCGGTGTCTTCACACCGATCAGGTGAGCCACTAAACACTCCTATTTGCTGGATTCCTTTGCTTAATTAGTATTGCATTTTAGTTCCGTCGGCGTTAAGAGAGTGCCCGAACCCGAATTATCGTTTAATTGTGTGGCTACCGCGGGTGTGTTGTGAGAGTGATCATTCAACCCAAGCCTTCGACATGCTGACCGCCCGTGAATTTGGGCAATCCTGACCCATAGGGGTCCTCCCCAAGCCAGCCGTACCCTTGGAAACCTCCGGTCCAACCTCGGACCCTCACCCCATCGTCGGTCCACCTACGGACCCGAGTGTGCCAACGCGAGTGAGTCCGCTTGTGTGACATTGCCAAATTGTTGTGTTGCTTGCAATTTAGGTCCTAGGTTGTGTCACATCAAATTGATATTAGAGCAAGTTCACAACTTGTCTCTATCAAGTTGGTCCTAGGGCGTGTGTATGCATTTAGGGTCCTCGGTGGCATCTCTTTTGTCCACTAGCATGACCACCTCTTACCGACCTTACCCATCGACTCTCTCCATAAGTCCAAACCTCCAAGGGATGCCTACCACTAACACACATGACCTCCCTGGCCATGTCAACTACCTCATGAAGGCCTTGGCCCATGCCAATGAGCGGCTTGATAACCTATCGGGTCGACTCGACCAAATAGGAGAAAATGGGCCCACCCTATGGGCGGATGATAGTAGGGCTCCTCCCCCACCTCCCATCTTTGATGGAACTCAACCTAGTGACTATTTAGATTGGGAAGTCTCGATGGACCATTACTTCACTTGGTATCCCATGACCGAGGATGAGAAAGTCCGATTTGTGAAATTGCAACTTACCAAACGGGCCCAAACTCATTGGTTGAAATTTGAAGGCTTAAGAATAATTAGAAGGGAAGCTCCCCTCACAACATGGGGGGACATGAAGGAACAACTTAGGACTAGATATATTTTCCCCTCCCATTTCAAACACCAAAGCCCAAAGAGCATTTCAACTCCTTCATTTCCTCTTGGCCAACCCAAGACCCTAATCACACATTCCCCACCATTTTCCACCTCTCCTACCCCAACCACCACATCTACACCCTACCTCCAAGTCCTCACCACAACCATATGTCCACATACCCAATTGGACCCTATGTCCACCCCTCCATCAAAGCCCATGATGGCCACCACCCTCCAACCCAAAATCCCTCACCAAACCCATACCCCACAAAACCCCTTGGCCCCCACCACTACCCCTCCATCGCCCCCTAAAAGGGACCCACCTCCCAAAACAAATCAAACCAAGCCTCCGCACCCACCCCACCTTCCTCTTCCAACCCCAATCTTACCCCAACCTAGGCCACCACTACTTCCACTTCTAACCTCAATCCAAGTCCGACCTCGTTCACCACCCCGGATGCACCATGTGCCGATCATCATCACCCCACCCACAAAGTACCTACCCACCTCCTTGGTAGAAGAACCCATAATCCTGACACCCTACCCCATAGTGGTGAATACCCCGAATCCAACCCCCACTTTGAAAGAAACACATGCCCAAGATAAGGACAAAGCCTTGCATCTTCACTCTATGCCCTCTCCCCTAGTAGGGAGTGAACTCATCATAATTGGGTCCTTGGCTAGATGGTTAAAAGAGAGCCTAGCTCACCCGATCATGGCCTACCCTCCCTTGGAGCGACACCTCCCCATAGTGCCCTTCAACTCCTATCGCACCACCATCCAATCATCTTATCAAGTGGAGACACTAGGGAACCTTCTCAAGGGCTTAGCTTGGCAATTTGAGTTGACCAGTTTGTTGACCCCCATGGCCCACCAATCTAGGAGCCTTGACCTCCAACACCTTTGTGTCGGGTCTATCACCTCGGTTTGCACCATTGGTTACTACACTAGCGACCTCCTCCTATTCCTCCCTACACCCGATGAGCCCGACCTTCTCCTCAATTTGGAGTTTATTATATCGGGTAGAAAGCCAAAACCTCCCTTCTTAGCCGATCCACCCACTAAGAACTTTGGCCCAATCATTTCATTAGAGGAGGATGATCCAACACCATATTGTGAGGACCTTGAGGATGTTGAGATGAACTTAGAGCTCCTTTCCCCCGGGTACACTTATGTTGATCCTTTTGACCCCTCCCAATGGGAACCCAGGAACCCATGTGATCCACCCACATCACTTATCACCCACTCCTTCCTACCCTCACCCACCATGTTGGGCCAAGCCCACCTCTCCCAAGTCCCGGGCGACACAAGGGTAGCTATTTTTTTTTATAGAAAGCCCTGCCTAGTGGTGATATAGAGTGTGGTTCAAAGATCCACAGTCTACATCACTACCAGGGGGTATATTATTGAACATAAAAGGAAGAGAATTTACATCACTCTAATGCTAGGAATGCCTAGCTTGTCTAATCTAGCAGCACCCTTGGTAACACTGGGAAGGTCGTGCTGTGAAGTAAAAAAAGAATTACAATGAGCTTGACATGCAAGATTAGCTAAAGAGTCCGCTGCTTGGTTTGCTTCTCTGAAGATGTGGGAGAAGCTCTTGATTTGAGGAGAATAACTCCAGATTTCTCTGACAAATGATAGGATCTCCCAAGGGCAGTCCATTTTCTTGTTTAGCACTTGAATAAGAATAAGGGAGTCACTCTCAACCAGAGCAGATTGAGAGGAAATTGTAATGAGGTATTTGATTCCATCAGCTAGTGCTCTAGCTTCAGCCACTAGGCTTGGGCAGCTTACATAATAATGGGAGAAGGCCAAAAAAATGTGACCTTGACTGTTCCTGATGATGCCGCCTCCACCGGAGTGACCTGCCTGTTTATGCGCACCATCTGTATTAACCTTTAGGAAGGGCCAGGGGGGGCATGCCCATTTAACAATTCTAACTAGAGGAGATGCCCGAGGAGTAGCAGAAATGCCAAAGTGTGCAAGGATGGTGCGGCTGAGCTTCTGATCTTCCCGGAGGTTGGATATGCTGATCACCTGTTTAATTTGAGAGACCACTTTGTGAAATAAGCCTTGAGGTGAGATGTATTTGTTGTCATACCTGGCTGCATTTCGTGCGAGCCAAAGCTCCCACAGTCCAAAGCCAATGGCTGCTAATTTGAAAAGACCGAACAAGGAATGAGCATTGGAGTTCTGTATGGTGTTAAGAATCATGGAGTTAACAGTGTGGCCTCTAATATCACAGCCATTCCTTTGAAAGGAGGACCAAAGAGAAATAGCCCAATCACTGTTCAGAAATAGATGATTTGTATCTTCCACTTTGTGTAGCTTGCAGCAGTGGCATTTCGAGGGAAGAGGGATCCCAATAGATTTCACTCTGGAGTCAGTAGGTATACAGTTGTGTAAAATCCTCCACAGGTGTATAGAAATTTTGGAGGGAACCCATTTAGCCCATAGTCGGTCATAGGGAAAACTGTTTATAATAGGATCTTGCCTGCAGGTAGTAGCTTTGTAAATGGAAGAAGTTATGCAATTTCCGGAAGAGGCAGGGCTCCATATCTCCTTGTCCCGATGGTGGTTCAAAGTGGTGTGCCTTATAGCTGTTATAATACCAGGTGGGAGGAGTTGGATATCCTCCGAAGCTGGGTTTAGTATTACCTCTCTGACAGTGGCCTTCGTTTGATGTACTTGTGCATTGGTGGTGTAGGATATCAAAGGTTTGTCCCCTAGCCAAATGTCCTTCCAGAAATTGGTAGAGCAGCCATCACCAACAATGACTTTTTTGTATTGTAGGATCAAATCCTTTGCCTTTGTCCAGCTACGCTTAGAATGACCCCTCATTTCCTTGAAGAGTACCTCTGAAAGATGCCTGCCCCTAATGTATTTAGCCCTGAAATAATCAGCCCATAGGGAATTTGAATGAATAGCTTTCCATAACATTTTGACCCTTAAAGCCAGCTCCAGCTGCCTCAAGGAAAGAATGCCAAGTCCTCCCCTGTTAACAGGCTTACATATATTGTTCCAAGATAACCAGTGTCTTTTGTTTCCTTGATTAGAGGAGCCCCAGAAAAAATTGGAGAATGATCGGTCTAAATTCTGGTGAGTACCAACATGGATAGGAGATGCTGCTAATGAGTAAATTGGGATGGAAGTGAGAATGTGTTTCAGCAACACCACTCTGGCCCCTTGAGAGAGATAAGTAGTAGTCCAGCCTTCTATTCTCTTTTGAATAGAGGATACAATACCAGAGAAGTATACTTTCTTTGATCTGCCATAAATGAGAGGAAAGCCCAGGTATTTGTGAGGTAAGGAATGGTGAGTAAAGCCGGTGATGTCCCGTATCCTCTGTATAGTAGAAGCCTTAGCCTTGGGTTGTGTGAAGAAACCACTCTTCCCCACATTAACTAACTGGCCGGAGGCTCTTTCATAAGCTTTGATAATACCCATCAGATTTCTAATTGAAGAAGCATTGGCCCTGCTAAAGACTAAGGTGTCATCAGCAAACAATAGATGAGAAATGTTCGGGCAACGATGTGGACTTGCATACCAGTCCACCCTACCCTCACATTGGGCTTTACGGATTGCCCTGCTAAAAGCTTCCTCTGCTATAACGAAGAGAGCAGGAGCCAAAGGATCTCCTTGGCGGACACCCCTTGTAGAGTGGAAGAAGCCTGCTGAGTCACCATTCAGAAGGATTGAAAACCAGCAGTTACCCATCATAGCTTTGATAAGGTTTATAAAGACAGACCGAAAACCAAACTTGGAGAGTACAGAATAAATGAAATCCCACTCTATTCGGTCATAAGCCTTGGCCATGTCCAGTTTAAAAACAACATTGCTCCCCCTTGTCTTTCTACCCAGCTCATGTATCGTTTCTTGGCCAAGGGCAATGTTCTCTACAATTGATCTACCTTTCACAAAAGCAGATTGTTCAAGAGAGATAATACTAGGCAGGATACTTGCAAGTCTGTTACTGATAATCTTAGACATAACCTTATACACGAAATTGCAAAGACTAATCGGCCGGTAATCAGAGATATCAGTAGCATTGGTGACTTTGGGAACAAGAGCAATAAGTGTAGCAGTCAAAAATCGAGGCAACATGTTCTTGACAGTGAAAAATTCCTGAACATCATTGATAATCACACCAGCAGTAATTGGCCAAGTTTTTTGGTAGAAGGCTCCCGAGAACCCATCTGGTATTATCAAATGCCAAACCATTGTCATGACCAAAGAAGATCTACACCTAAGGAACAAGGAGGTGCCTCTCCCCATGATGTCCACCTTCCTTCACCCCTTCGACCCTTTTGAATGGAAACTCCAATGCCAAACCATACCCCAACACATCAAAGTCATTTTCGGGTTAGGAAAACATGTGACTTGGCACCTCAAACCACTTGGCATGATTCATAAGTCGGGTACATTCATTCATATCACCCACATGTTAAGTCGGAAACATGAGAGGTCCATATTCGGATGTAATGGCCCGCCTTCATTCATCATGTAGGATCATTCATGGATGTCCGGATCCTCCGGCATTCATCACACCCACGCATGAGAGGGACACCTATGGATGCCCCGGCCCTCCCACACCCTTCAAAGTCTCCATGGCATCACTGCATGATTGGTCTACGTATGGTTGTCCTGGCCCCCCTTTGCATATCATGCATCTCCCACTCACACCGCATCATAGTACTTGGCATGAGCATTTAAGCAAGCAAACCACAACGAGCGGTGAGGTTCATAATGAGCGGGCAAAAACTCACGAGTGCCACTTTGGATTTCAAGTAGGCAACCCTACGATGGTGGCTTTAGAATGGCTCTATCTTACGGTCACCTCCAAATTGAGGGCACGAGGACTTGGACCTTCCATGTTCCGAGTGGCTTTGGCAACCTGGCTTACAGGTTGGATTTACCGATGGGATCTTGGGATATACCTCACTTTTTACGTGGCGGATCTAGCACCCCCTAAGGGCACCGCGGTGGATCCCAATGAGCAGTTTGAGCCTACCCTCACCTTTATGAGTGACACCCTCGGAGAGCCTCCTCATATCAGCTTGAGAGTCCGACGTGTGCACACGGAGGCAATACTAAGCAAGCAGGGTACCATCGCCAGCAAGAGGGTGTGCCCGAGCCACCTTGAGAGGATGAAGAGCAGTCCCCGGCTAAGGACGCGAGGTTGAGTTTGGAGGTTGTGGCTCACCCGGAGCTGCATTGGAGGACCTCTTCCCCGGCGGACCTACACTCGACGGAGTAGAGTTCTTCGCACCCCGGGGGTATGATGGGGGCATCTCTCGCCCTTCACATTTTTTCCACAGCTTTGATTGCTCGTCGGCATAGCTCCATTGTGTCCGTCATATTTTTCTGAATCGAGTCATGTAATTTTCATATTTTATTTGAGTCATGTCATTATAATTTTCTTTTATTTGAGTCAAGTACCTAGGTCATTGAGTCATCTACCTAAGTTTGAGTGTCATTAGGATTGATTAGGTTGTTATTGGGCCCAATTCATTGGGCTGGCCCATGGGCGCCCCCCCCCCCCACCTTCCTCGGTTATTCGTCATTGAGTCAAATGTCAGGGACTTTTTGTAAAACGTGGGTTGCCTATATATAGGACCCCATTCCCCTCATTTTGAACTAATGAATGATTGAAAGAAAATTTGAAATTCCACTACAATTGTGAGAATCTCTCTCTCTCTCTAAGGGGTGGATTCCCCTCTCTCTCTCTCTCTCTTCTCTCTCTCTCTAAAGGGGGCGAACCCCATTCTCTCTCCTCCCCACCCCAATTTCAAAATTTTTCACTCTCCTCCCTTCCTAACCACCTCCACTCTCCACCTACCCCATTAAAGCCTCTTCCCATTTCCCACAACCCTCATCAATACTCCCCCGCTTCCCAAGACCCCCTCCACCAATCCTCTCCTCACCACCCAACCCCCAACTACCCCCCCACTTTCCCATGCACCCTTCCCACTACCCCAAGCACCCCTCCACCTCCCTAGGCCTTTGAATTTCGAAATCCCCCTTCCCTCCATAGACCTAGGTCACCCCCCCCCTCTCTCTCATCTCCTTCACTCTCCCATTGTTCTTCTCCATCATCGCCACCTTCCACCATCTAGACTGGCGACCTGTAGAGGATCACCTGCTAGCAGCGGCCACCCTGACCACCTCCCCACGAATCTGAAGGCCCAAGAGGTACCCACGGAAGTGCCTACCTGTCTTCTTCGCAACGGCGGTGGTTTCGCTGTCGTCCGAGCACCGAGCTACCCGGGAGAGCCGTTCTCCCTCGACTGCTCGAAGCTCTCCTGACAGAGCACCTGAATGTGATTGGAAGCTCTGCCATGACAAATCCAGCGTGAATCAGGACAAAAGTTCTTCTGTAAAGATCTTCTTAGACCTGTCTACTTTCAGAATCAAGAGGCAGAACTCCAATCGGCATCCGTTCGCAAGAGTTATTAATTTCTTCCTCCAGGCGCTCGGATCTACCTCCACCCAGTCTGCACCGACCCCTCCTTAGTGTTCAGAGCCCACCGGTCGACCCCTGACATCAGCTGGCATCCCCGTCTGTCTTGCTTCGAAGAGGACTTGTCAACGGTTCCAACAAATCCAGCGGTACATGATTCTGAGCTCGGGATCGGTCGTGGCACCATCTTCTTCCTGCTGTTGGGAACCTAAAACTGTCAGATCCGAGGGTCTGTTACCCTGTTCAAGCCCCCACCCCGACCAGCAGCGGTGCCTGAAGAAATTTACAAAATTCTGGAGTCACCCTGTTCCAGATACGAAGATTCTACAAGTGGTTTTGTCCCCAACAAAATTTGGGGGAAGTCACAGCAGCAATATCTTCCACTGACTGTCAGCACTCGCAGAGAGAAGACTGAACCGATCTCGGTCTTCATTCGGCATACTTTCCCCGTTTCTCCCCTCCCCGATTGGCCGGCTGAAGGCCCCTCCCTACGTGGAAGAATATTTTGGTTGTAATTTGAACCCCCACCCCTAGTCCAACCCCCTTTCAAGGGGTGTAGTGCATGTAATCTAAAATTTCAGGTTGAAGCTTCTCCGACGCGGCGTGCGAGTAAGCCCACGCTTCCTCGCTCGCCCTCGTCTCCGGCCAGGATCGGTGTCTTCACACCGATCAGGTGAGCCACTAAACACTCCTCTTTGCTGGATTCCTTTGATTAATTAGTATTGCATTTTAGTGCCATCGACGTTAAGAGAGTGCCCGAACCCGAATTATCGTTTAATTGTGTGGCTACCGCGGGTGAGTTGTGAGAGTGATCATTCAACCCAAGCCTTCGGCGTGCTGACCGCCCGTGAATTTGGGCAACCCCTGACCCATAGGGGTCCTCCCCAAGCCAGCCGTACCCTTGGAAACCTCCGGTCCAACCTCAGACCCTCACCCCATCGCCGGTCCACCTACGGACCCGAGTGTGCCAACGCGAGTGAGTCCGCTTGTGTGACATTGCCAAATTGTTGTGTTGCTTGCAATTTAGGTCCTAGGTTGTGTCACATCATGCTGGTATGCTCAGGGAAATTATTTTAATTCCAAATTTGTAAAATTCCCTGCAAATAGAAATTTTTTTTTGTAGAAATAAAGTTGATTTTAAAGAAAAGATTCTTGTATATTTTGAATGTGGAAAACCTAGCCACCGAGCTTCTGAATGCTGGTGGGCAGGTAATGGTAAGTCAAAATTTCATGCAAGTAACAGAAATTTTCATGCTAACTCACATAGATTCCATGATTATAATAATGTTCACAAAAAGAATTCAAGGGTTGTTACATCATGTAGATATTGTGGAAAGTTTGGTCATTTCATGAATAATTGTTACCTGATGGAGTATGATACTGAAGTTGCTAAAAAATTATTCAGAACACCTGTCAGAGTTAACTCGGGACCCAAGGTTGTTTCGGTCCCTGCAGGATCAAATTGATTAACATGTTACATGTGTGCCTTGGAATGAAAAAGAGGGGTAAATAAACCAAGGCACTGAACAGGAAGACCCCAGGGTTCTACTTTTCAGGTTTGTTCTGAATACTCATCTTAAATTCCATCATATGAAATTGTGAACTTGAAATGATTGCATATCATGTTGATTTGTTGATGTTAAACTAAAACTTTCTGAAATGTGAATTGCACAATCATGCTTATGGTAATTCTCTTCTGTCTGATTTGCATGAATCATATCTGAATGAGAGTCACTGCATAAGCATACATGTAGTGACTGCATTACATATCATCATATTGAAAATTCCAAAAAGAAGTGATTCACTGCATATAGACAGGGGGAGCCTTTCTAAATTCTTCAGTGGGGTCAATTGTCTGAACTCTTCCTGTCTACCCATCTGTTTCATTGTCATATCTACATATTCTGTCTCATCTTCAGAACTCCTGTTTCTCATGAAAAATCAATCCAATCACTTGAAAAATCTTCTTTGCACCGAGTTTGAGTGGTTCATATCATGCACATAGTTGATGCATCTTGACAGGGGTAGCATTTAAAATTGGTGTTTAGTTTGTCACACTTTGAACACATCTTGTCTAGTAATTGAATAACTCTCATCTGATTTCATATTCTCTCTCTTGATAATGGATTCTGCCTTCTATTCATTAAGTTGTCAAAGAAGAGTTTATTTCAACTTTCTTCATGTTACTACCTGTCAACTGATCTGTCTGAATTCCAGACTCAGCTACTGTTTGTTGATATACACTCTTCTGATATATTCCTTCATGTGTTGACTCTTACACCAGCTTACTCTCATCCTTCACATTCTTCTTAGCTGGTTTGAATGATTGTGTCTAGTGTTGATTGTTGATCAGCTGTGTCTGTATTCGGTCTGAGGAACTTAAGCTGCATGTCATGCAATTCAGTCTGAGAACTTTGTAGAAATTCCTATCATATAGGTTTAAGAATTACCACTGAATCAGACTGATATAAGATTAATGTATTCTCAGATTTGTATTTAAATAAATTGAAAATATCTGAACGATAAGCTTTAATAAATCTTAACCATCTGTGTCATAAAAACCTCAGACTCACTCATCAGATATCTGAAAATTTGAAATCAGGGCTACTTTGGTTAAGAATACATAGAGTGAGTATTGTTGTTAAAACATTAACTTTGAAAATTTTGACAGGAAATAAAATCAGTGTGTAATGAAATGACTTTCACTGAGAAACTGGGTTTTCCATCAAAGAAATGGAGTGAACCCAAGTCATGAAGTGTCATAGTCACTTAAAATGAAAATTCATTGAAAACCTGACAGAGCAATGGCATGTCTGTAATGAGTAACTGGGGAGTCTGGCCTCTGATCAAGGTGTCTCCTCATGTAAAAAGACACTTATATTGCTAACTCTGTTCTCGAAGTTGAGAGGCAATGACAGTTATCACACTGAGTAACTGGGTCACTTCACCTGAG
The DNA here is from genome assembly GCA_022559845.1 of Amorphophallus konjac. Classification (NCBI taxonomy): domain Eukaryota; kingdom Viridiplantae; phylum Streptophyta; class Magnoliopsida; order Alismatales; family Araceae; genus Amorphophallus; species Amorphophallus konjac. The sequence continues at coordinate 363,725,377 of CM040123.1, forward strand.
ACGTGTTGTGCCTCATGTAAAAAGGTGTTGATCAACTTAAATTGCTCAAGAAAAAATATAATGTGCTTCAAATGAAAATATATTGAAAATTCTGTCAACTCATGTTCTTGTAAAAGTGTTTAACCTCAGTACTAATCTGTGTAACTTTCAAAGGAGCTATTGAGATCATGTGTGTAAGATAAAAATGATTGATTTTGAGTGTTATTTGACTATTTGGTTCACCTTTATTAAAACTTGGATTCAGATATGAGTATTGAGTTTAAATTGACAAATTTGATATACATCATAATTAAATCAGATTGGTTAAGCTGCCAATTCATAACCCTTTATGATAGAAGAGTCTATTCTTCTTAAGACTTATTATAATGGTGCAAGCATTAAAATCCCTCATGATCAGATTTATTCCTGACAGCTTGATCAACATAAATCTTGTTGCCAAATCTCTCTTAACTACTCTCCACGCTGTTGAAATCTTCCATCCTGACTTCACTCATGTTCTCAGGGGGAGCTTTGGTTATTATCTGCTTTAAGAGGAGAGTAATTCTGCATGCATGCTGATAAAGGGAAAGATGTATTCTTGTCATAAGGGGGAACTCTATTTCAATGCACTATGTTTCATTCTCTGTATACTGAATTTGTGAGGAAAATAGTCTGTGTGCTGAATTTTGTCTCTCAAACCATCTCCTTTTTGATTATGTCAAAGGAGGAGAATAGTTTGACGAGTCAGTGCGACTCATTATGTTGCCATCATCAAAAAGGGGGAGATTATTGTGCCACTTGTGCTTTGATGATAATGTGGTGTTTTAATGATAGCAACATGAATGAGTCACCATATTGTTTTGTTAAGAACAACACATTGAGTCATCACATGAATGCATATGTCCGATCTGTTCTGTGGAGAATGCATGAGTGTGCTAGGTCATGCAATGTTCCATACTAAGTGCATACGTTTTTGTATAAAGTCTGTGCATTGTTTCTCAGTTAGCCACGCATACTCCGTGCAACACACTGTCTGGTCATATGCACGCAAAGTCTATACATTCCCATCTTTACCTACGTTCACTGTTCTAGCACTTCCACGAAGTCTGTACATTCTTCACTTAAAGTCTGAACTCGGTTGTCTTGATGACCACCAAGTCTATACACTGCATATGTTTGTGCATCACTCAAAGTCCATACATTACCCTGTAGCATGCACGAACTCAAATCTATACATCGTCCAATTGCTCATGACGTCTTGGCTAAGTCTATACATTACTCCGTCTCACTTAGCATCTCATGCTAAGTCTGTACATCGCATCGCATGCACCGTCTCACATCGTCTGCTCTCCATGCATATGCAAAGTCTGTACAGCCAATGCATTTCATGTTCTGTGCATACCTTAAGTATCCGTCTCACTTAGCGTCTCACTTGAGCATTTAAAGTCTGTACATCTGCTTGAGCATTTAAAGTCTATACATTGCATGAACGCACACACAAGTCTATACATCCATAGCAAGTCTGCACATTGCTTGTAGATTGCACAAAGTTTGCACATTCGTTGCTGCAAAAGTCTGCACATTCCTTGTTGTTATGTCCATGCGTCATGTAAGCAAGTCTGCACATTGTTGCACGCTAAGTCTGCACACTAATAGCATGTCAGTGCATTCATCTTTCAATGTGCATACTTCACCTTATGCATAATGCAAACTGCATCTCATGCACTTAAAGTCTATACACTCTCTCCTGCACACCTGTTGCCAGCTTCGCATCCATTCAAGAGTCTGCACACTTGGTATGCTTCACAAGCACCCAAGTCTATACACTCTTTATGTCTACATCACATGCACTCAAAGACTGTATACTTGTGAATGTAATGTCTGTACATTCATTCTCATTGTACACACTTTCTCTTATATGCACACTGCATCTAGTGCATCAAGTCTGTACAGGCCATGACACATTTAACGTACAGACTCGATGCATTCAATTCTTCATGTCAGTTAAGTCTCTACTGATAATAGTCTGTTATTACAGAGCTGCTGCTCGAGGAGGTTAATGATGCACGTGATCCAAGAATAGAAGATGGCCCTGATCATGACACGTGGAACCACTGTGCTGAAATGCTGCCACATGGACTGAGGCCTCTGGGCGGGAATCATGGAGACCACACGCCCTATCTGTGCTGCTGCTATATAAAGAGGACTTCTCCATCTAGAGAAGACTGATCGAAGCAGAAGGAGTGGAAGCAGAGAGAGTGCCTGCACGATCCAGAAGAAGAAGAAGAGAAAGAAAAAGAGAGTGAGAGATTAGCAGAAAAAGAAGAAGAAAGAGAGAAAATTAAGAGAGAAGAGTAGACAGTGAGAGGAAAAGAAAAGAGGGGCAGAGAGGTATAGATCAGTAGAAGAAGAAGAAGATCAGTAGCCTCTAGATCAAATCCAAGCTACATTGCTCCAAGAGAGAGCTACAGTTTCGAGCTTCATTTCTAGCTTTCCATTGCTATTGTATCTTGTTTTTTGTTTTTCTTTTGAACCTTTCATCAAGCTATTAGTCAGCGGTTTTACAGAGGAGGATTCCTCTGGACAGCAAGCTGTGTTGCTCAGCGGGTGAGGTGGATACCTCGAACGGGTTAAGCCGTAGTCCCCAGCGGATGGCTAAGCTATATTGCCCAGCGGTAGCAAGCTGTGATGCTCAGCGGATGGCAAGCTGTGAAGCCCAGCTGATGTATGGCAAGCTGTGATGCCCAACCGTTCAAGCTGTGAGTCAGCGGAATCCACACTCTGGTTTGAGTGTGGGGTGGACGTAGGTCTGGAGGACCGAACCACCTAAAAACCCTTTGCAGTGGTTTGTGTGTTATCTTTATCTTCATTAGATGAATGCATAGGTGCGCTCCACATATTTGATTACTGGTTGAACAGAAGATTTGATTAGCTTTTCAGATTGTCTAGTTTTGTGAAGTGAGCGAAATATTTAAAGGGGAGATTCATTCACCCCCCTCTGAATCCATCGCACCGGTCCTAACAAGGACCCTTTGTGTAGAAGAATCCCCTCACATCACTTTTGATGAGATTGATCATAACAACCCTTGCAGGGAAGATGATGATGGGGAATTCCTAAACATAAGAGGAAGAGAAGAACTTCTGCAAGAAGAAATACAAGCAAATGAGGACCAAGGAAAACCAAGTAATACTCCAGTCACCGAAGCAGATGAAGGTAATGCTCAACCTGATCTAAGAGTGTTGAAGGATCATCCATTGGAAAACATCTTAAGTAATCTGCATGACCGAGCCAAAATTAGGACTCATTTCAAAATTATAGATGAAATTGAACAACTTGCTCTTGTGTCTCAAACTGAACCCAAAAATATTGTAGAGGCCCTAAAAGATGAAAACTGGATCAATTCCATGCATGATGAATTAAATCAAATTGAAAGAAATAAAGTATGGCATCTTGTTCCAAGGCCTAAGGAAAAATAAGTCATAGGAACAAAATGGGTGTTCAAAAATAAGCTAAGTGAAGATGGAAAGATAGTAAGAAATAAATCCAGATTGGTGGCTCAGGGGTATAATCAAGAATTTGGCATAGATTATGAAGAATCTTTTGCTCCTGTTGCTAGACTTGAGGCCATTAGAATTTTGCTAGCTTTTGCATGTTCTCACAAAATCAAACTGTAGCAAATAGATGTTAAGAGTGCTTTCCTAAATGATCTTATTAAAGAAGAAGTTTATGTAGAGCAACCCCCCGGTTTTGAATGCACATATTTCAAAGATCATGTTTATAAGTTGGACAGGGCTTTGTATGGCTTGAAGCAGGCACCTAGAGCTTGGTACGACAGACTAAGCTCATATCTCACCGAACAAGGGTATTCAAGAGGTAATGTAGATCAGAAATTATTCACCAAGAAATAAGGTAAAGATATCTTGATAGTTCAGATTTATGTGGATGACATAGTGTTTGGGTCCACTAAACCTCAAATGTGTGAGGAGTTTGCTAAACTCATGACCAATGAATTTGAAATGAGTCTAATGGGTGAGCTTCAATTCTTTCTTGGCCTGCAGATTAGTCAAAGTAATGAAGGCTGGTTTATCAATCAAGCCAAGTATGTTAAGGAGTTGCTGAAAAAGTTTGATCTGACCAACTGTAAACCTTTAGGAACTCTAATGGGGACTACCACTTCACTGGATGTAGATGAACAAGGTATTCTTGTAGATGCGAAGAGATACAGAGGTATGTTTGGATCATTGCTCTATCTAACTGCATCTAGACCAGACATTCAGTTTAGTGTTTACCTTTGTGCTAGATTTCAGTATAGTCCTAGAGACCCACTTGACTACTGTCAAGCGTATCTTTAGATACCTTGCTGGCACTCAAGAATTGCGACTACGGTATCCTGCATCTTGTGAACTTTCACTTATTTCTTATTCAAATGCAGATTATGCAGGATGCAAACTGGACCGCAAGAGCACTAGTGGGTATTGCCAATTTCTTAGTGGGTGTTTAGTTTCTTGGGCTTCCAAGAAACAACACTCGGTTGCACTCTCAACTGCAGAATTAGCATATGTTACTGTAGAGAGTTGTGGCACCCAAGTACTGTGGATCAAACACCAACTCCAAGACTATCTAATAGATCTTAGCTGTGTACACATTCTGTGTGATAACACAAGTGCTATAAATCTTACAAAAAATCCAGTCATGCACTCTATGACTAAACACAGTGAAATTAGGCATCACTTTATAAGGGATGAAGTTCTCAAAAATCACTTTGAGCTCCATTTTGTAGACTCAGAAAATTAGATTGCAGACATCTTCACAAAACCCTTAAACAATGACAGGTTCACAACTCTAAGGAGAGAGCTTGGTCTATGCAGACCTCAGCCCACTCAGGTTTGAGCTATCAATTCCTCCTTAATGATCTGCTTAGTTGTCTTTACCATGATTGAAATAAGCATATCTGAATTGATTTAGATCTGGTCCATTTGGTGTATGAACCTTGCATGGAATGAAGGTCACATTCAGGGGGAGCTTGCTTGTACTTATGAATGTCTTTAATTGAACATCATCTTGTGACTGCATGGTATATCAAATGTTGAGAAGTGAAATGACAGGTTACGCCTATTAGGAAACTATCTTCATGCTTGAGGATAGGCCTCCGCCAAGTACCATGAGTCAGAATTGCACATTGCTATCTGCATAGTTGACCTCTAGTGCATAAGCATGTTTAAAGCTTTAGCATCCAATCTAGCATTTCTCAGTGGCAGCAAAAGGTAAAACCCTTCTTGAATGGTAGTCTGAAAGAAGAAAGTCAGAGGCATTGGCAGTAAAAGATGGCAGCTGTCTGTCAGAAATGAAGAATCACAGAAGCTAGCAGAGAACAGTTTGATGTATTGATATGTGTCGAGACATGCTGAACAATGCCGGTTGAACAGGTCGACACCTCATTGATATGTGCCGAGACATACAGCTCAGAAACTGGTGTTCAGATCGACACCTTCAAGTCATGTGTCGAGACTGTCTCACTGTCGATTTGGTTTTGAAGAACAAATGGAGAGTTTCCTTGACTCCCTCTTTCCACTGCTTCTTTCATTTCCACCTCAAATCTCTTGCCTCTGAACCTTCACTTTTCATAGAGTATCAAGTGAGGGGGAGTTGAGAAAATTTTTATTCATCTATACAACCCTAGGTGAGTCTTGTTGTATTACTCCTGTTAAAGAAATGGCTTCTTGTTTATAATCCTCATTTTCGTGAATCATTGCATTGAGTTTTACCAAACTTACATTCATAATAGGATTGAAACATTTCTTAAGTCCTTGAAAATAACCCTTGCCCCTGCGTCTGAAACTTCACTGCAACTTGGCTCCTTGGCTTTTGAAATGATTGGCATGTATTGTCTTTAAACATGCTCCCATCTTGAAGTCTATTAGAGAATACGCCTCTAAAAACCTTGCTGCTATAATTTCAGAGCAATGACCTCTCTTCAGAGAAATTAGATCCTTCATCAATGAAATGGAAGGTTAATCTAGTCATGATGAGGAAAGTCACCTCTGTTCAAAAGAATTCAGAAAGATATACTACACTGAGTAACCAGGGACTCTGGCATCTAAACAACGTGTTTCCTTGTGTCAAAAAGTGAATGCTATATCGGATTGTTTTATTAATTAAAAACAAAAAAAATGGTTTGGGGTTGACTCTACAACTTGCTTCAAAACAAAAAGGGGTATTGTTTATTTTCAATACTTGCTTATCTTCTTTTGAAATTATGCCAAATGAATGTGATGAGTAAGTCAAATGGGCTTGGTTCTATTCTCTTGCTTTCTCAAGTGTTTAAGTCATATTATTTGTTGCAAAAATGGTTTGCTCAAACTTTTATTACTCATAAATGATCTTATAGGCCTGAAACCATCTGAACTTAACATAGGGGCATATACACCATTTCTAACTTTAGGGATGTCTTTTCAAAAGTAAAAATCTCAACTTTCCCCATTTAACTCATCGATGAAAATCAATCTCTCACTCGTTCTTCATTTTCAAACCCTACTTCTCTCTCTCTCTCACACCCGCACTCCAGCGATCCTACACACTCTCACACTGGAGGTCGACGCCCTCACCCCCTTCTCCATTCTCTTGTGCACGATAGCCACACCTAGCTCCAGCTGCCCTCTGTTTCCTCACCTCCCTTTCTTCTAACCTCTCCATGGCTCCTCCAGTCACCTGCGACAAGAAGAAAGAGGCAGCTTCTTCCAAGAAGGCTGCTACTTTGAAAGCTCCCTCTGAAGAGAGATACAACCGTATTGAGGACCGCCCTAGCTGCAGAACCAGCCAAGAAGAGAGTTGCCGAAGCCCAGGGGTCCAACACTGACCAGGGTTCGCCGCCGCAAACTCCGGCCAAGCGACCTCGGCTGTCAGCAAAAGAAAAAGGGAAGGCCAAAGCTCAGTCAATCCCTCAGAAGCCCAGCACTGCTGCCTCTCCTAGGGAAGAAGAAAGTGATCCTTCACAGATACTCTTCCCTAGGTATGTAGATTTTAGTGACCAAGAGATGCTTGTGTATTTTCCTGAGCTACTGTAGTTGTTTGAGTTCCAAGGTTGGAGACAGTTTATGTCTGAGCACAGGGTATACTACCCATTTCTGGTTCAGCAGTTCTACAAGAACTTGTTCTTTGATGAGAAAAAGAAAGTCCTTCGGACAGTAGTCAAGGGGGTTTCCATCAAGCTTACAACTAAGCTTCTTCACAAAGCTTTACACATACCCCGAGATGGGGAAATAGAATCTGAGGTTGAGATCGATTTGTCTGCAGCTTACACCCTCCTGACTGGCAAGCCTAGAAATCCTCAAGATGACACCCAACTTTTGGTGAAATTCTTTGACACCAATCGGTTTCCTCCACTGCAGCCTCTATTACATCATATCTTCACTACGATGATTACCCCACAAGGGGGTGGCAGAAGCAAACTTACTGAGACACGGAGATTCCTTTTTACTGTCTATTCAATAATCACCATGTTTGTCTTCCAGAAATCATGCTTCAGGTTATGGACAGTTGCACTTACAACAGGCGTAGCCTGCCTTATGCTGCACACCTTACTACCATCTTTCATAAAGTTGGCGTCCCTCTTGACAAGGAAAAATCCATAGCTATACCCCAGAGTAATGTCTACACTCTGAGGTTCATCCATAACTATATGCACTTCAAGAAGGAAGGTGACAAAATGGTGAGGAATCTACCTGGTCATGTACCTCACCCTCCTGTTCAGCCAGCTCCACAGGAACAACTTCCATAGGACCAACCTCCACAAGGTCAGCCTGCACAGGACCAACCAGATTTAGAAGCACAGTTAGATCAGCATGAGGAACTATTTCATGCAGATATCCACTTTGAGTAGGCTCCTCTGCAGCAGCAGTTTGCAGATCCCATGGACCAGCCTGGATTATGATGGCTTTTGGTATCCAACCTCCCTTGTCTCTAGCAAATGAGCCTAGAGTGTTCACTGCAAGGGATGCCCCATCTGAATTTCATGCAGAGGCCTCCACCTCACAAGGTCCTGCATTTGGTACCACTGGAAGTTTAATGGATATTCATCCTACCCTCATTCAATTTCTCACTGCCCAATTTGGGAGTTTGAATTCCTCATGTCGTTAGATCAATCTACAAGTGGATAGACTGGAAGCTAGACAACTCCATTATGAGCAAGTTCAGAACAACGGATGGGAGAAATTTGTGCTCAACAAACATAAGTCAGATGAGAGGATGAAAAGCTTCATGACCTCCTTGATAAATGTGTGGGAACGAGCAGGAAAAATCATGAAAAGACTACGGGAGATCCACACTGAAACCCAGGAGAAAACTGCTGAAATGGTCATGCATGCCTATGACATCCGGGAGGATCAAGGTAATCTCAACATTAAGTGTGCCAAACTGATGGAGTCCTCCAATTAGCTAGCTGAACAAGTGGCTGGCGCCACAACCACCATCAGAGGACAAGCTACTGGAGCAACTACATCCATCCGGGCACATGTGACTGTAGAGATCAACAGATCTCTTGATGCCACCTCCAATCTAGAAAGAACCATCAATGCCACTACTTCTCGCTTACTGGATGCTTCCCAAAGGTTGAAAGGGAAACTGTATTCTGACACCAATAGGCTACTTGATGCCTCCTCCAGGCTTACCGACACGGTTCATACTAACACACCTAGAGCAGTCAACAGCACCACTAAAGCTGAGGCAAAGATGGACGTTGTATCCAAGAAATTGGATACGGTTGGTAGTGAAATCTTAGAGCTCATAAGTCTACATAAAGCTCAACTACAACCAGCCCTACAGGACGCAGGTGATGAATGGTGTCCTCCTCCTCAAACAGAAGCCACCTCCTCTCGTTTTCCACCACAAGGCTCCTAACAGAGGGTTGAAACAGAATACATTTGTGAGATGATGTATACCTGGCTCAAAGACATCAAAGAAAACGTCCAAGACTTACACCATTTTATCAGTCAAAGGGATGAACAGTTAAATCACAGGATTGACTCTCTGGAGACAACCATCTCCCACCTGCAACATGAGTTCCAAGAGGCACAGATCCTGCACCTGGCCAGCACCAGCACCATGCCTCCACCACAGTAGCCTCTTCCTTCACCCCCTCCTTGCTGATGACAAAGGGGGAGAAGTACTGAAGACAAGCATCATCAAGCATATGGCATATAGTTAGAAAGTACTGAAGACAAGCATCATCAAGCATCTGGCATATAGTTAGATTTTTCATCTAGATTTTTACATGTAGATTTACAGTGTAACTGCTTGAACACACATCATTGCTTGATCTGTACAAAACTTTGGTTGATTAATGAATCAAGCCTTTTGTTGCAGTTGAAAATGCTCGTTGTCGAAAAATGCTAACATTCAATGGTTGTGTGAATGAATGAATTTTTGCTTGGTTGATGGCTCTTCAAACCAATTTGATTGTATTGCTATATGAATGCTTGGACATAATGATTCATGGTTGTCAACATCAAAAAGGGGGAGAATGTTGTGTCCCCTAGTTTTGATGATAACAAATCACAAATCATTAGTAGATCTTTGAGAAATATCTAACTTAGTTTAGTTTGATAAATTGATTAAACAAGTGCAGAAGAATCTCACTAAGTGATGTCTCGACACGGCCCAATCATGTCTCGACACATCCAGAAGAGATTACGTTGAAATTCCAACATTTGAGCTCCGACATACCAAAATGTGTCGACACATCCAACTCATGTCTCGACACATCTAGAAGAATTCAAGCTGAAGTCGTTCTGACTAAGTATCTGGATTCACCGATGTCTCGACACACTGAGTGAAAAGTGTCGACACATTCATGTGATAATCTCTACACAAGGCGCTTATGTCTCGACACCTTCTTACAACAACTCTGCACATGGCTCACATGTCTCGACACTGTTTGGTGTTGTCTCGACTCATAAGCCATGGTTCTTCAAGATTTCAAAGGGATGTCTCGACACACTGGGGGTAAAGTGTCGACACATCATCGTTCAACCAGAACATGCTTGAAATCGACAGAAGCTGTCTACAAGGTTTTTTAAAGGGATGTCTCGACACACTGACAGAAAAGTGTCGACACATTCATGATCAACCAGAATGATTCTCCAAGATATTCAAAGGAATGTCTCAACACATTGCCAGGAAAGTGTCGACACACTATGGTCGTCCAAAACGGATCTGAATCCGACGGAAGCTGATTTCAAGATCCGAAACTTAATATAGAGGATCCGTTTGCTCTGGAAAAAGCCGTTAGATTACTTCGGCGTAAGAAGACTGTGATTTGGCAGAGATATTTTTTGAATAAAATCATACCTTCGTTGCTATGGTCTCCTACCTACCCACATTCTTGCTGACTTGACGTGAATGGAGTCAACTGTGCAAGTGGAAGCAGATCAAATAATGTGGATGTGACATTCTGGGTGTTGCTTGAAAAGTGGACAACGCTGGTGTCGCCCATGGATACCAATATACATAAGGAGCATGAGCTCCAGTTCGAATTCAGAGAAGAGCAGCAAGTGAGCTGAGAAGAGTGCTGAGGAGAAAATAAAGATAAAGCAAGCTTGCTGTCCAAGCTACTCTTCGTCCTGATGCTGTAGGCATGAGTGAACCTAGAAGAAGACATTTTCTCTTCCTCATGACGAAAAGAAATCTTCCATGGCTGCTATGAGGATTCAACGAGAAGAAGAAAGCCAAGGCTCTCTCAAGCTCATTCCCAGACAGGAGACTTCTTTGTCCTAGTGCTTTCATTATGATACTATGTCTGGCCATTTCATCTTTAGTTTGCTTTTCTTCTAAACAAACTTCATATCATTAGATCCATGCCTACGTGTAGGAAGACAGAAGGTGTGGTCGCCCATCTGTGTGGTTTGGGTTGTGATCCCACAAGCTGTGTGACAGCGGAGTGTAAGAGTGTATCTCTCAGTTAGAAGCTGTCAATCAGCTATAGTGCGTTGGCACTAGTGAAGCCTCACTGTGTTGTGTGAGGGGTGGACGTAGGTCTCTAGAGTTAGACTGAACCACCTTAAAGATCTTATCTTGTGGTTTGTCTTCTCGTTTGTTCCAGCGGTAGAAGCTTGATAGGACCGTTCCCAGGCATCCTGTTTGCATCTAGCTTCTCAGATATTAACTAATATCTGCATCTTTAAGTACTGTGTTAGTCTTAGTTTTTATTTCCGCAAAGAAGGGCAAAAAGGGGCTGATCTATTCACCCCTCCCCTTTAGATCAGCCTATCACCGATAAACATTCTCTTCCTCGATTAAGGTAGGTTTCTCTCATGCCCAATCTAATTAAGTAACATGGATAGATAGATCTCATCCTTAGCATTCTTTTGAGTATAATTTGCCCAATTTTGGCTGTCTAATTTGGGCGTATTCCTAGTTTTATGAAGAGCATGCAGTTAGGGTTTTTACTCACGTTTCATTCGCTCTAGTTTACATCAAGTATTCATAGTGAAATCCTTAAATTGATCATGCCATGATGTGCGTTTTTGAGTTACCTACATTTTGATACTAAATAGCCTAATTTTCAAGCTATATCCATGTTTCAATCATACTTTTATTGGGCCGGTGTCTTGTTCTTCATATTTTTGGGTTTGGGTTGGACTAAACGGTCGTTCCAGGGACCACCAGGCATTTAGTGGTCGTACGATAGACCGTTTGCCCTGGTCTAGCGGCCCAACGACAGACCATTTCTGTCCAACAAATTTTAAAATCAGAAAGGGTTTTTCCAGTGCGTAAGCGGCCATTCGCTTGACTGTTTATGGTCTCTGGCGGTCTGTTATATGACCGTTTTCTACCCTATTTTAGTGACATGTATTGATCGTTCTGTCAAGTTTTGTCTGTTAGCACACTTGTTGATCGGGTAAATTACATGATAAACGCACTAAAATTAGGGCTTATGGAATACATGAACTAAGTGAAACTCTTTTCTTAATAATTGCTCTATTCATGTCCATCTTTCATGATATTTAAGAAGGAAATATATTAATGCCTTGTTAATGGTTTAGTTAATTCTTATACCTGTCATGAATACATTTAGAATTGTTTTAAGGTCATACCACTCTGGTGGAAGTGACTGTACCAGTTAAGTTCGTTTTCCGCTTTATTTGTTAGGCTAAATCTTGAGCAATGAATGCCTCTCCGTCAGATACTCCTTCCGCCGGACTAGGTGTTCTTGTTTCAAGGCCTCCATAAGTCCCCGCGAGCCTGCGATTCCCACTAGGGCACGGGACAGGTTGTACCATTAAAGCCTGTACCAAAGATTTCATGATGGGCAAACCAAGTTGCTGGACCTACTGGTCTGGGACAACATGCGGTCATGCCTAGGACCGCAAGCCAACCCAAGCGGCCTATTATACGACCGTTTAGTGTCTTTGGGCTGGTTAGTGAGTCCGACCCGATACGATTTTAAGTCATTTGTAAGCACGATTTTTAGCCAATTAAGATCTCTCACTTGACCCTAGGATCGAGGACCATACCCTGGCTTGGTCCAGTCATACCTCTGGTCAATTGGGGACCTATTTCAAATTAATTTTGATCCCCGGGGGTCTGGCTCCTTAGCGGTGACATCGGAGACCGTTTTCAGCCTGCATGCGGTCCAAGGATAGATCATTTTTTATAGCCTAGCCATCCTTTGCAGACCGTTTCGCACTCAAGCTTTCCGGAAATTGCTATTTTCATGGTTTTGATATGTGTGAGCCACTCTAGCCTATCTAGGCTATGGCACCTTGAGTCTTTGACCTATTGTTAGGTCTCTTTATGACATTATCCATTCTAAGTCATTCCTTTGAATGACTTTTCCTCTCGATTAAGGAGCTTATTGTTTGGAATCTCAAGAAAATTCAATATTCTTATGTACTTTACCTTGATTACATGAGCTTGATCTTGGAACTCTTGGCCATTTTATTCGTGGATGTCTAGATTTCGTGGGATCTATGATCCAAACAAATCAATGCCAAGGCAATCATAATTAAGGGCCCAGTCTGGTCCTGGGAGGAGCACCCGAAGTGGACTTGTACCCCAGGGAGGTGAATGACTAGGTGTGACATTTGGCACTGAGTACTATCTAGCGTGTTGAGTCTATGACATTCCACATTCTCGCGAAACTTGCTATTCATGCTGGAAAGCGTGAAGTACTTGCTTACGTGACATGACTCGACTTGACTTGACTTGGTACGTGGCCATTCATTGGAAAGTTATTATTAATGGTACTTGATATCTCGACTTGCAATATTCCTTTCCGTTTATCTATCGATTATCTTCTGATCTTGTGGTTACTAATTGCTTTATTTGAGTTTCTCGCATTAATTATACAATCCTGAAAATGATTAATTACTTAAATTTTGCCTGATGATAGAGAGTAATTCCTATTGAGCTTCTTGCTCACCCCCATTATTTCCATCCTTTTCAGGTAACGCGGTAGATGGAACGTTTGTAATTGGGGTCGGGTCAGCGGGATCGAGTGAACCTGGAGCCTTGAGACCCGAGTCTTTTTATTTTCTCGAGTCTAGTTAGTATAGTGGGTCTTACTATTTTCTATTCTTTATTTCTTTTATTGAGTCTATTATTAAATTAAGTCAAATTTGTAATTCAATTTCCAAATATCTATAAAACTATAATTTTCTCAAATAAATGGCCTCCATGTGTTAGAATATTATTTAATGTGTTTATTTATTTTCTGCTCTAATTATCATGACTGTTTCGCTGTCACATTCCGAGCATCGCTTCCCGCTGCTATCGGTTCGGAGCGTGACAGAAGTGGTATCAGAGCCTCGGTTGTTTGAGTCCTAGGTTCTTGTGCATAGGTATAGGTTACCCTAAGTAATAGGTCGTGTAATCCTTGTCATCCCTTTTGTCACCTGGTGAGATTGAGTAGTGCTTCGGGTTAAGTAATAAAATGTGTATAAGATTTCGTAGCACGACGTGTAAGGGTAATAAAATTTTTAACCTTATAATTATTTTACAGGTATTTAAGCTCCTTTTGACATGAAAGCGAGAGGGCCCACGAGTAAGCTGAGGTCCGGTTCCGTTAAAAGGTGGCGAGTCCGTTGTAAAGAAATTCGAAGTAATAAGAAGAAAAAGAATAACCTTTCGCAAATGAAATATTTTCGTTGTCACAAATTTGGTCATCTAATCAATGAGTGGTGGCGAAGGAGCGGAGCGTGTCTTCGTTGCTAAAATAAAGATCATATAATGGCTAATTACCCTAAGCTTCTTACAAAAGCAAAAACACATGGAGAATTGGAACATATTTCTATGAAATAAGGAACTATATAAGGTACCGTTTCCCCTCATCCTTAACTATAGTCAAATTCTTTTACATTCCATTAGTTGTATGATTAACATGTTATTTTGAATAGATAAGATTATCTTAGTTTAACCATTTAAATATTTAATGGCGATCGACGAATTTGGAGACCAAATTCCTTGAAGTGGGGGAGGATGTAACACCCCGGTTAAATCATAAAGTATAAAATTAAAATTTTGAAATCTGTATTTAGAATAAAATATGATAAATAGAAATAAACGAAAAACGTGATGTTAATTATCGCTTAAGTTATTAAAAAAATAAATAAAAGAAAATAAAAGGGGATATAAATTTTGTAAAAAATAGAATGACTAATCGAATCACTAATTCAACGCAAGATATATTAAAACGGATTAAAGTTATTAACTTGCTATTTAATGACTTCAATAATTTTCTTAGTTAAATAATATTATTTATTTTGAAAGTGGCCAAATTATATCAATAAAAAGAAATAATTGTTTTTCTACAATAACTATAAAAATAATTTTATATTCCAAGATACAATCGAATTTTTCTATGATAATTTCAATTTAATAGGTATAAATTAAATAAATTGAATTTCATCCGTATGCCAAAGTTTTGACTAATTTCTAAAAATATGAAAAAAATTATATTCTTATGGAGAACGAAGTGTTTAACAATATTGTCAAGTTGGCCAACTCCTAATAAAAATTTAATTAGAATGGATTAAGGAATTAATGGCCAAATTCATTGCTTTTATAGATCAATCTTAAACGGCCAAATTAGAGTCCAATTCTTAATCAATCGAGCCCAAACCAGGCCCAATCGAAAGATTAACCCTAGGAGCTTGTTTGCCCTTCGAAACCCTAGCCTCTAGATGCTTCTCTCGACGGCGGCGGCGTAGATTCGATCACGTTGCGAGATTTTCGGCGCTTTCCCCACGTTGGACTCTCGAGTCCAATTCAATCGCTAGAACATTCCATACATCCTATAACTAGAGGGCTTTGACAGCCCTATGACCCTATTTGACGATCCAACTAGTGGCGCGGGCTTTCATGGGCGAACCAGAGAGAATTTGGGTGTTTGGTTGCAGCACATTTGAGGGTTCCGGCGAGCGCGTCTTCTCTTCTCTTCCTCGATTAAGGTAGGTTTCTCTCAGGCCCAATCTAATTAACATGGATAGATAGATCTCGTCCTTAGCTTTCTTTTGAGTATAATTTGCCCAATTTTGGCTGTCTCATTTGGGCGTATTCCTAGTTTTATGAAGAGCATGCAGTTAGGGTTTTTACTCACGTATCATTCGGTCTAGTTTACATCAAGTATTCGTAGTGAAATCCTTAAATTGATCATGCCATGATGTGCATTTTTTAGTTACCTACATTTTGATAGTAAATAGCCTAATTTTCATGCTATATCCATATTTCAATCATACTTTTATTAGACCGGTGTCTTGTTCTTCATGTTTTTGGGTTCGGGTTGGACTAAACGGTCGTTCCAGGGACCGCCAGGCGTCTAGCGGTCGTACGATATACTGTTTGCCCTGGTCTAGCGGCCCAATGACAGACCGTTTCTGTCCAACAAATTTTAAAATCAAAAGGCATTTTTCTAGTGCGTAAGCGGCCCATCGCTTGACCGTTTATGATCTCTGGCGGTCTGCTATATGACCATTTTCTACCCTGATTCAGTGACATGTATTGATCGTTCTTTCAAGTTTTATCCTTTTAGCACACTTGTTGATCGGGTTAATTACATGATAAACGCACTAAAATTAGGGCTTATGGAATACATCAACTAAGTGAAACTCTTTTCTTAATAATTGTTCCATTCATGTCCATCTTTCATGATATTTAAGAACGGAATATATTAATGCCTTCTTAAGGGTTTAGTTAATTCTTATACCTGTCATGAATACATTTAGAATTGTTTTAAGGTCATACCACTTCGGTGGAAGTGACTGGACCGGTTAAGTTCATTTTTCGCTTGATTTGTTAGCCTAAATCTTGAGCAATGAATGCCTCTCTGTCGGATACTCCTTCCGCCGGACAAGGTGTTCTTGTTTCAAGGCCTCCGTAAGTCCCCGCGAGTCTGGGATTCCCACAAGGACGTCGGGCATGTTGTACCATTAAAGCCTATACCAAGGATTTCATGATGGGCAGACCAAGTTGCTAGACCTACTGGTCTGGGACAGTATGCGGTCGTGCCTAGGACCGCAAGCCAACCCAAGCGGCATGTTATATAACCGTTTAGTGTCTTTGGGCTGGTTAGTGAGTCCGACCCAATACGATTTTAAGTCATTTGTAAGCACGATTTTTAGCCAATTAAGACCTCTCAATTGACCCTAGGATCGAGCACCATACCCTGGCTTGGTCCAGTCAAACCTCTAGTCAAGTGGGGACCTATTTCAAATTAATTTTGATCCCTGGTGGTCTGGCTCCTCAGCGGTCACATCAGAGACCGTTTTCAGCCTGCATGCGGTCCAATGATAGACTATTTTTTTTTATAGCCTAGCCGTCCTTTGCAAACCGCTTCACACTCAAGCTTTCCTGAAATTACTATTTTCATGGTTTTGATACGTGTGAGCCACTCTAGCCTATCCAGGCTATGGCACCTTGAGTCTTTGACCTATTGTTAGGTCTCTTGATGACATTATCCATTCTAAGTCTTTCCTTTGAATGACTTTTCCTCTCGATTAAGGAGCTTATTGTTTGGAATCTCAAGAAAATTCAATATTCTTATGTACTTTACCTTGATTACATTAGCTTGATCTTGGAACTCTTGACCATTTTATTCGTGGATGTCTAGATTTCGTGGGATCTATGATCCAAACAAATCAATGCCAAGGCAACCATAATTAAGGGCCCAGTCTGGTCCTGGGAGGAGCACCCGAAGTGTACTTGTATCCCGGGGAGGTGAATGATTAGGTGTGGCATTCGGCACAGAGTACTATCTAGCATGTTGAGTCTACGACATTCCACATTCTCGTGAAACTTGCTATTCTTGCTGGAAAGCGTGAAGTACTTGCTTGCGTGACATGACTCGACTTGACTTGACTTGGTACATGACCATTCATTGGAAAGTTATTGTTAATGGTACTTGATATCTCGACTTGCAATATTCCTTTCCTTTTATCTATCGATTATCTTCTGATCTGGTGGTTACTAGTTGCTTTATTTGAGTTTCTCGCATTAATTATACATTCCTGAAAATGATTAATTACTTAAATTTTGCCTGATGATAGAGAGTAATTCATACTGATCTTCTTGCGCACCCCCCATTATTTCCATCCTTTTCAGGTAACGCGGTAGATGGAACGTTTATAATTGGGGTCGGGTCAGCGGGATCGAGTGAACCTGGAGCCTTGAGACCTAAGTCTTTTTATTTTCTCGAGTCTAGTTAGTATAGTGGGCCTTGCTATTTTCTCTTCTTTATTTTTTTTATTGAGTCTATTATTAAATTGAGTCAAATTTGTAATTCAATTTCCAAATATCAATAAAACTATAATTTTCTCACATTAATGGCCTCCATGTGTTTGAATATTATTTATTATGTTTATTTATTTTCTGCTCTAATTATCATGACTGTTTCGCTGTCACGTTCTGCGCATCGCTTCCCGCTGCTATCGGTTCGGGGCGTGACAGAAGTGGTATCAGAGCCTCGGTTGTTTGAGTCCTAGGTTCTTGTGCATAGGTATAGGTTACCCTAAGTAATAGGTCGTGTAATCCTTGTCATCCCTTTTGTCACATGGTGAGATTGGGTAGTGCTTCGAGTTAAGTAATAAAATGTGTATAAGATTTCGTAGCATGACGTGCAAGGGTAATAAAATTTTTAACCTTATAATTATTTTGCATGTATTTAAGCTCTTTTTGACATGAAAGCGAGATGGTCCACGAGTAAGCTGTGGTCTGGTTCCGTTAAAAGGTGGCGAGTCCGTCGTAAAGAAATTCGAAGTAATAAGAAGAAAAAGAATAACCTTTCGCAAATGAAATATTTTTGTTGTCACAAATTTGGTCATCTAATCAAGGAGTGATGGCGAAGGGGCGGAGCGTGTCTTCGTTGCAAAAATAAAGATCATATAATGGCTAATTGCCCTAAGATTCTTACACAAGCAAAAACACAAGGAGAATTGGAACCTATTTCTATGAAATAAGGAACTATATAAGGTACCGTTTCCACTCATCCTCAACTATAGTCAAATTCTTTTACATTCCATTAGTTGTATGATTAACATGTTATTTTGAATAGATAAGATTATCTAGGTTTAACCATTTGAATAGTTAATGGTGATCAAGGAATTTGGAGACCAAATTCCTTGAAGTGGGGGAGGATGTAACGCCCTGGTTAAATAATAAAGTATAAAATTAAAATTTTGAAATATGTATTTAGAATAAAATGTGATAATAAGAAATAAATGAAAACGTGCTGTTAATTATCGCTTAAGTTATTAAAAAAATAAATAAAAGAAAAGAAAAGGGGATATAAATTTTGTAAAAAATAGAATGACTAATCGAATCACTAATTCAACGCAAGATATATTAAAACGAATTAAAGTTATTAACTTGCTATTTAATGACTTCAATAATTTTTTTAGTTAAATAATATTATTTATTTTGAAAGTGGCCAAATTATCTCAATAAAAAGAAATAATTATTTTTCTACAATAACCATAAAAAGAATTTCATATTTCAAGATACAATCGAATTTTTCTATGATAATTTGAATTTAATAGGTATAAGTTAAATAAATTGAATTTCAACCGTAGGCCAAAGTTTTGACTAATTTCTAAAAACATGAAAAAAATTATATTCTTATGGAGAACGAAGTGTTTAATAATATTGTCAACTGTGCCGACTCCTAATAAAAATTTAATTAGGATGGATTAAGAAATTAATGGCCAAATTCGTTGCTTTTATAGATCAATCTTAAACAGGCAAATTAAAGCCCAATTCGTAATCAATCCAGCCCAAACCAGGCCCAATCAAAAGGTTAACCCAAGGAGCTTGTTTGCCCTTCGAAACCCTAGCCTCTAGATGCTTCTCTCGACGGCGACGACGTGGACTTGATCAAGTTGCGAGATTTTTGGCACTTTTCTCTCGTTGGACTCTCGAGTCCAATTCAATCGCTAGAACCTTCCATACACCCTATAACTAGAGGGCTTCGACAGCCCTATGACCCTATTTGATGATGCAACTAGTGGCGCGACCTTTCGTGGGCGAACCAGGGAGAATTTGGGTGCTTGGTGGCGGCACGTTTGAGGGTTCTGGCGAGCGTGTCTTCTCTTCTCTTCCTCGATTAAGGTAGGTTTCTCTAAGGCACAATCCAATTCAGTAACCTGGATAGATAGATCTCGTTCTTAGCTTTCTTTTGAGTATAATTTGCCCAATTTTGGATGTCTAATTTGGGTGTATTCCTAGCTTTATGAAGAGCATGCAGTTAGGGTTTTTACTCACGTTTCATTCGGTCTAGTTTACATCAAGTATTCATATTGAAATCCTTAAATTGATCATGCCATGATGTGCATTTTTGAGTTACCTACATTTTGATAGTAAATAGCCTAATTTTCATGCTATATCCAAGTTTCAATCATACTTTTATTGGACCGGTGTCTTGTTCTTCATGATTTTGGGTTCGAGTTGGACTAAACGGTCGTTCTAGGGACCGCCAGGCGTCTAGCGGTCGTACGATAGATCGTTTGCCCTGGTCTAGCGGCCCAACGACAGACCGTTTCCGTCCAGCAAATTTTAAAATCAAAAAGGGTTTTTCCAGTGCGTAAGCGGTCCTTCGCTTGACCGTTTATGATCTCTAGCGGTCTGCTATATGACCATTTTCTACCCTATTCCAGTGACATGTATTGATCGTTCTGTCAAGTTTTGTCTTGTTAGCACACTTGTTGATCGGGTTAATTACATGATAAACGCACTAAAATTAGGGCTTATGGAATACATGAACTAAGTGAAACTCTCTTCTTAATAATTGTTCCATTCATGTCCATCTTTCAAGATATTTAAGAAGGAAATAGATTAATGCCTTGTTAATGGTTTAGTTAATTCTTATACCTGTCATGAATACATTTAGAATTGTTTTAAGGTCATACCACTTCGGTGGAAGTGACTGGACCGGTTAAGTTCATTTTCTGCTTGATTTGTTAGCCTAAATCTTGAGCAATGAATGCCTCTCCGTCGGATACTCCTTCTGCCGGACTAGGTGTTCTTGTTTCAAGGCCTCCGTAAGTCCCCGCGAGTCTGGGATTCCCACTAGGACGCCGGGCAGGTTGTACCATTAAAGCCTGTACCAAGGATTTCATGATGGGCAGACCAAGTTGCTGGACCTGCTGGTCTGGGACAGCATGCGGTAGTGCCTAGGATCACAAGCCAACCCAAGCGGCCTGTTATATGACCATTTAGTGTCTTTGGGCTGGTTAGTGAGTCTGACCCGATATGATTTTAAGTCATTTGTAAGCACGATTTTTAGCCAATTAAGATCTCTCACTTGACCCTAGGATCGAGGACCATACCCTAGCTTGGTCCAGTCATACCTCTGGTCAAGTGGGGACCTATTTCAAATTAATTTTGATCCCCGGTGGTCTGGCTCTTTAGCGGTCACATCAGAGACCGTTTTTAGCCTGCATGCGGTCCAACGATTGACCATTTTTTTTTATAGCCTAGCGGTCCTTTGCAGACCGTTTCACACTCAAGCTTTCCTGAAATTACTATTTTCATGGTTTTGATAGGTGTGAGCCACTCTAGCCTATCCAGGATATGGCACCTAGAGTCTTTGACCTATTGTTAGGTCTCTTGATGACATTATCCATTCTAAGTCTTTCCTTTGAATGACTTTTCCTCTCGATTAAGGAGCTTATTATTTGGAATCTCAAGAAAAATCAATATTCTTATGTACTTTACCTTGATTACATGAGCTTGATCTTGGAACTCTTGGCCATTTTATTCGTGGACGTCTAGATTTCGTGGGATCTATGATCCAAACAAATCAATGCCAAGGCAACCATAATTAAGGGCCCAGTCTAGTCCTGGGAGGAGCACCCGAAGTGTACTTGTATCCCGGGGAGGTGAATGACTAGGTGTGACATTTGGCACCGAGTACTATCTAGCATGTTGAGTCTACGACATTCCACATTCTCGTGAAACTTGCTATTCATGCTGGAAAGCGTGAAGTACTTGCTTGCGTGACATGACTCGACTTGACTTGACTTGGTACATGGCCATTCATTGGAAAGTTATTGTTAATGGTACTTGATATCTCGACTTGCAATATTCCTTTCCTTTTATCTATCGATTATCTTCTGATCTGGTGGTTACTAGTTGCTTTATTTGAGTTTCTCGCATTAATTATACATTCCTGAAAATGATTAATTACTTAAATTTTGCCTGATGATAGAGAGTAATTCATACTGATCTTCTTGCGCACCCCCCATTATTTCCATCCTTTTCAGGTAACGCGGTAGATGGAACGTTTATAATTGGGGTCGGGTCAGCGGGATCGAGTGAACCTGGAGCCTTGAGACCTAAGTCTTTTTATTTTCTCGAGTCTAGTTAGTATAGTGGGCCTTGCTATTTTCTCTTCTTTATTTCTTTTATTGAGTCTATTATTAAATTGAGTCAAATTTGTAATTCATTTTCCAAATATCAGTAAAACTATAATTTTCTCAAATTAATGGCCTCCATGTGTTTGAATATTATTTATTATGTTTATTTATTTTCTGCTCTAATTATCATGACTGTTTCGCTGCCACGTTCCGAGCATCGCTTCCCGCTGCTATCGGTTCGGGGCGTGATAGAAGTGGTATCAGAGCCTCAGTTGTTTGAGTCCTAGGTTCTTGTGCATAGGCATAGGTTACACTAAGTAATAGGTAGTGTAATCCTTGTCATCTCTTTTGTCACCTGTGTGATTGGGTAGTGCTTCGAGTTAAGTAATAAAATGTGTATAAGATTTCATAGCACGACGTGCAAGGGTAGTAAAATTTTTAACCTTATAATTATTTTGCAAGTATTTAAGCTCCTTTTGACATGAAAGCGAGAGGGTCCACGAGTAAGCTGAGGTCCGGTTCCGTTAAAAGGTGGCGAGTCCGTTGTAAAGAAATTCGAAGTAATAAGAAGAAAAAGAATAACCATTCGCAAATGAAATGTTTTCGTTGTCACAAAGTTGGTCATCTAATCAAGGAGTGATGGTGAAGGAGCGGAGCGTGTCTTCGTTGCGGAAATAAAGATCATATAATGGCTAATTACCCTAAGCTTCTTACACAAGCAAAAACACCAGGAGAATTGGAACATATTTCTATGAAATAAGGAACTATATAAGGTACCGTTTCCCCTCATCCTTAACTATAGTCAAATTCTTTTACATTCTATTAGTTGTATGATTAACATGTTATTTTGAATAGATAAGATTATCTTAGTTTAATCATTTGAATAGTTAATGGCGATCGACGAATTTGGGGATCAAATTCAATGAAGTGGGGGAGGATGTAACACCCCGGTTAAATAATAAAGTATAAAATTAAAATTTTGAAATATGTATTTAGAATAAAATATGATAAATAGAAATAAACGAAAAACGTGATGTTGATTATCGCTTAAGTTATTAAAAAAATAAATAAAATAAAATAAAAGGGGATCTAAATTTTATAAAAAATAGAATGACTAATCGAATCACAAATTTAACGCAAGATATATTAAAACGGATTAAAGTTATTAACTTGCTATTTAATAACTTCAATAATTTTCTTAGTTAAATAATATTATTTATTTTGAAAGTGGCCAAATTATATCAATAAAAAGAAATAATTATTTTTCTACAATAACTATAAAAATAATTTTATATTCCAAGATACAATCGAATTTTTATAATTGGGGTTTCTCTTCGGCCCAATCTAATTAAGTAACATGGATAGATAGATCTCGTCCTTAGCTTTCTTTTGAGTATAATTTGCCCAATTTTGGCTGTCTCATTTGGGCGTATTCCTAGTTTTATGAAGAGCATGCAGTTAGGGTTTTTACTCACGTATCATTCGGTCTAGTTTACATCAAGTATTCGTAGTGAAATCCTTAAATTGATCATGCCATGATGTGCATTTTTGAGTTACCTACATTTTGATATAAATAGCCTAATTTTCATGCTATATCCATATTTCAATCATACTTTTATTAGACCGGTGTCTTGTTCTTCATGTTTTTGGGTTCGGGTTGGACTAAACGGTCGTTCCAGGGACCGCCAGGCGTCTAGCGGTCGTACGATATACTGTTTGCCCTGGTCTAGCGGCCCAACGACAGACCGTTTCTGTCCAACAAATTTTAAAATCAAAAGGCATTTTTCTAGTGCGTAAGCGGCCCATCGCTTGACCGTTTATGATCTCTGGCGGTCTGCTATATGACCATTTTCTACCCTGATTCAGTGACATGTATTGATCGTTCTTTCAAGTTTTGTCCTTTTAGCACACTTGTTGATCGGGTAAATTACATGATAAACGCACTAAAATTAGGGCTTATGGAATACATCAACTAAGTGAAACTCTTTTCTTAATAATTGTTCCATTCATGTCCATCTTTCATGATATTTAAGAACGGAATATATTAATGCCTTCTTAAGGGTTTAGTTAATTCTTATACCTGTCATGAATACATTTAGAATTGTTTTAAGGTCATACCACTTCGGTGGAAGTGACTGGACCGGTTAAGTTCATTTTCCGCTTGATTTGTTAGCCTAAATCTTGAGCAATGAATGCCTCTCTGTCGGATACTCCTTCCGCCGGACAAGGTGTTCTTGTTTCAAGGCCTCTGTAAGTCCCCGCGAGTCAGGGATTCCCACAAGGACGTCGGGCATGTTGTACCATTAAAGCATGTACCAAAGATTTCATGATGGGCAGACCAAGTTGCTAGACCTACTGGTCTGGGATAGTATGCGGTCGTGCCTAGGACCGCAAGCCAACCCAAGCGGCATGTTATATAACCGTTTAGTGTCTTTGGGCTGGTTAGTGAGTCCGACCCAATACGATTTTAAGTCATTTGTAAGCACGATTTTTAGCCAATTAAGACCTCTCAATTGACCCTAGGATCGAGCACCATACCCTGGCTTGGTCCAGTCAAACCTCTAGTCAAGTGGGGACCTATTTCAAATTAATTTTGATCCCCGGTGGTCTGGCTCCTCAGCGGTCACATCAGAGACCGTTTTCAGCCTGCATGCGGTCCAATGATAGACTATTTTTTTTATAGCCTAGCCGTCCTTTGCAAACCGCTTCACACTCAAGCTTTCCTGAAATTACTATTTTCATGGTTTTGATACGTGTGAGCCACTCTAGCCTATCCAGGCTATGGCACCTTGAGTCTTTGACCTATTGTTAGGTCTCTTGATGACATTATCCATTCTAAGTCTTTCCTTTGAATGACTTTTCCTCTCGATTAAGGAGCTTATTGTTTGGAATCTCAAGAAAATTCAATATTCTTATGTACTTTACCTTGATTACATGAGCTTGATCTTGGAACTCTTGGCCATTTTATTCGTGGATGTCTAGATTTCGTGGGATCTATGATCCAAACAAATCAATGCCAAGGCAACCATAATTAAGGGCCCAGTCTGGTCCTGGGAGGAGCACCCGAAGTGTACTTGTATCCCAGGGAGGTGAATGATTAGGTGTGGCATTTGGCACAGAGTACTATCTAGCATGTTGAGTCTACGACATTCCACATTCTCGTGAAACTTTCTATTCTTGCTGGAAAGCGTGAAGTACTTGCTTGCGTGACATGACTCGACTTGACTTGACTTGGTACATGACCATTCATTGGAAAGTTATTGTTAATGGTACTTGATATCTCGACTTGCAATATTCCTTTCCTTTTATCTATCGATTATCTTCTGATCTTGTGGTTACTAGTTGCTTTATTTGAGTTTCTCGCATTAATTATACATTCCTAAAACTGATTAATTACTTAAATTTTGCCTGATGATAGAGAGTAATTCCTACTAAGCTTCTTGCTCACCCCCCATTATTTCCATCCTTTTCAGGTAACGTGGTAGATGGAACGTTTACAATTGGGGTCGGGTCAGCGGGATCGAGTGAACCTGTAGCCTTGAGACTTGAGTCTTTTTATTTTCTCGAGTCTAATTAGTATAGTGGGCCTTGCTATTTTCTCTTCTTTATTTTTTTATTGAGTCTATTATTAAATTGAGTCAAATTTGTAATTCAATTTCCAAATATCAATAAAACTATAATTTTCTCAAATTAATGGCCTCCATGTGTTTGAATATTATTTATTATGTTTATTTATTTTCTGCTCTAATTATCATGACTGTTTCGCTGTCACGTTCCGCGCATCGCTTCCCGCTGCTATCGGTTCGGGGCGTGACAGAAGTGGTATCAGAGCCTCGGTTGTTTGAGTCCTAGGTTCTTGTGCATAGGTATAGGTTACCCTAAGTAATAGGTCGTGTAATCCTTGTCATCCCTTTTGTCACATGGTGAGATTGGGTAGTGCTTCGAGTTAAGTAATAAAATGTGTATAAGATTTCGTAGCATGACGTGCAAGGGTAATAAAATTTTTAACCTTATAATTATTTTGCATGTATTTAAGCTCTTTTTGACATGAAAGCGAGATGGTCCACGAGTAAGCTGTGGTCTGGTTCCGTTAAAAGGTGGCGAGTCCGTCGTAAAGAAATTCGAAGTAATAAGAAGAAAAAGAATAACCTTTCGCAAATGAAATATTTTTGTTGTCACAAATTTGGTCATCTAATCAAGGAGTGATGGCGAAGGGGCGGAGCGTGTCTTCGTTGCGAAAATGAAGATCATATAATGGCTAATTGCCCTAAGCTTCTTACACAAGCAAAAACACAAGGAGAATTGGAACCTATTTCTATGAAATAAGGAACTATATAAGGTACCGTTTCCACTCATCCTCAACTATAGTCAAATTCTTTTACATTCCATTAGTTGTATGATTAACATGTTATTTTGAATAGATAAGATTATCTAGGTTTAACCATTTGAATAGTTAATGGTGATCAAGGAATTTGGAGACCAAATTCCTTGAAGTGGGGGAGGATGTAACGCCCCGGTTAAATAATAAAGTATAAAATTAAAATTTTGAAATATGTATTTAGAATAAAATGTGATAATAAGAAATAAACGAAAAATGTGCTGTTAATTATCGCTTAAGTTATTAAAAAAATAAATAAAAGAAAAGAAAAGGGGATATAAATTTTGTAAAAAATAGAATGACTAATCGAATCACTAATTCAACGCAAGATATATTAAAACGAATTAAAGTTATTAACTTGCTATTTAATGACTTCAATAATTTTTTTAGTTAAATAATATTATTTATTTTGAAAGTGGCCAAATTATCTCAATAAAAAGAAATAATTATTTTTCTACAATAACCATCAAAAGATATTCATATTTCAAGATACAATCGAATTTTTCTATGATAATTTGAATTTAATAGGTATAAGTTAAATAAATTGAATTTCATCCGTAGGCCAAAGTTTTGACTAATTTCTAAAAACATGAAAAAAATTATATTCTTATGGAGAACGAAGTGTTTAATAATATTGTCAACTGTGCCGACTCCTAATAAAAATTTAATTAGGATGGATTAAGAAATTAATGGCCAAATTCGTTGCTTTTATAGATCAATCTTAAACAGGCAAATTAAAGCCCAATTCTTAATCAATCCAGCCCAAACCAGGCCCAATCAAAAGGTTAACCCAAGGAGCTTGTTTGCCCTTCGAAACCCTAGCCTCTAGATGCTTCTCTCGACGGCGACGACGTGGACTTGATCAAGTTGCGAGATTTTTGGCACTTTTCTCTCGTTGGACTCTCGAGTCCAATTCAATCGCTAGAACCTTCCATACACCCTATAACTAGAGGGCTTCGACAGCCCTATGACCCTATTTGATGATGCAACTAGTGGCGCGACCTTTCGTGGGCGAACCAGGGAGAATTTGGGTGCTTGGTGGCGGCACGTTTGAGGGTTCTGGCGAGCGTGTCTTCTCTTCTCTTCCTCGATTAAGGTAGGTTTCTCTAAGGCACAATCCAATTCAGTAACTTGGATAGATAGATCTCGTCCTTAGCTTTCTTTTGAGTATAATTTGCCCAATTTTGGATGTCTAATTTGGGTGTATTCCTAGCTTTATGAAGAGCATGCAGTTAGGGTTTTTACTCACGTTTCATTCGGTCTAGTTTACATCAAGTATTCGTATTGAAATCCTTAAATTGATCATGCCATGATGTGCATTTTTGAGTTACCTACATTTTGATAGTAAATAGCCTAATTTTCATGCTATATCCAAGTTTCAATCATACTTTTATTGGACCGGTGTCTTGTTCTTCATGATTTTGGGTTCGAGTTGGACTAAACGGTCGTTCTAGGGACCGCCAGGCGTCTAGCGGTCGTACGATAGACCGTTTGCCCTGGTCTAGCGGCCCAACGATAGACCGTTTCCGTCCAGCAAATTTTAAAATCAAAAAGGGTTTTTCCAGTGCGTAAGCGGTCCTTCGCTTGACCGTTTATGATCTCTAGCGGTCTGCTATATGACCATTTTCTACCCTATTCCAGTGACATGTATTGATCGTTCTGTCAAGTTTTGTCTTGTTAGCACACTTGTTGATCGGGTTAATTACATGATAAACGCACTAAAATTAGGGCTTATGGAATACATGAACTAAGTGAAACTCTCTTCTTAATAATTGTTCCATTCATGTCCATCTTTCATGATATTTAAGAAGGAAATAGATTAATGCCTTGTTAATGGTTTAGTTAATTCTTATACCTGTCATGAATACATTTAGAATTGTTTTAAGGTCATACCACTTCGGTGGAAGTGACTGGACCGGTTAAGTTCATTTTCTGCTTGATTTGTTAGCCTAAATCTTGAGCAATGAATGCCTCTCCGTCGGATACTCCTTCTGCCGGACTAGGTGTTCTTGTTTCAAGGCCTCCGTAAGTCCCCGCGAGTCTGGGATTCCCACTAGGACGCCGGGCAGGTTGTACCATTAAAGCCTGTACCAAGGATTTCATGATGGGCAGACCAAGTTGCTGGACCTGCTGGTCTGGGACAGCATGCGGTAGTGCCTAGGATCACAAGCCAACCCAAGCGGCCTGTTATATGACCATTTAGTGTCTTTGGGCTGGTTAGTGAGTCTGACCCGATATGATTTTAAGTCATTTGTAAGCACGATTTTCAGCCAATTAAGATCTCTCACTTGACCCTAGGATCGAGGACCATACCCTAGCTTGGTCCAGTCATACCTCTGGTCAAGTGGGGACCTATTTCAAATTAATTTTGATCCCCGGTGGTCTGGCTCTTTAGCGGTCACATCGGAGACCGTTTTCAGCCTGCATGCGGTCCAACGATTGACCATTTTTTTTTATAGCCTAGCGGTCCTTTGCAGACCGTTTCACACTCAAGCTTTCCTGAAATTACTATTTTCATGGTTTTGATAGGTGTGAGCCACTCTAGCCTATCCAGGATATGGCACCTAGAGTCTTTGACCTATTGTTAGGTCTCTTGATGACATTATCCATTCTAAGTCTTTCCTTTGAATGACTTTTCCTCTCGATTAAGGAGCTTATTATTTGGAATCTCAAGAAAAATCAATATTCTTATGTACTTTACCTTGATTACATGAGCTTGATCTAGGAACTCTTGGCCATTTTATTCGTGGACGTCTAGATTTCGTGGGATCTATGATCCAAACAAATCAATGCCAAGGCAATCATAATTAAGGGCCCAGTCTGGTCCTGGGAGGAGCACCCGAAGTGTACTTGTATCCCGGG
This sequence comes from Amorphophallus konjac, assembly GCA_022559845.1. Lineage (NCBI taxonomy): Eukaryota > Viridiplantae > Streptophyta > Magnoliopsida > Alismatales > Araceae > Amorphophallus > Amorphophallus konjac. The sequence goes on from CM040123.1 coordinate 363,754,436, forward strand.
GAGGTGAATGACTAGGTGTGACATTTGGCACCGAGTACTATCTAGCATGTTGAGTCTACGACATTCCACATTCTCGTGAAACTTGCTATTCTTGCTGGAAAGCGTGAAGTACTTGCTTGCGTGACATGACTCGACTTGACTTGACTTGGTACATGGCCATTCATTGGAAAGTTATTGTTAATGGTACTTGATATCTCGACTTGCAATATTCCTTTCCTTTTATCTATCGATTATCTTCTGATCTGGTGGTTACTAGTTGCTTTATTTGAGTTTCTCGCATTAATTATACATTCCTAAAAATGATTAATTACTTAAATTTTGCCTGATGATAGAGAGTAATTCATACTGATCTTCTTGCGCACCCCCCATTATTTCCATCCTTTTCAGGTAACGCGGTAGATGGAACGTTTATAATTGGGGTCGGGTCAGCGGGATCGAGTGAACCTGGAGCCTTGAGACCTAAGTCTTTTTATTTTCTCGAGTCTAGTTAGTATAGTGGGCCTTGCTATTTTCTCTTCTTTATTTCTTTTATTGAGTCTATTATTAAATTGAGTCAAATTTGTAATTCATTTTCCAAATATCAATAAAACTATAATTTTCTCAAATTAATGGCCTCCATGTGTTTGAATATTATTTATTATGTTTATTTATTTTCTGCTCTAATTATCATGACTGTTTCGCTGTCACGTTCAGAGCATCGCTTCCCGCTGCTATCGGTTCGGGGCGTGATAGAAGTGGTATCAGAGCCTTAGTTGTTTGAGTCCTAGGTTCTTGTGCATAGGCATAGGTTACACTAAGTAATAGGTAGTGTAATCCTTGTCATCTCTTTTGTCACCTGGTGTGATTGGGTAGTGCTTCGAGTTAAGTAATAAAATGTGTATAAGATTTCGTAGCACGACGTGCAAGGGTAGTAAAATTTTTAACCTTATAATTATTTTGCAAGTATTTAAGCTCCTTTTGACATGAAAGCGAGAGGGTCCACGAGTAAGCTGAGGTCCGGTTCCGTTAAAAGGTGGCGAGTCCGTTGTAAAGAAATTCGAAGTAATAGAAGAAAAAGAATAACCATTCGCAAATGAAATGTTTTCGTTGTCACAAATTTGGTCATCTAATCAAGGAGTGATGGTGAAGGAGCGGAGCGTGTCTTCGTTGCGGAAATAAAGATCATATAATGGCTAATTACCCTAAGCTTCTTACACAAGCAAAAACACAAGGAGAATTGGAACATATTTCTATGAAATAAGGAACAATATAAGGTACCGTTTCCCCTCATCCTTAACTATAGTCAAATTCTTTTACATTCTATTAGTTGTATGATTAACATGTTATTTTGAATAGATAAGATTATCTTAGTTTAATCATTTGAATAGTTAATTGCGATCGTCGAATTTGGGGATCAAATTCAATGAAGTGGGGGAGGATGTAACACCCCGGTTGAATAATAAAGTATAAAATTAAAATTTTGAAATATGTATTTAGAATAAAATATGATAAATAGAAATAAACGAAAAACGTGATGTTGATTATCGCTTAAGTTATTAAAAAAATAAATAAAATAAAATAAAAGGGGATCTAAATTTTATAAAAAATAGAATGACTAATCGAATCACAAATTTAATGCAAGATATATTAAAACGGATTAAAGTTATTAACTTGCTATTTAATAACTTCAATAATTTTCTTAGTTAAATAATATTATTTATTTTGAAAGTGGCCAAATTATATCAATAAAAAGAATAATTATTTTTCTACAATAACCATAAAACGAATTTCATATTCCAAGATACAATCGAATTTTTCTATGATAATTTGAATTTAATAGGTATAAATTAAATAAATTGAATTTCATCCGTAGGCCAAAGTTTTGACTAATTTCTAAAAATATGAAAAAAAATATTATTATGGAGAACGAAGTGTTTAACAATATTGTCAACTGGGCCGACTCCTAATAAAAATTTAATTAAGATAGATTAAGAAATTAATGGCCAAATTCGTTACTTTTAAAGATCAATCTTAAACGGCCAAATTAAAGCCCAATTCGTAATCAATCGAGCCCAAACCAGGCCCAATCAAAAGTTTAACCCTAGGAGCTTGTTTGCCCTTCGAAACCCTAGCCTCTAGATGCTTCTCTCGATGGCGACGACGTAGATTTGATCAAGTTGCGAGATTTTCGGTGCTTTTCCCTCGTTGGACTCTCGAGTCCAATTCAATCGCTAGAACCTTCCATACACCCTATGACTAGAGGGCTTCGACAGCCCTATGACCCTATTTGACGATCCAACTGGTGGCGCGGGCTTTCGTGGGCGAACCAGGGAGAATTTGGGTGTTTGGTGGCGGCACGTTTGAGGGTTCCGGTGTGCGCGTCTTCTCTTCTCTTCCTCGATTAAGTTAGGTTTCTCTTCGGCCCAATCTAATTAAGTAACATGGATAGATAGATCTCATCCTTAGCTTTCTTTTGAGTATAATTTGCCCAATTTTGGCTATCTAATTTGGGCGTATTCCTAGTTTTATTAAGAGCATGCAGTTAAGGTTTTTACTCACATTTCATTTGGTCTAGTTTACATCAAGTATTCGTAGTGAAATCCATAAATTGATCATGCCATGATGTGCGTTTTTGAGTTACCTACATTTTGATATATAATAGCCTAATTTTCATACTATATCCATGTTTCAATCGTACTTTTATTGGACTGGTGTCTTGTTCTTCATGTTTTTGGGTTTGGGTTGGTCTAAACGGTCGTTCCAGGGACCGCCAGGCGTCTAGCGGTCGTACGATAGACCGTTTACCCTGGTCTAGCGGCCCAACGATAGACCGTTTCTGTCCAGCAAATTCTAAAATCAAAAAGGGTTATTCCAGTCCGTAAGCGGCCCTTCGCTTGACCATTTATGCTCTCTGGCGGTCTGTTATATGACCATTTTCTACCCTGTTTCAGTGACATGTATTGATCGTTCTGTCAAGTTTTGTCTTGTTAGCACACTTGTTGATCGGGTTAATTACATGATAAATGCACAAAAATTAGGGCTTATGGAATACATGAACTAAGTGAAACTCTTTTCTTAATAATTGTTCCATTCATGTCCATCTTTCATGATATTTAAGAAGGAAATAGATTAATTCCTTGTTAATGGTTTAGTTAATTCTTATACCTGTCATGAATACATTTAGAATTGTTTTAAGGTCATACCACTCCGGTGGAAGTGAATGGACCGGTTAAGTTCATTTTTCGCTTGATTTGTTAGCCTAAATCTTGAGCAATGAATGCCTATCCGTCTGATACTCCTTCCGCGCGCCGAACTAGGTGTTCTTGTTTCAAGGCTTTCATAAGTCCCCGCGAGCTTGAGATTCCCACTAGGACGTCGGGCAGGTTGTACCATAAAAGCCTGTACCACGGATTTCATGATGGGCAGACCAAGTTGTTGGACCTGTTGGTCTGGGACAGCATGCGGTCGTGCCAAGACCTCAATCCAACCCAAGCGGCCTGTTATATGACCGTTTAGTGTCTTTGGGCTGGTTAGTGAGTCCGACCCGATACGATTTTAAGTCATTTGTAAGCACGATTTTTAGCCAATTAAGATCTCTCACTTGACCCTAGGATCAAGGACCATACCCTGGCTTGGCCCAGTCAAACCTCTGGTCAAGTGGGGACCTATTTCAAATTAATTTTGATCCCCGGTGGTCTGGCTCATTAGCGGTCACATCGGAGACCATTTTCAGCCTGCATGTGGTCCAACGATAGACCATATTTTTTATAGCCTAGCCGTCCTTTGCCGACCGTTTCCGTAACGACCCGAGAATCCGATTACCGAGAAGGCCCGATAACCCGAGACTCGTACCGCCACCCACGAGCCCGAAGACTCGGAAGGGTTAAAAGAATGGTGTGGAGATTACACAAGTATCATAAATAATTACAGAAAAGAATAGTTATTATTAAGCAGGAAATAAATTAACAGTTTACATGATACATGGTCCACAAGATAACAATAAAATAACAACAGCAGTAGTCCACAACTAGTATAGAGACAAGAAGGAAAAGTACTGCTACACGGGACATACCCCGGCTCTGACTTCTGGCACTAACGCTGGGCACCTGAACCACGTTGAGCCTCAGACGCGCTCCCCTGAGGCCGCGACTCACCTAAAACACGGTGAAAATAAGCAGAGAATGAGTCTCGGAACAAGACTCAATAGGGATCACTCGAACCCTACCTCACAAACGGAGAAACTGCTACGCTAGTAGTAAACGAGTACCTCAGAAAGGGAAGCCCTGCAATCTACAAAACACCGCTCCCACGACACGAAAATCGACACACGTGCCACGGTGAAACGACCGGAGCACCACGATCAACATGACAAAACCTGAAGGTCGAAGTCGCAAGGACTGATAGTCTGACACTCCCGACTTGACAGGAGTACCTCCCACTAGAAGCACAGCCGGTAGCGTCCCCTGACGTCTTACACCGCACCGCAGGTGGACTGCCTGACGTGGTAGCTGCTACCAAAGGCACGAACACCGTACAAGTAACCACAAATGAGTGACTAGCTGGGGTCACGCCCGTCAGCATGGGTCCAACCGCCCCCAACCATGTGTCACACACAGACCGTACGTCCTAGGTCTGACCTCTAACTGGTTTTCCCCTGGAGCCAGACTCTGGCTATTGACGAGGGGCCCGACGGAAACAAATCTAAAATCGTCCTCAGGGTAGCCTCTCCACCACTCCCTGGTGGGACCACAAGCGTGTAAGCAGGCTACGACTAGTGGAGGGTCACTACGGAGTAGACTCTCAAGTCAACGAAAAATAACGTCCGCATCCGACAACGTACGGGGACCGCCCCACGTACCAGCACCGTCGCACGGTGACCACGATCGGAATAGAAACGGGGTTGCAAACCACCCGAGGCAACCCAGTGCCTAACGGTCTACCCTAAATGCGTCACAGGCTCTGACGGTCTAGGCAGGACCGTCACAATCATTTGACGGCCCAACGCAGGGGCGTCACACGCTCAGTGCAAAATAGGGCGTAACGCACCTACCATGGTGCGTTACAGTCTGTGACGCGCCTACCCTGGTGCGTCACAAGACAACAGAGAACAGCTGTGATGCATGCCACTCGGTGCGTCACAGCGTGTAACGGACCAAACCTGGTGCGTTACAACATGGGAATGCGTCTGCTCTAACGCACCTACATAAGGGCATCACATGGCTATGACGCGCCAAGCCAAGTGCGTCACATGCCTTGACCCCCAATGGTCAAAAACCAACGGTCGGTAGCCAACGGTCGAACGCCCCTGACGGTCCAACCTAGGTGCGTCACAGCACCGTGGCGGTCTATCGTGGGACCGTCACAGCCCACAGACCCCACTTGGCTGCACTCAAGGCTGTAACGCACCCATCTGGGCACGTTACATAGTGTGACGGTCACTGGAAGGACCGTCACACCCGCCCGACGGCGAAACGGCGGGAAACGCCTAAAAAAATTGGCCACGCCCCCATGCCTCCACCGGAGAGGGGGAAATCAAAGGGGAAGACCCTTGGGGACCCCTAGCATGATTCTAGGCCATCAAAATGCTAGATCATGCATCAAATCTATAGATCGGGCGAGCTCTCCCCAAATCATGGAAAACCCCAAACCCGCAAGAAATCCCATCTCTCGGCCTCCCCTCGGCCTACAAATCGCGGGAAAGGAAGGCTAGAGGCTAGGGAACGTCACCCTACCTCAATTGTGTCCAGAGACGCGCCAGATCGACCACAAATCGTGAAGAATGCTCGAAAACCCTCGTTCTTCCTTGAGCTCCCACGGTTCACGAACGCCTCCACGATCACCTCGTCGTCACCGTCGTCACCACACCGTCGCCCACAGCCGTCTGCAGCCGGAGGGGCTTGCCGCGGTCTCGCCGGTCGAAGAAGAGAGGGAGAGAGGACGTCACATGGTGGGGGGAGAAAAGAGGAAGAAGAAGAAGAAGAAGAGGGTGGGGAAGAGAGAGAAAAAGGGGGGTATTTATAGGAAAAATCTAAAATTTTGAAAAATACCAAAAAATAGAAAATTACATTTCCACGATCCTCGGAACGCACCGATCGCAACGGTACAACTCTCGCCTAGGTGAACGACCCGGTTCACCCACAACGAGGTTCCGAAGGAATTACCGAAACACACACCGGGAATCGGAAAACACACGCGGAAAAGCCACGGAACGCTTTCGGGCCTCCGAAACAACTCCGGATCGCGCCGATCCGAACATGAAAGATCTCTGAAATAAAATTTTGGACACAACGGAGCCGGACACTCCGAGAAACCAGATCCGGGACCCATAAAAAAGGATCTGAAAGTTCCGAGATATTACAGCCCTCCCCCCTTAAGGAATTTCATCCTCGAAATTTAGGACAACCCAAGGGGAAAGAAGAGGAAGACTCACTCAAACAGGTAAGGGAACTGCTGATGCATCTCATCCTCACGCTCCCAAGAAGCCTCACCACCAGAGTGTCGTTGTCACACCACCTTAACCAAAGGGATGACCTTGTTCCGCAGGCGCTGCTCTCGCCTATCCTCTACGCGGATCGAAAACTCTGGGAGAGAAAGGTCTGGAGTCACCTCGGGCCAAACAGAATCCTCGAGCACATGAGAGTCATCGGGCATATACTTCCGTAACATCGAGACGTGGAACACGTCATGCACCGACGCCAACTCAGGGGTAACTGCAATCGATAAGCTACCTCACCGATGTGCTCCACGATGTGGAAAGGACCAATATAACGGGGACTCAGCTTCCCACGATGTCCAAAACGCATCACCCCCTTCATCGGAGAAACTCTCAAGAACACGCGATCGCCCACGGTGAACTCGAGGGGCCACCGCCTAGGGTCAGCATAGCTCTTCTGCCGACTCTAGGCTGCCAACATGTTCTGACGAACCAAGTGCACAACCTCTACACACTTCTGCACCAACTCCGGTCCCGTTAAAATACGCTCACTAACCTCAACCCAATCGAGTGGAGTCCGACACGGACGCCCATATAACACCTCATAAGGAGCCATGCCGATGCTTGAATGATAGCTGTTGTTGTAGGCAAACTCCACCAACGGTAGGTGGTGAATCCAACTCCCCTGCCACTCTAGGCAGCAGGATCTCAGCATGTCCTCCAAAGTCTGAATGGTCCTCTCTGACTGACCATCTGACTGAGGATGATACGCCGAGCTAAAAGCCAAATCCGTGCCAAGAGCTCGCTGGAAACTCCCCCAGAATCCAGAAGTAAAACGTGGATCCCGATCCGATACGATGGAGATGGGAATCTCATGCAACGGAACGATCCGCTCCACTTAAAGATGAGCAAACCTGGACACACTCCAGCTGACTTTGACCGGTAACAACCGAGTCACCTTCGTCAGCCTATCCACCAGCAACCAAATACTATCCTGACCACTCGGAGTCCTCGGCAATCCCACCATGAAATCCGTGGTCACGTGGTCCCACTTCCACGCAGGAACATCCAAGGGCTGGAGAGTACCTCCTGGTCGCTGATGCTCCGCCTTCACCTGCTGACAGGTCAGGCACCTGGCCACAAATTCGGTAACATCCCTCTTCATGCCAGGCCACCAAAACTGCCTCCGCAAGTGCCGATACATCTTCGTCACACCCGGGTGTACGGTGTACCTGCTCCCATGCGCCTCACGCAACACCGCACGATGAACCTGCCCCTCAGTTGGGATGTACAGCCTACCACGGAACCTCACGGCTCCGTCCTCGCTGGGCTCCACATCAGCCAAAGCCAAAATCCGGGGCAACTCTGGGTCCACATGCTGAGCCTCTGTCACCTGACGGCGGATAGCAGGCATGACAGTCAGACTCTCAAGCACTGCCAACCCTGGCTCCTAGGGAATCCTGAGCCTGAATGAAACTTCAGGCACTTGTTCCCAGAGTCTCCACTTCCTCAACATCAAGGCACTGACCGCGACCTTCCAACTCAAAGCATCGTCGATGACATTCATCTTGCCCGACTGATAAGACAGGGTGAAGTCATAATCCTTCATAAACTCCATCCATCGCCTCTGCCTGAGGTTAAGGTCCCTCTGCGAGAACACATACCTCAAACCTTGATGACCAGTGAACACCTCGAACCTCTCACCGTACAGATAATGCCTCTAGATCTTCAGCGCGAAGATCACAGCCGCCAACTCTAGGTCATGGGTAGGGTAGTTCTCTTCGTGGGGCTTTAGCGGCCGAGAGGCATAAGCCACCACTCTACAATACTGCATCAACACAGCTCCCAACCCGACCCCAGAAGCATCTGTACACACCATAAAACCTCCCGATCCAGAAGTCAAAACCAACACCGGAGCCGAGGTGAGCAATCTCTTCAGTTCCCTGAAACTCTGCTCACACTCCTCAGACCAGACGAAAGGCACATCCTTCCGAGTAAGTCTAGTCATCGGGGCCACAATGCGAGAAAAATCCTGGATAAACCAACGATAATAGCCCGCAAGCCCCAAGAAACTCCGGATCTTGATCTGTCACCGACCTCGGCCTCGGCCACTGCATTACTGCCTCGACCTTGGCGGGGTCAACGTAAATACCATCACCAGAAATCACGTGCCCCAAAAAGTACACCTCACGAAGCCAGAACTCGCACTTACTGAGCTTCGTATACAACTGGTGATCTCGCAACGTCTGCAGCACCACACCCAAATGGTACGCGTGCTCCTCGGCAGACCGCGAATAAACAAGGATGTCGTCCACAAATATGACCACGAACTGGTCTAGATACGGATGAAACACCCTCTGCATCAAGTCCATGAAGGCTGCGGGGGGATTGGTGAGCCCGAACGGCATCACCAGAAACTCATAATGCCCGTACCTCGTACTGAACGCAGTCTTTTCCACGTCGGACTCGCGAATCCTCAGTTGATAGTAACCGGACCGTAAATCAATCCGCGAGAACACTCGCGCAGACTGAAGTTGGTCGAACAAATCATCAATCCGCAGCAACGGATACTTGTTCTTAATGGTCACCTCATTCAGCTGCCGGTAGTCAATGCACAACCGTAAGCTACCATCCTTGTTCTTCACAAACAACACGGGCGCACCCCAAGGGGAACAGCTAGGACGAATATACCCCTTGGCCAATAGCTCCTGCAACTGCGCCCTCAACTCCCTCAACTCAGCGGGGGCCATATGGTAGGGAGCATTCGCCAAAGGTCCCGTACTAGGCACAACCTCGATCACGAAATCAATCTCCCGCTGGGGAGGTAATCCAGGTAAGTCCTCTGAAAAAATATCGGGGAACTCGCACACCACCGGGATGTCCTCGACATCCGGCTCCATCCGGTCAGTCACAACCACGAAGGCGAGAAAACCCTGACAACCCGCATCAAGCAACCGACGAGCTCGAATCGTAGAAATAAGAAAGCGGGAAGAGGAATACCTGATACCTTGAAAATAGAAGGTGGGTCCGTGAAGTCGCCAGAAATAAGCCCTCTTCGAGCCGCAATCCACTAACGCATGATGTGCCTCGAGCCAATCCATGTCCAAAATCACATCAAAGTCCTGAAGCGGCAACGCATAGAGCCTAGCCGACAAACTCCGCCCTTCCACCCATACAGGAACCTCATCGAAGCAATACGGACTGATCATAAAATCACCCGAAGGCAACTCCACTATCAAATCACAGGACAACTAGGTCACCGGCTCCTTAATACTCAGCGCGAAATCCTCCGAAACAAACGAATGAGACGCGCCAGAATCGAACAAAACCCGAGCCACACAACCCAAAATCCGAACGGTACCTTCCACGAGCTGTGACTCCACTGCCTCTGCCCTGGTCATGTGTACGATCTGGCCTTGAGCTCTCTGCCTGTCTCCCACACTAGCTGACCTGGTTAGCGGCGGATACTGTTCCTGCTGCTATTGTTGCTGCCTTTGCTACTGGGGAACCTGCTGCTGCTGAGGAAATGGCTGTTGTTGCTGCCTCTGAGGATAGTCACGCGCCATATGCCCTTGCTAGTCACACCGAAAACAAATAATCGGCGCCGTGCACTGCCTGCCTGGGTGATGCTCACTACACCATGGACACGGTCCTCGCGATCCACCCACTGATCCCTGACGCTGAAACGGGACCGGCTGTTGTGCACTGCTCGATGATGCCTGCCCCTGATCCTTGTGCTTCTTCTTCCGAAAACTCTTCCCGAGGAACTTCTTGACCTTAGAGCCAAAAGACATAGATCCTATCGCCGAAACTGCCGGTGCCGGTGCTCCTGAACCACCCGATGCATGCTGAAAGGAACCTTACTGCTAGGTAGCCGACTGCTGGCTGCGACCCAATAAAGACTGACCCTGGCTGATCGATCCTCGAGTCCTCTGCATATCCATCTCCAAAGAAGCCGCAACACAAGACGCTGTCTCCAGATCAGTGGCCGCATTCGCGATCAAATGGTGCCTCAGCTCCTGCCTCAAGCCCTGTACGAACTGCACGATTTTCACCCTCTCATGCTCCATGATATGAGGTGCATACCGACCCAGCTCAACAAATCGGGCCATGTACTGTAACACGGACATGTCGCCCTGAACCAGCTCCAGAAACTGACGCATCTGCTGCGTAGCAATAAACTCTGGACAGTAGGTACGCTCGGAAGCACTAACAAAGTCACCCCACACAATCTGCTCAAGTGGACGAAGCTGGAAAGACGTCTTCCACTAGGAAGACCACCACTCCCGAGCCATACCCTGCAACTGGTTGGAGGCCAACATCACTCTGTCCTCCACAGTACTCTGCGCGGAACTGAACACCCGCTCCATCTCATCGAGCCAACTCTGAGCCAAATCAGGGTCTGGCTGACCGCCGTAGTAAGGGGGATGAAACTGCATGAAATCTTTCACTGCTCGGCCTGGCCCACCCCTGGTTGACGAGCCATCACCAGCCTCTCCGCCGAACTGCTAAGACATAAGCTGGTACATGCCACGAAAGAAATCCTCGGCCCCCGGAAACCTCGCAGTATCCACTGCCTCGGCGGCCCCCGGTGGCGCCCTACTATGCTCCTCCTGATCTCGCTGAACCCCCTGCTGGATCTCCTGACCTCCAGTCGACTGCCCCTGCTGAGAGCGATTGCTCCGCCTCGGCGCCATGCTCGCTCTTGAAGCAAAAGATAGAAAACACGGAAAAGGCAAGGTCAAGAAAAACACACGATGCCCGATGCCAGCGTCAACTGTACATCATCGCTGTGGACTAGTGGACCACTGTAATTACTTATGATTCTCGTATAATCCCACAACCGCTGCTCTGATACCAGCTGTAACGACCCGAGAATCCGATTATCGGGAAGGCCCGATAACCCGAGACTCGTACTGCCACCCACGAGCCTGAAGACTCGGAAGGGTTAAAGGAGTGGTGTGGAGATTACACAAGTATCACAAATAATTGTAGAAAAGAACAGTTATTATTAAGCAGGAAATAAATTAACAGTTTACATGATACATGGTCAACAAGATAACAATAAAATAACAATAGCAGTAGTCTACAACTAGTACATAGACAAGAAGGAAAAGTACAGCTACACGGGACATACCCCGGCTCTGATACCAGCTATAACGACCCAAGAATCCGATTACCGGGAAGGCCCGATAACCCGAGACTCGTACCGCCACCCTTCCGAGTCTTCGGGCTCATGGGTGGCGGTACGAGTCTCGGGTTATCGGGCCTTCCCGATAATCGGATTCTCGAGTCGTTACAGTTTCACACTCAAGCTTTCTGGAAATTACTATTTTCATGGTTTTGATATGTGTGAGCCACTCTAGCCTATCCAGGCTATGGCACCTTGAGTCTTTGACCTATTGTTAGGTCTCTTGATGACATTATCCATTCTAAGTCTTTCCTTTGAATGACTTTTCCTCTCGATTAAGGAGCTTATTGTTTGGAATCTCAAGAAAAATCAGTATTCTTATGTACTTTACCTTGATTACATGAGCTTGATCTTGGAACTCTTGGCCATTTTATTCGTGGACATCTAGATTTCGTGTGATCTATGATCCAAACAAATCAATGCCAAGGCAATCATAATTAAGGGCCCAGTCTGGTCCTGGGAGGAGCACCCGAAGTGTACTTGTATCCCGGGGAGGTGAATGACTAGGTGTGACATTTGGCACCGAGTACTATCTAGCACGTTGAGTCTACGACATTCCACATTCTCGTGAAACTTGCTATTCATGCAGGAAAGCGTGAAGTACTTACTTGCGTGACATGACTCGACTTGACTTGACTTGGTACATGGCCATTCATTGGAAAGTTATTGTTAATGGTACTTGATATCTCGACTTGCAATATTCCTTTCCTTTTATCTATCGATTATCTTCTGATCTTGTGGTTACTAGTTACTTTATTTGAGTTTCTCGCATTAATTATACATTCCTGAAAATGATTAATTACTTAAATTTTGCCTGATGATAGAGAGTAATTCCTACTGAGCTTCTTGCTCACCCCCCATTATTTTCATCCTTTTCAGGTAATGCGGTAGATGGAACGTTTGCAACTGGGGTCGGGTCAGCGGGATCGAGTGAACCTGGAGCCTTGAGACCCGAGTCTTTTTATTCTCTCGAGTCTAGTTAGTATAGTGGGTTTTGCTATTTTCTCTTCTTTATTTCTTTTATTGAGTCTATTATTAAATTGAGTCAAATTTGTAATTCAATTTCCAAATATCAATAAAACTATAATTTTCTCAAATTAATTACCTTCATGTGCTTGAATATTATTTATTGTGTTTATTTATTTTCTGCTCTAATTATCATGATTGTTTCGCTGTCACATTCCGAGTATGGCTTCCCATTGCTATCGGTTCGGGGCGTGACAGAAGTGGTATCAAAGCCTCGGTTGTTTGAGTCCTAGGTTCTTGTGCATAGCTATATGTTACCCTAAGTAATAGGTCGTGTAATCCTTGTCATCCCTTTTGTCACCTGGTGAGATTGGGTAGTGCTTCGGGTAAAGTAATAAAATGTGTATAAGATTTCGTAGCACGACGTGTAAGGGTAGTAAAATTTTTAACCTTATAATTATTTCGCATGTATTTAAGCTCCTTTTGACATGAAAGCGAGAGGGTCCATGAGTAAGCTGAGGTCCGGTTCCGTTAAAAGGTGGTGAGTCCGTCACAAAGAAATTCGAAGTAATAAGAAGAAAAAGAATAATCTTTCGCAAATGAAATGTTTTCGTTGTCACAAATTTGGTCATTTAATCAAAGAGTGCTGGCGAAGGAGCGGAGCGTGTCTTTGTTGCGGAAATAAAGATCATATAATGGCTAATTGCCCTAAGCTTCTTCCACAAGCAAAAACACAAGGAGAATTGGAACCGATTTCTATCAAATAAGGAACTATATAAGGTACCGTTTCCCCTCATCCTTAACTATAGTCAAATTCTTTTACATTCCATTAGTTGTATGAGTAACATGTTATTTTGAATAGATAAGATTATCTTAGTTTAACCATTTGAATAGTTAATGGCGATCGATGAATTTCAAATTCCTTGAAGTGGGGGAGGATGTAACACCCCGGTTAAATAATAAAGTTTAAAATTAAAATTTTAAAATATGCATTTACAATAAAATGTGATAAATAGAAATAAACGAAAAATGTGCTGTTAATCATCGCTTAAGTTATTAAAGAAATAAATAAAAGAAAAGAAAAGGAGATCTCAATTTTGTAAAAAATAGAATGACTAATCGAATCACTAATTCAACGCAAGATATATTAAAACGGATTAAAGTTATTAACTTGCTATTTAATGACTTCAATAATTTTCTTAGTTAAATAATATTATTTATTTTGAAAGTGGCAAAATTATATCAATAAAAAGAAATAATTATTTTTCTACAATAATCATAGAAAGAATTTCATATTCCAAGATACAATTGAATTTTTCTATGATAATTTAAATTTAATAGGTATAAATTAAATAAATTGATTTTAATCCGTAGGCCAAAGGTTTGACTAATTTTAAAAATATGAAAAAAATTATATTCTTATGGAGAACGAAGTGTTTAACAATATTATCAACTAGGCCGACTCTAATAAAAATTTAATTAGGCTGGATTAAGGAGTTAATGGCCAAATTCGTTGCTTTTATAGATCAATCTTAAATGGCCAAATTAGAGCCCAATTCTTAAGCAATGGAGCCCAAACCAGGCCCAATCTAAAGGTTAACCCTAGGAGATTATTTGCCCTTCGAAACCCTAGCCTCTAGATGCTTCTCTCGATGGCGGCGGCGTGGATTTGATCAAGTTGCGAGATTTTCGACGCTTTTCCCTCGTTGGACTCTCGAGTCCAATTCAATCGCTAGAACCTTCCATACACCCTATAACTAGAGGGCTTCGATAGCCCTATGACCCTATTTGACGATCCAACTGGTGGCGCGGGCTTTCGTGGGTGAACCAAAGAGAATTTGGGTGTTTGGTGGCGGCACGTTTGAGGGTTCCGGCGAGCGCGTCTTCTCTTCTCTTCCTCGATTAAGGTAGGTTTCTCTCAGGCCCAATCTAATTAAGTAACATGGATAGATAGTTCTCGTCTCTAGTTTTCTTTTGAGTATAATTTGCCCAATTTTGGCTGTCTAATTTGGGCGTATTCCTAGTTTTATGAAGAGCATGTAGTTAGGGTTTTTACTCACGTTTCATTCAGTCTAGTATACATTAAGTATTCATAGTGAAATCCTTAAATTGATCATGCCATGATGTGTGTTTTTGAGTTACCTACATTCTGATAGTAAATAGCCTAATTTTCATGCTATATCCATGTTTCAATCATACTTTTAGTGGACCGGTGTCTTGTTCTTCATGTTTTTGGGTTCGGATTGGACTAAACGGTCGTTCCAGGGACCACCAGGTGTCTAGCGGTCGTACGATAGACCGTTTGCCCTGGTCTAGCTGTCCAATGACAAACTGTTTCTGTCCAGCAAATTTTAAAATAAAAAAGGGTTTTTCCAGTGCGTAAGCGGCCCTTTGCTTGACCGTTTATGGTCTCTGGCGGTCTGTTATATGGCCGTTTTCTACCCTGTTTCGGTGACATGTATTTATTGTTCAATCAAGTTTTGTCCTGTTAGCACACTTGTTGATCGGGTTAATTACATGATAAATGCACTAAAATTAGGGCTTATGGAATACATGAACTAAGTGAAACTCTTTTCTTAATAATTGTTCCATTCATGTCCATCTTTCATGATATTTAAGAAGGAAATAGATTAATGCCTTATTAATGGTTTAGTTAATTCTTATACGTGTCATGAATGCATTTAGAATTGTTTTAAGGTCATACCACTCCGGTGGAAGTGACTGGACCAGTTAAGTTCGTTTTTCGCTTGATTTGTTAGCTTAAATCTTGAGCAATGAATGCCTCTCCGCCGGATACTTCTTCCGCCAGACTAGGTGTTCTTGTTTCAAGGCCTCCGTAAGTCCTCGCGAGCCTGGGATTTCCACTAGGATGCCGGGTAGGTTGTACCATTAAAGCATGTACCAAGGATTTCACGATGGGCAGACCAAGTTGCTGGACCTGCTGGTCTGGGACAACATGCGGTAGTGCCTAGGATCACAAGCCAACCCAGGCGGCCTGTTATATGACCGTTTAGTGTCTTTGGGATGGTTAGTGAGTCTGACCCGATATGAGTTTAAGTCATTTGTAAGCACGATTTTTAGCCAATTAAGATCTCTCACTTGACCCTAGGATCGAGGACCATACCCTAGCTTGGTCCAGTCATACCTCTGGTCAAGTGGGGGCCTATTTCAACTTAATTTTGATCCCCGGTGGTCTGGCTCCTTAGCGGTCACATCGGAGACCATTTTCAGCCTGCATGCGGTCCAACGATAGACCATTTTTTTTATAGCCTAGCGGTCCTTTACAGACCATTTCACACTCAAGCTTTTCAAAAATCGCTATTTTCATGGTTTTGATATGTGTGAGCCACTCTAGCCTATCTAGGCTATGGCACCTTGAGTCTTTGACCTGTTGTTAGGTCTCTTTATGACATTATCCATTCTAAGTCATTCATTTGAATGACTTTTCCTCTCGCTTAAGGAGCTCATTGTTTGGAATCTCAAAAAAAATCAATATTCTTATGTACTTTACCTTGATTACATGAGCTTGATCTTGAACTCTTGGCTATTTTATTCGTGGATGTCAAGATTTCGTGGAATCTCTAATCCAAACAAATCAATGCCAAGACAATCATAATTAAGGGCCCAGTCTGGTCCTGGGAGGAGCACCCGAAGTGTACTTGTACCCCGGGGAGGTGAATGACTAGGTGTGGCATTTGTCACCGAGTACTATCTAGCGTGTTGAGTCTACGACATTTCACATTCTCGTGAAACTTGCTATTCATGCTGGAAAGCATGAAGTACTTGCTTGCGTGACATGACTCGACTTGACTTGACTTGGTACATGGCCATTCATTGGAAAGTTCTTGTTAATGGTACTTGATATCTCGACTTGCAATATTCCTTTCCTTTTATCTATCGATTATCTTCTGATCTTGTGGTTACTAGTTGCTTTATTTGAGTTTCTCACATTAATTATACATTTCTGAAAATGATTAATTACTTAAATTTTGCCCGATGATAGAGAGTAATTCTTATTGAGCTTCTTACTTACCCCTCATTATTTCCATCCTTTTCAGGTAACGCGGTAGATGGAACGTTTGCAATTGGGGTCGGGTCAGCGGGATCGAGTGAACCTGGAGCCTTGAGACCCGAGTCCTTTTATTTTCTCGAGTCTAGTTAGCATAGTGGGTCTTGCTATTTTCTCTTCTTTATTTCTTTTATTGAGTCTATTATTAAATTGAGTCAAATTTGTAATTCAATTTCTAAATATCAATAAAACTATAATTTTCTCAAATTAATGACCTCCATGTGTTTGAATATTATTTATTGTGTTTATTTATTTTCTACTCTAATTATCATGACTGTTTCGCTGCCACGTTCAGAGCATCGCTTCCCGCTGCTATCGTTTCGGGGCGTGACAGAATATCCTCTCTCTTGACACGTGGACCAATAGGAAATAGGAGAAATCAATTATTTTATCCAGATGTTTTACGGAGCCCCTGTTCTATATATACTTCCTCCAAAATGCAGCGAACCGAGCAGTAGAACACGAGCGAACAGAAGAGGGCTACAAGAGGAGAAGGGCTGAAAAGGGAAAAGAGAGAGTTGCGAGGAGCAGAAGAAAAAAGGGAGGGAGAGCAGATGAGTTCAAAGGGAATCTGAGAGAGAGTTCATGGGAAGAAGAAGAAGAAGAGAAAGAGAGAGAGTTCGTGAGATGATACATTTATGTGCAGCCAGAGATCATCTGAAGATTTGTTCGTGTATTGACTCAAGGATCAAATCCTGAGTTAATTTACTCTGCGGAGCTATATTGTTTCTTATCTTCTTTTTTTTGTTCTTTTATGTTTGTTCTTCATTTTTCTTTGCTACGTCCAGCAAGCTGTGAGACTTAGCGGTCTTGTAAGTAAGTTGTGTTGCTAAGCGGTAGCAAGCTATGAGGCTCAGTAGTGAGAGGATTTGTTCCTCTGTGTAGCAAGCTATGAGGCTCAGCAATTCAGGTTGTGAGTCAGCGAAATCCTCACTTAGATTGAGTGGGGGTGGACGTAGGTCTACTGGGTGCAGGCTGAAACACCTAAAAATTACATGTGTCTGTGGTTTGTCTTTGTGCAATTGTCTCCTTTTTCTACCACCTTCACAGGGTTGGTCGTATGTTGATTTGGCTTCATAGTTCGAAACTAGCATAGCCGCTAAGTGTTTGACCTTCTGTATGGTAGAAGCGTGCATAGTGTTCGATATCAGTTTTTTTTGAAGCATCTATTCTGTAAGAAAGCTTTGTGGTCTATCATTCAATTCCTTCTAGTTTAATTTGATTTGGTTTGAATTTTAATTCGAGCATAAATTTTGAAAGGGGATCTATTCAACCCCCCTCTAGATCCTGGCCTTGCACCTAACAGTTGGTATCAGAGCAAGGTTCCCCACCATGTGGTCCAACGACCAGGGGAGATCTAATGAGATGCAGTCTTGCAGTTTTCAAGCCGAAGGTTATTCTATTAACAGACCGCCATTCTTTAATGGTAATAATTACACTTACTGGAAGAATAGGATGCAGGTTTTCATGCGAGCTCGAAGCTATGAGATGTGGAGAATTATTGAAAAAGGTCCATAGGTTCTCCCAGAAAATAAAGGTGGCTGGACTAGAGAGTAGATCTACCAGTCTACTGTAAATTGGAGCACTCTCAATGCAATGCAGTGTGCCATCCATCCTGAAGAATTCTCAAGGGTCTCTACATGCGCATTAGCCAAGGAGATGTGGGACCGGCTGGAGGTAATTTATGAGGGTACAACTGAGGTAAGAGCCACAAAAGTCAATCTGCTAGTTTCAGAATATGAGATGTTTAGAATGAAGCCGAGTGAGTCTATTTCTGAAATGTATGATAGGTTTTCTAGACTAATCAATGATTTGAATTCACTTGGTAAAAACTATTCTGATAGTGAGTTGGTAAGAAAAATTTTAAGATCACTTCCTCCTACGTGTCATACCAAAGCCACTATTATTGAGGATTCTCAAGACCTGTCTACTGTGAAAGTAGATGAACTAATTGGGTCATTGATGACCTATGAAATAAATTTCAGGAGAAGTGAGAATGAAGATAAGAAAACCAAAACAGTAGCTCTCAAGGGTTCAGATAGCAGTGGAGAGAGTAGTGAGGAATCAAGTTAATTGTCAGCATGTGAACAAGCATTCCTCACTTGGAAATTCAGAAAATTCTTAAGAATGAAAGGTATGCATGGAAAGAATAAGAAAAATTATCATAGAGAGTCACATGTAAAACCTGAAATGCACAAAAAGACTTACAAACTCACTTATTATTATTTCAGGAAACCGGGTCATATACGAGATGAATGTCCAGAACTATTAAAGAAGAATTCTAAGGCCAAAGAAGAGAAGCACCCATGGTTACAACTTGGAGTGAAGAGGAAGAGAGCACTTCAAGTGAAGAAGAAGAAGAGGAAATTTGTGGACTCATGGCAAATACAAATGAAGAGGATGAAGAGGTAGGTTCTCTATTCGAAAATTTCTCCATAGAAGAATGTGAACATGCTTATACTATTTTGTTTGAATCCCATAAAAAATCAAGAAAACAAAACAAAGCCATGAAAAAGAAGTTGAATGCTATCATTGACTAACTCATAAAATGTAAATTCAGAAATGCTCAAATCTGAAAATGATGATATGAGAAAATAATTGAAAGATTTTCATGCTGTATGTTCTGAACTAGAAGTTTTAAAATCTGAAAATGAAAAACTCAGAAATCAAATTGAGAAAGTTGAAAATACGTGTTCAAAAAATTCTACATGCAATGAGTTCTCATTTTTGAAAGAATTGAATGAATCACTTCACTCTGATATTGAATGGCAGAAAGACCTAATTGCCTCCTTGAGAGAGGAAAATAAAGATTTGCTAGACAAGAAGCTGGAAATTGAACAAGTAGAAGATGAATTGAATGCAAAATTAAGCTCAAAGTTCACTAATGAAAAAGGAAAGGGTGTGATCTCTAGAAATTCTGAAACATTGTCCATTCTAGAATAGAAAATTGAAAGTCACAAGACTATTAATCAAATGTTAAATGAAAGGTTGGCTACTTGTGAAGATGAAAATGCCAACTCTGATCTTCTCATTGCATATTTGGAAAATAAAATCAAAAATTGAATGACTCATTGTCTAAATTTGTCAAGGGAAAAGAGAACCTAAATAAAATTTTGGGAACAAAGGTTAATTTCCAAAGAGAGGGGGTTAGGTTATAACCATGTAAATAAAAAGACCTTTGAAAATAAACTCCATACATCTTTTGTATGTAGTTCTGAATCAAACAGCACCTTAAACCCACCAATTTTTTAGTTCACTACAAAGAAAAATGAGAACCAAACTGAAAAACTGAAAAAAAAAAAACAATATGCAAAATAAGGCGAAAAATGTTGCCACTACTACAGTGCATGTTGCACATATGTCTGCCACACACACATATGCACACAAGAAGAAAATCTCATGCCATTATTGTGGTAGAGTTGGTCACTTAATGCATGATTGTCATATCTTGAAGTCTGATGACCTGAATGTATGCAAGAAAATAAATGAATCTAAAAATGTCAAAATGGCTTCAAACAGAAAAGATTCATTTTACAATTATCATATGCATGCTAGAAGGGGTCATGCTTTCCAGAAAAGGATAGTTAGTTGTTTTCATTGTGGTAAGTTTGGTCATGCGATGCATGACTGTTTCAATCTGAAAAAGATTCAATGTTTTAAATGTGGGAAATTTGGCCACACAGTCAAGGACTGTTGGCACATGAAAAGGAAACATGACTTCTATGTCAAGAATGATAAAATTCTTGTCAACCCACAGAAATTCCATGCATATTCTATGAAGAAAAATGTGAATCATTTTATTTCCTGTCATTACTGTGGTCAACTTGGGCATCATATGTTTAATTGTTACCTGCTGAAATTCGATAATTCTTATGCCCGAAAGCTCTGGAAAACACCTACCATAGGTGTTACTAACTCACAAGGACCCAAGAGATCTTGGGTACCTATGTATAGAAAATGAGAATATGTCTGCAGGTGTGCCTTGGAGCAAGGAAATAAAAGGGGTACAATAAATTCAAGGCACATACAGTTTGGTAAAACCCCAATTCAATCTGTTTTATTTTAGATGCAACTCTACATAACTCCCTTATGAATAAATTGGATATCATGGATTATCTGTCAGCTAGGATTTCATTCCTTTCATCATGCTTAATCTGATTGAATAAGTAAGAGGGAGTCTAGTTAATTTGATCTGACATGCAAGTTTTTGTTGCAAATTAAAGTCTATTGCACATGTCAGTTTGCATTATCATGCATTTTCATGCACAATGTTAAAATCTGCATTATATATAGGACTGCATTTGATATGCATTGTCATGTATGACCTTATGGTATATTAAATAGTGTCGGGAGGAGGGCAGATTATGTCTATCTGGAAACTTGCACTATGCGTGAAGGAGATCCAAAGGATCTAAGTTCTCTGCCAGGTACCATGGGTCAAACTCGCATATAGGGCACTTTAGATATGTGTTGACATCTTGAAAATGAGCAAGGGGGGAAACAGAATTGAAAAGAAGATTAGACTAACAGTGAAAAATTAATGGTGAAGCTCGTCAACCATCTACCCGGCTGAAGCCTTTTTCGGCCAAGCTGATGTCCGGTTTCGTTGTCAGCCAGACGGCGACACTGATGAAATAGCAGTCACTTGACTTATAAGACCTCCTATCACGCTTTAACAAGAGCTATATTACTGCCTCGTCCGGAAGTCTACAGGTGACGATGCTGATGAAATCCCAGTCCACTGACTGATGAGGGTCTCCATAATCCCACTAAGATCCGGGTCCACCAACAAAAGGCCTGCTGCGGTTCTAGTATATTCAGGGAGACAGCAAGTCCATGTGAAGCCTTAAAAAAGGCCCTAAATGGGCCTATGAAATGGGCTCACGAAGGTGGCGCCGGGATACTCTACGAATGTCTAGCGTGCCGGGAGCTGTTGCACTCGATAGATGCGCGCCGGGAAGATGAAAAGTCACGCCGACTCCCATCTGCCGAGAGGTGAGGAGGGGCTGGGTCTATATAAACCCACTCACTCGAAGAAGAAAAGAAGAAGCCGGCAACCTCATCCAGAAAAAGAGAGAAGATACCAACAGAGAGAGAGAGCCTCCTCCGCTGAGAAAAGAAAGAAGAGATCAACCCGAAGAAAGAGAAGAAGAGGAAGCTCCAGGTGGGCAAGCAGCTGGGGACGGAGAGGAGTCAATGCTCCGCCCTCCCCCATGTTTTCTTTTCCTCTTCATGTAATCTTACGAGTTTTATCTCGATTCATCGTATGTAACCGGGATATCCCGGCCTCTGTTTTATCTCCTTTCCCTCACTCCCTCCTTGTGATTGGTGTGAGTCTTGGAATGATGTAATGAAATGAAATGCTACAATGGCCCGTTTGGGTGCCGGGTGATTGAAATATCTGCCATCTACCTCTCCATCTGCCTGCTATTGTTTCTCCGAAGCTCCATTGCCATCCCTCTATGTCTTCTTTTAAATTCCGTAGCATGTTATCCCCCTCCCCAGTCTGATTATTAGTCTGTCGCTTCGTTTAGTTTTCAGATGTCTGCTGTGCTTATTCTAGAGCCAGGGACAGACCATCCCTTGGCCCCTGGAACAAAGTGAAGCTATATAATGACCGATGTTTATGAGACTCCGGAGTTTCAGATGCTTTCGTTCTGACTGCTAACATTATCGAAGTCATTCCTGGGCCAGAGACATCCATCTCTTGGCTCCCAGGATGATGAAGGATAACATCAAACTGTCCCTGGGACTCTGCGTAATAATGGTGACAGGGATCCTCTGGACCCTGATCTTCCCCAATTTCCTCTCCGATCTTGGACTTCCTTTGAAACCTAAGCCAAATCCAGTTGAAACCCGATGAATTAATTCCCTTTGACCTTACAGGACCTATTTACCTTGGCCTGAATCGTCAAGAAACCCAAAAATAGGGTTCCGAAAAACCTCAGAACTCATCTCGGCCCCATGCACAGTAAAAGGGATGAATAGTTCTCGGCGCAAGCCTTCCGGCGTCGAGAACCCCATCCCCTGGTTCCCCTGCGCGTCGAGAACCCCATCCCCTAGCTGTTTTACCTACGCGCCGGGAACCATGGCCTCTTTGCCTTCGCGCCGGGAACCCTTGGCCTCTTTGCCTTTGCGCCGGGAACCTCCCTTGCCAGCTTCCCGGCGCCCAGAATAGTGCCCACGAAGAAACCTTCCCGGCGCGGCTGTTTGTGCGCCGGGAACTCCCTATGCCAGCTTCCCGGTGCCAAGAATAGTGCCTTATGAAGAACCCTTCCCGGCGCAGTGGTTCTTGCGCCGGGAACTACCCCCTTGTGCCATAAGCCCCTTTATGCTATGAATGCTCCATCCACTTTGCCCCTGCGCCGAGAACCTACCCTGCCATCCAATTGAGCCCCCGGCACTTTGATCAGATCCATCCAGGGATACCCATGAGTCACCAGACCTGCCCCGGGGATAAATCCAAAGGGAGACAAACTCCCTTATGTTCCACCGTCCCGCGTCGGATTTACGAGCAACCCCTTTAGCTCGGGAGGTCTCTGCCACTGCATGAGTTCCACCTGCTTCTTTAAGGGAAAATCAAACATTGCCCCATGGCAGATATATACTGGTCAGGAGGTTTGGCCTCTCTCTGTCTCTCGGCTTTCATCCCGGCACTCCGTGGGTGATAGCCTATTTCCCCCTGGGCATAATCCAGATTAAGGGGAAATGCTGCCGAAATATTGATTGACGCTTTAACCCCGGCAAGCCCCAGGAAGCGTATATCATACGCCTCCCGTCCGGCTCGATCCCTCGGGGAATACAAACACTGCGAGGCCCTTGGCCGGATGAGAAACGTGAAAGGGGACATGTGCCCGATGATTGTCCAGGCCCCATCCCGCCACTGCGTGGACGGTGTCCTATTCTTACCCAGCATGATCCACATAAAGGGGTCACGTTGATTTAATAATCTGTCGTCTATTCAATTACGTTCCTAGAATAATAGGAATTTCCATATTTCGCACCATCAATTTCAGCCGCCCCTAGCGGCCTCCTATTTTGGCATTTAATCAAGGGTTGTCCTTCCTTGGAAGGGCGTAATTAACGTCATAGCCTTTATGGTATGACGGACTTCTGGTCCCGACTCGGACCTCACAATCGACCGACCAAGTCAGATCGAGCGCATAATGAAATCGTCACATATGTGACTGGCACGCCTAATAAATCTAAAAATCCAAATAAAAAAAATAAAAATAAGATGATGATAAAATCATTCCCACAAGCTGGCACGCCCGGTGGGACTTTAGTCTCCCTTCATCTCTACGCCAAAATAGGAGGCCCGATGGCCCCTCTTAAATTCTAACTGTGCGCTAATCCTATTTCCAGGAACTAAAATGACGAGTGGATTCACCTCCCTCCACTCCGGCCAACAGGTCATTGATGCTCATGTTCGCGAGGGCTACCTGGCGGTGCCCACGATGTTCGGGTCTATACCCCCTGCTGTCGGCTTGCCCAACTGCTTGGGCCTCGTCTTCACCGACCTACTGGAGGTTGCTGACAAAAAACAAGGCACTGCTACAGGTGCCCCGATGAAGACTGCTGATGAGAAGGAAAGCTTACCAGAAAGGACGGCCCCGATAGTCGTCGCCTGCTTTGTCCACCATGTGGAAAGGAGGGACGCAGTCCCCGCTGCTGCCCAAAAAGGGAGAAGATGTAACCGGAGGAGCCAGTATGCTGCTACCAGCCGTCGTCTTTCAAATCCTGGAAAGACAATGATGATGGGAGATGTTAGGGTGAACCTCAACGGTCGCCCCAAAGACGTCCGGCCGGACAGGGTTGTCCCGACCGTCCAGACCAACAACAAGTTCCAAATTCTGGCTACTAGGAGGGCCAACTGGGAAACTGATGAGAGGAAGCCGCTGGCGCCCAAGCCAGCAAGATATAAACAGATATGGAGGCCGAAGAAGATACAGAGCTAGATTCCAGCTCAAGAGCAAGGTGCCACTGCTATCCACCCTGAAGCCAGAGTTAGGAGAGATGAGAAAAGAAAAGAAGAGACTACTGCCATCCGCCCCAGAGCAGGGGGCAGAAGATGTCAGAAGAAAGAAGAATATGCCGCTATTATCCGCCCCAGGACTGGGAGCATGAGATGAGAAGAAAGAAAAGAAGATGTTGCTGTCATTCACCCCGGACTAGCGGCAGAGGAAAAGAAAATGCTACTGTCATTCACCCCAGGGCTGGGGGCAGAAGGAGAGAAGATGTCATTGCCACTCGCCACGAAGGGGGGAGACAATATATACTGCCAAAGGGAAGAACAAAGAAAAATGGAAGATCCAGCCTATGCTGCTATTCCAAAGAGACTAAAGGCCTGCGCCAGACAGGCTGATATCTTCAAATAGTCCAAGTCGGAGCATTTGGCTGCCCAAATTTCAAGGCTGGCTTATCAGCCAAAGATCGAAGAGAGGTTGCTGCCCCGATCAGATCTACAAAGGCATAGCCGAGAAGAAATGAACCAGGTGGTTCAAGACTACTTCCACTGTCTAGGGAGCCCCTCCCTAGGGCAGCAAAGATTGTCTCGTGCCTTGGGCACCCTGCATGAAAAAGATGAAACCCCAGAAGATGTGGCGTTTGGAGTCTCATCCTCAGACTCCAACGACTATGAGGATGGCCGTAGGGTCAGACATCGAGAAGACAGCCCCAAGAGGGAAGAAGCAAAAGAAAGGACTTCAGTCTTTGACTGCCTCACATATCCGAGTCGGGTCAGAAGGAAAGTCCACAGCTGAAAGGGAAAGATGCAGGTTTTTGCCTGCAATATGACCGGTGTCACCGGGAAATATAACACACTGCCAGACCAGCCTGAAGAGCTGAGTAAATTGGCACACAGGCCAAATGCCGTCACAAGAAGAAGTCGAGCAGCGAAAGAAAAGATAATGGCTGCCGATGAAGCTCAAGAAGTCACTATGATGACAGTCAATATAGTGACTTCAGAAGAAGAATACAACCCTCTGGGTGTTTCCACTGAAGAAATATCGGGAGAAATATAGATCCCGACAACCCTGGATCCCATGATCCAGATGATGTTCAAAAGATATCAGTAGAAGATTGACTCCCTCAGAAGACAGCTCAATGAAAGAGGCGAGCATACACCTGTCTCCAAGCATGTTGAGCCAGCTGGGCAGACTTCCAACTCGATAGGGGTGGCCTCTCCGGTCCATCCCGCTCAAACTGACAAAGGCAAGGCGCCGAGTCAACCTTCTCTACAACAAGCGACAGCTCAGCCCTCTGTATCTCAAATGCAGCCTGCCGTGCCTGCTCTGCATACAACAATTATGACAAGCCCTTCAGCCGGCAGCGGGCACACTTCTTCCCGGAGCCCATAGATCCGAATGTGGCTGGCAAGTTGATGATAGAAAAAATTATTGAAATGAAGCTGTCCGAAAGGACTGGGGATTCCAGTACCTATGATGTTTATAAGGTACCATATCCTGCGCATTATGCTGCTAAGAAACTACCACCAGGCGTCAGCAAGCCGCCGAAATTTGAAAAATTCAATGGCCAGGGCTCCCCAGAAGATGTGGCGTTTGGAAATATCACCCCAAAGACGTCCGGCCGGACAGGGTTGTCTCGACCGTCCAGACCAACAACAAGTTCCAAATTCTGGCTACTAGGAGGGCCAACTGGGAAACTGATGAGAGGAAGCCGCTGGCGCCCAAGCCAGCAAGATATAAACAGATATGGAGGCCGAAGAAGATACAGAGCTAGATTCCAGCTCAAGAGCAAGGTGCCACTGCTATCCACCCTGAAGCCAGAGTTAGGAGAGATGAGAAAAGAAAAGAAGAGACTACTGCCATCCGCCCCAGAGCAGGGGGCAGAAGATGTCAGAAGAAAGAAGAATATGCCGCTATTATCCGCCCCAGGACTGGGAGCATGAGATGAGAAGAAAGAAAAGAAGATGTTGCTGTCATTCACCCCGGACTAGCGGCAGAGGAAAAGAAAATGCTACTGTCATTCACCCCAGGGCTGGGGGCAGAAGGAGAGAAGATGTCATTGCCACTCGCCACGAAGGGGGGAGACAATATATACTGCCAAAGGGAAGAACAAAGAAAAATGGAAGATCCAGCCTATGCTGCTATTCCAAAGAGACTGAAGGCCTGCGCCAGACAGGCTGATATCTTCAAATAGTCCAAGTCGGAGCATTTGGCTGCCCAAATTTCAAGGCTGGCTTATCAGCCAAAGATCGAAGAGAGGTTGCTGCCCCGATCAGATCTACAAAGGCATAGCCGAGAAGAAATGAACCAGGTGGTTCAAGACTACTTCCACTGTCTAGGGAGCCCCTCCCTAGGGCAGCAAAGATTGTCTCGTGCCTTGGGCACCCTGCATGAAAAAGATGAAACCCCAGAAGATGTGGCGTTTGGAGTCTCATCCTCAGACTCCAACGACTATGAGGATGGCCGTAGGGTCAGACATCGAGAAGACAGCCCCAAGAGGGAAGAAGCAAAAGAAAGGACTTCAGTCTTTGACTGCCTCACATATCCGAGTCGGGTCAGAAGGAAAGTCCACAGCTGAAAGGGAAAGATGCAGGTTTTTGCCTGCAATATGACCGGTGTCACCGGGAAATATAACACACTGCCAGACCAGCCTGAAGAGCTGAGTAAATTGGCACACAGGCCAAATGCCGTCACAAGAAGAAGTCGAGCAGCGAAAGAAAAGATAATGGCTGCCGATGAAGCTCAAGAAGTCACTATGATGACAGTCAATATAGTGACTTCAGAAGAAGAATACAACCCTCTGGGTGTTTCCACTGAAGAAATATCGGGAGAAATATAGATCCCGACAACCCTGGATCCCATGATCCAGATGATGTTCAAAAGATATCAGTAGAAGATTGACTCCCTCAGAAGACAGCTCAATGAAAGAGGCGAGCATACACCTGTCTCCAAGCATGTTGAGCCAGCTGGGCAGACTTCCAACTCGATAGGGGTGGCCTCTCCGGTCCATCCCGCTCAAACTGACAAAGGCAAGGCGCCGAGTCAACCTTCTCTACAACAAGCGACAGCTCAGCCCTCTGTATCTCAAATGCAGCCTGCCGTGCCTGCTCTGCATACAACAATTATGACAAGCCCTTCAGCCGGCAGCGGGCACACTTCTTCCCGGAGCCCATAGATCCGGATGTGGCTGGCAAGTTGATGATAGAAAAAATTATTGAAATGAAGCTGTCCGAAAGGACTGGGGATTCCAGTACCTATGATGTTTATAAGGTACCATATCCTGCGCATTATGCTGCTAAGAAACTACCACCAGGCGTCAGCAAGCCGCCGAAATTTGAAAAATTCAATGGCCAGGGCTCCCCCAAAGAGCAAATAGCCTACTATACAACAATTATGGGCGACCTGGCATCTGATGAATCCTACCTCCTGAAATTCTTCGGCTCGTCCCTTACAGGGTTAGCCTTTGAATGATACTTTGGCCTACCGGCTGGGTCAGTGACTGATTGGCCCGATATGCAGCGGAAATTCCGGGACAGATTTCATATTACAGAAAGAGAAATCACAATAGCCGAGCTATATGCAACAAGGCAGAAGCAAGATGAGACCGCTCTGGATTATATAAAAAGATGGAGGAATCTCGCCATGAGATGCAGGCGGCCTCCGCATCAGGAGGACGTCGTCCAAATTTACAAGCAGAATCTTTGGCGGGAGACTCTCGAAAGAATGATTGGAATGGAGATAAGGTCGTTTGACCGACTAAACAATGCCGTGGCGGAGGTCGACGCCTTCCTCTCCAGTGGTCCTTCAATTGCTACTGCTGTATACCATAAAGCTAGATTGGCTGATAAACGGCCCACGCCTGCAGAAGTCGGTACAATAGACTTCAAGATGTTTGAGCAGCAAAAAGATAAAGAAAAAAGGCGTTAACCGCCCTCCTCCCGCCGGGCCGGCTGATCAGAAGGATGGCCCCGCTCTGCGAGTCAGGATGAGCAAGCCTTATTCCTTTCCTAAGGAAAAGACTCGGCTCCTGTTTGAATGGGCCGCCCAATTTGACAAAATTATCCTTCCAGATCCAAAGAGACCTGATGATGCCAAAAGAAAAGATGACCCCCGCTGCTGCCCAAAAAGGGAGAAGATGTAACCGGAGGATGCCAATGATACCCCTTCCTGGGGGCAGATGTACACACACAAAAAATGATGAAGGGTATGGATGATACCCCATCCTGGGGGCACATGTGGGTAAAAAAAATGATGATAAAAATGATGAAATAAAAAATATGGATGGTACTCCCATTTGAGGGGTGATGCACATCAAAAAATGAAAAAAAATGATAAAGATGATGAAATGATGGAAGATACAGATGATACCCCATTTTAAGGAGGGGGATGCATATCAAAAAAAAAAGAAAAAAAATAGGAAGAAAAAAAAATGATGATTATGAGATGATGAAAGTTCCAAATGGTACCCCATCCCGGGGGCAGATGTATGCCGAACAATGAGAAATATTGATGGTATCACATTCTTGGGATAAATGTACGTCAAAAGGATGATGGAAGACACACATGGTTCCCCATTCTAGGGGTAAATGTATGAAATGTCAATGGCGGCATGCATGGCCGTTGCTGGATATGCTCACCCCTTTAAAAGGGGCAATGATCACTTATGGCAATGATGAATAAAATTGAAGCATTGACCTTTCAAGGGCCATCCTGTCGCAGACTCTTACACTGCACGTCTGCTGCTGATGTCAGGGACTATCCAAATGATGGAATCCCAGATGACAATGAACAATGAATGATGGATCGATGAAAAATGATGGAAGCTCGCCTAACCACCGGCGCTCAGGTCAACAGATGCTCACAAATATGGATTGCCAGTATGGCCAGCTAAGAGAAATCAAAATTCTAGCTATCGGTGCCTAGGCCGACAGATATTCTACCATCGGGACTCAAGCCGACCAATGTTCAAAGATTGCTAGAGAAAAGTCAACAGAATCAGTGATATGCAAAGATGTAGATATCCAGCTGATCAGAGCCACATTAACAATGAAGCCTACCCTTCTAGCAAACGGCTTCGTGCCCGAGCTGCCATACACATCTTTGAATCAATTCAGACCTTTCGTCTGGGTAGATTATGAAGCCCTATTCCTTTGCGTTAATGTTAAACCCCAACATTGACAATGAAACATACGTTTCCAGGGAACGGCTTCATGCCCAAGCTGCTATCCATCAACATTAATTCAGACCTTCCGTCCGGATTGCATGATGAAACCCCATCCTTCTTCGCGTCGATCTTTACCTCACACCAATGAAGGGCATTCGCCCTAACCAAGCTACCCTCTCTGTGGTCTAGCGGCACTCCGCCCTAGCCAAGCTACCCTTCTCTTGGTCTAGCGGCACTCCGCCCTAGCCGAGCTACCCTATCCTTGGTCTAGCGGCACTCCGCCCTAGCCAAGCTACCCTTCTCTTGGTCTAGCGACACTCCGCCCTAGCCGAGCTACCCTTTCTTGGTCTAGCGGCACTCCGCCCTAGCTGAGCTACCCTTTTCTTGGTCTAGCGGCACTCCGCCCTAGCCGAGCTACCCTTCTCTTGGTCTAGCGGCACTCCGCCCTAGCCGAGCTACCCTTTTCTTGGTTTAGTGGCACTCCGCCCTAGCCGAGCTACCCTTACCTCGATTTAGTGGCACTCTGTCACGTCCCGAACCGATAGCAGCGGAACGTATAATTCGGAACGTGGCAGTGATGCAGTCGTGACTATTCAGAGCAAACCATGAGACATACATTCTTTGGGCCCACTAAGATAATCTTTATTACTCCAATATCTGAATTATAGGACCAGACTCTAAATTACATACCAAAAGAGAAAAGAAACTTGCTAATACAATCTAGAAATAGAAAAGACTCAAATGATAGGACTAGACCCAAGAAAAACAAAAGATAGTGACTTGACGACTCTAATAATAGGACGAGACTCAAAGAAAGATAAAACACGGACACAATTCTCCATAACGCTCATCACTCTTGCCCTTCCCCATCTGATGGACTATCTTCAATGTTGACACCTGAAAAATGTTAAAGATAGATTGGTGAGCGAAACGCTCAGTAGGAATTACATCTCTCATCAAGCAGAATATAAGTGATTAACCAATTACTCATGTTCATGACAAATGAAATGCAGGAACTAGGAAATCATGATGATCAATCTAACAGGACAGATGAATATTAAAGTCAAAGGCAGTTACGAGCTTAAGAGAAATAGGGATGAATTCCCATGCAGAGTCAAGGACAAGTTATAAGAATATAACAAGGACAGATACGCGGATGAACATAACTTCAGAATTGGCCAGAATATAACAGAGTTTCAATAAATATAAGCAGAATTAAACATTCAAGCAGAATAACTAAATTATCAGAATAACCGAACATCCGAATATTAGAATAACAGAATTTCTGGAACTCACAGAATTTGCAGAATAACAGATATAACAGAATATCAGAAATATAACAGATATACAGAATTCGGTGCAATGCCACACCCAGAAGTTTACCATGGTTTACAGAACTGGACTTCCGTCCAACCTGGCACTGAAAAGTCGCGGACCCACAGCCCTTTAATGTTTCCGAATCAGATTTGGCCAAATACAGAGTCAAAGGGTTATGTTCTCGAATTAATGACAATAAGATTTCCAAAAGGAGAAGAGTGTCAAGATTGACAGAAAATCAAAGTAACACGGATCGGATCCAAGGTTTTTAGGGTACAACCAGCTCGGCTGCCTTGAGGGAATCCAAGGCTAGCGGAGACTTACGGAGGTCTCAATGACTAACTTGCCAGTCCGAAGGAACGGAATGTCCAACGGAGGGCTCGTATGTCACCAAGAGTTGAGGTATATACGTGAACCAACCATGAAACAGGGACTCCATCTACGGACGCGAGATGAGAGTGCCAAAAGACCCGAGGTATGGGTCAAAAACGGAAGAAAACGGTGAGAACATGTATATGTTAATCATAGAATTCATGTCCAACCTATTCTATAATTAACAATAATTAAATAAACTTATATTATTTGACACCCGTGGGTGGCGTCATTTATTAATTACCATCCTCTTGGGAAACGCTAATTTTCATGATTTTTATCTTTATTTATTGAACAAGAATTCACATTTTATACATATTTAATTGAATAAATTCAAAAACATACATTAAAAGACACATTGATTTATTTAAAATAATTTAAAGAAAAATAATATATGATAATTAGGAGAAAAATAACAGGATTCCAAATATATATTTTTCATAATTTTCTGTTATATCTTTTAATAAATATCGATTTTCAAAGATGTGCATATAGGATATATATATAAATATATTATATATAATTTGACGACTAAACAGTACGTCGTCAAAAGAATGGTTGACGACACATGATATGTCGTAAATTTCAAAATTGTCAAATTTTGTCACTTCTTTATTCCTCTCGTTTCTTGACTTAACCATGTCGGAATCGAGCCTATGATATATCGAAATGACCGGCTCGACAAACTCTACCTAACCATATGATCAAAATAATTTTTCGTTGAGAGACGGGAGATCTTGCGATAGGGGGCACGAAAAACGATGCAACCACTTTCACTACCTCGATCTCCACCCCAATAATATGCCCGTAAATTTTCATGTCCTAAGGACACTCCTGCGCCCATGAACGGCCGAAAAATCAAAAATCCATAACTACTGGTTATAGTGTTCTTCAGCGTAAAACTTGATAATTCAAGCTATTGACGACGTGGTTAAAGTCTTTATTTAATTAATCCACGCCCTGGTCAGGGGCGCCTTCCACAAACAAGACGGCGAAGTTCATTTTGCCGTAATCTTTCATACAATTTGACGCCTCTGTTCGAGGGCGTCCTATTCAATTTTATGACTTTGACAGGGTCATCTATTTAATGTGGACTTTAGAGTATTTCCAAATAAAAAAAAAACTAGGGACATGAATAATTCAAGAAAAATAACAGTAACTTATTAATATAATCATGCCTTGATTATCATATCAGGATTCATAGTTATTACTTTTTAAACATACGAAATTATCCATTAACCGGTAAATTGACGTCTGACATCACGTGCGTTAATTTAAATCGCGTCTTAAGCTGGGTCGTCTCAATTTAAAAACACGCCTTAACATAGGGCGTCTTTTACTGGAATCTTCTAAAACCTTAAGAACTATATGCACGCTTGACAGAAATACGAAGAAATCTCTAATCAGGAAGCTAGAATATAAGAACTTGACAAAAGCATGCTGTGTTATGATATCACCTTTATTAATTAGGTTTAGCCATCAGAGAGAACACCTACCACTGTACGAAGGATGAAGAAGATATTAGAAGAATAAGATGAAGCAGAGGAAGGAAGAAGCAGACGCTTCTTCTCCACGTACGTCCGCCGGAAGGAGACGAAGGATGCAGAGCTCCCTCACGTCCTTCCCGCAACAACGGCCCTAACAGGTAGCAGAACACAGGTGGGACGAAGCTCTTTCAGTAATCACGTAGTGGTAGGGAATTCAATCATGGCCCAACACCCTTCGAATGCCCAAGCAACAGTGGTCCTCGCTCGTTCGACGAGTTGGGTATTTATAAGAGCTTGGGGTTCTGCGAATCCTACACACTGTCAGCATCCTAGTGGGATTAGAGTTTCCCTATGTAACAATTCCGTGTCTTCAAGATTTCTATGCAACCTAATTCCCTGCCATATCCTCAGCCGCATCCACTATTTCTTCCCAAAACCCTAAGCCTTCCCATGCACGTTCGAATGCCTCTTGTTGGGTTGGGTCACGCTTGGAGGCCACCTCCCTTGGTACTCTTTGTTAAAACCCATTTTCTATAAGGGCCATCTACTTGTACGTCTTCACTCTTACGGGAGCCCATTTTGGGTTGTGATACCTTAATATATTTATATATGTTTAAGCCTGTTAACTAGGCTAATAATAATAATGCCTTTAATATATATATACACACATATAAGTTAATGCAGAAGTCCACTCTCTATTAACAGAACCCTTCTAAAAGAAAAAATCCCATTTGCTGTTATGAGGATATGAGGCTTCACGGGTGAGCATTTAACCTATTAAAATTGGGTTGGGTGTTTAGGATCTAAAGTCTAAGATCAGTACAAGCCCACTTCTAAACCTGTTGGTGGTTGGGTTTATTTAAGACTAGTTACCGTGAATGATTTTAAACCTACTAATCTGATTAGTATCAAAGCCAACTATTCAAGCCTGTTAGTTTAGTCTATTAAGTCAGTTGGTTTATTTATTTGTTTATTACTATTATCATTAAGGCCCAAGCGTTTTTTTAAATTAGCTATTTTTATGACCCATTTGAGGTAGGGACTTAACCCAAATATATGCTTTTAAAATAAATTATTAACTAATTTGAATTTAAACTAACCATTAAATATACCAGGCATTTAATCAATGTCTTTCTTTTATTATATTATTTATGTATTTAAAATATCGTCTCTTTCCACGATGTCAATTACTTAATTAGCGACTCTTACTGGAGTCTTCAATTAAATGGCGACATAATAGTTGTTGCTATTTATGTTTTATCTTATTTATTTTTATTTCTTGACCTTCTTATTGAAGGATTTTATTTATTTAGGGAAGTTTTTATTCTATAGTTAAATTCGGGATGCTACATCCTCCCCCACTTAAAAGAATTTGGTCCCCAAATTCAATTTCCTATGCACATCATATGTTCATCTAATCCATATTCCTCAATTCAACAATCATGTCTAGCAAATTGAACTAAGGGATTAAAGCTCAAGTTAAAGAGAAATACCTCCATCCATTCCTTGGCCAGCAGGTGTGACTCTTATTGCTTGAAGTCGCCCTTGATGACGTTCCTTATTACCGTCTTTTTCCTGCTGAGGTTGGTCTTTTGGAAGAGGGCAATTAGATACCCTATGTTCTTTGCTCCCACATCGAAAACATGCTCCACTCTTCCAACGGCACTTCTCGGATGGATGGCCTTCGTTACCACAATGTTTGCACTTCTCTCCTTTAGGCTTCTTGCCATTCGGAACTCTATTCTCATTATTGGGCCTTTTGTTGCCATTATCTACCTTTTTCTTTTCCATTCTAGCCTTGACCTTGAAAGATAATTCCATGGCATCTTCTAATAGCTGAGCTCTCTTAACCATCTCGGCATAAGATTGAATATCCATTGGTGCTAACTGGGGTATATATTGTAGTCTTAACCCATTCAAGAATCTTCTAGCTTTCATTTTCCCCGTTGATATTAAGTGAGGTGCATATCTAGACAGCCGCGAGAATTGAGCCTCGTACTCGGCCACGGTCATGCTTCTCTGTTTGAGTGAAGCGAACTCTCCTGCCTTTTTCTCCCGAATTCTCTCCGAGAAATACTTCTCGTTAAAATGTTCTAAGAATTCCTCCCATGTAACCTCGTCGTCTGTTAAGGTGGCTTCTACTGACTCCCACCAAGCCCTTGCGTCCTTCTCTAGTTGAAACGTTGCCAATAATACCTTGTCCCGGTCCGAACACTCCATGACTCGAAAGATCCTCTCCATCTCTTTAGTCCAATCTTCAGCTAAATCGGGATCAGGAGTTCCACTAAACCTAGGGGGATTTAAACTCCGGAATTCACGATGCAATTCTCCGGCTCCACGATTGGCTCCACCATCGGCTACTCGTTGAAGAGCTTGAGTCATGCCTTGGAGAGTGCGTTGCATGGCACGCCATTGGGCTCGTTCGGCAGCCATTGCTATCTATCTAGTTCTACAAGACAAAAATAATCTTATGTAAGGTTTATCCAATATCACTTGTGAAATTTTTACCAAGCAGTTCTCATAAGTTAATCTTATTAGTATTCTAACTTCCATTTTTAGCTCTTAACCCAAGGTTCTACCCCATCTCACCGGGTACTTCTAAGATGACTATCAAGGAAACTTGATTCTAGGACTTAGACTTAATGACCTAGGACTTAGAAAGCCTAGGCTCTGATACCACAAACTGTCACGTCCCGAACCGATAGCAGCGGAACGTATAATTCGGAACGTGGCAGTGATGCAGTCGTGACTATTCAGAGCAAACCATGAGACATACATTCTTTGGGCCCACTAAGATAATCTTTATTACTCCAATATCTGAATTATAGGACCAGACTCTAAATTACATACCAAAAGAGAAAAGAAACTTGCTAATACAATCTAGAAATAGAAAAGACTCAAATGATAGGACTAGACCCAAGAAAAACAAAAGATAGTGACTTGACGACTCTAATAATAGGACGAGACTCAAAGAAAGATAAAACACGGACACAATTCTCCATAACGCTCATCACTCTTGCCCTTCCCCATCTGATGGACTATCTTCAATGTTGACACCTGAAAAATGTTAAAGATAGATTGGTGAGCGAAACGCTCAGTAGGAATTACATCTCTCATCAAGCAGAATATAAGTGATTAACCAATTACTCATGTTCATGACAAATGAAATGCAGGAACTAGGAAATCATGATGATCAATCTAACAGGACAGATGAATATTAAAGTCAAAGGCAGTTACGAGCTTAAGAGAAATAGGGATGAATTCCCATGCAGAGTCAAGGACAAGTTATAAGAATATAACAAGGACAGATACGCGGATGAACATAACTTCAGAATTGGCCAGAATATAACAGAGTTTCAATAAATATAAGCAGAATTAAACATTCAAGCAGAATAACTAAATTATCAGAATAACCGAACATCCGAATATTAGAATAACAGAATTTCTGGAACTCACAGAATTTGCAGAATAACAGATATAACAGAATATCAGAAATATAACAGATATACAGAATTCGGTGCAATGCCACACCCAGAAGTTTACCATGGTTTACAGAACTGGACTTCCGTCCAACCTGGCACTGAAAAGTCGCGGACCCACAGCCCTTTAATGTTTCCGAATCAGATTTGGCCAAATACAGAGTCAAAGGGTTATGTTCTCGAATTAATGACAATAAGATTTCCAAAAGGAGAAGAGTGTCAAGATTGACAGAAAATCAAAGTAACACGGATCGGATCCAAGGTTTTTAGGGTACAACCAGCTCGGCTGCCTTGAGGGAATCCAAGGCTAGCGGAGACTTACGGAGGTCTCAATGACTAACTTGCCAGTCCGAAGGAACGGAATGTCCAACGGAGGGCTCGTATGTCACCAAGAGTTGAGGTATATACGTGAACCAACCATGAAACAGGGACTCCATCTACGGACGCGAGATGAGAGTGCCAAAAGACCCGAGGTATGGGTCAAAAACGGAAGAAAACGGTGAGAACATGTATATGTTAATCATAGAATTCATGTCCAACCTATTCTATAATTAACAATAATTAAATAAACTTATATTATTTGACACCCGTGGGTGGCGTCATTTATTAATTACCATCCTCTTGGGAAACGCTAATTTTCATGATTTTTATCTTTATTTATTGAACAAGAATTCACATTTTATACATATTTAATTGAATAAATTCAAAAACATACATTAAAAGACACATTGATTTATTTAAAATAATTTAAAGAAAAATAATATATGATAATTAGGAGAAAAATAACAGGATTCCAAATATATATTTTTCATAATTTTCTGTTATATCTTTTAATAAATATCGATTTTCAAAGATGTGCATATAGGATATATATATAAATATATTATATATAATTTGACGACTAAACAGTACGTCGTCGAAAGAATGGTTGACGACACATGATATGTCGTAAATTTCAAAATTGTCAAATTTTGTCACTTCTTTATTCCTCTCGTTTCTTGACTTAACCATGTCGGAATCGAGCCTATGATATATCGAAATGACCGGCTCGACAAACTCTACCTAACCATATGATCAAAATAATTTTTCGTTGAGAGACGGGAGATCTTGCGATAGGGGGCACGAAAAACGATGCAACCACTTTCACTACCTCGATCTCCACCCCAATAATATGCCCGTAAATTTTCATGTCCTAAGGACACTCCTGCGCCCATGAACGGCCGAAAAATCAAAAATCCATAACTACTGGTTATAGTGTTCTTCAGCGTAAAACTTGATAATTCAAGCTATTGACGACGTGGTTAAAGTCTTTATTTAATTAATCCACGCCCTGGTCAGGGGCGCCTTCCACAAACAAGACGGCGAAGTTCATTTTGCCGTAATCTTTCATACAATTTGACGCCTCTGTTCGAGGGCGTCCTATTCAATTTTATGACTTTGACAGGGTCGTCTATTTAATGTGGACTTTAGAGTATTTCCAAATAAAAAAAAAACTAGGGACATGAATAATTCAAGAAAAATAACAGTAACTTATTAATATAATCATGCCTTGATTATCATATCAGGATTCATAGTTATTACTTTTTAAACATACGAAATTATCCATTAACCGGTAAATTGACGTCTGACATCACGTGCGTTAATTTAAATCGCGTCTTAAGCTGGGTCGTCTCAATTTAAAAACACGCCTTAACATAGGGCGTCTTTTACTGGAATCTTCTAAAACCTTAAGAACTATATGCACGCTTGACAGAAATACGAAGAAATCTCTAATCAGGAAGCTAGAATATAAGAACTTGACAAAAGCATGCTGTGTTATGATATCACCTTTATTAATTAGGTTTAGCCATCAGAGAGAACACCTACCACTGTACGAAGGATGAAGAAGATATTAGAAGAATAAGATGAAGCAGAGGAAGGAAGAAGCAGACGCTTCTTCTCCACGTACGTCCGCCGGAAGGAGACGAAGGATGCAGAGCTCCCTCACGTCCTTCCCGCAACAACGGCCCTAACAGGTAGCAGAACACAGGTGGGACGAAGCTCTTTCAGTAATCACGTAGTGGTAGGGAATTCAATCATGGCCCAACACCCTTCGAATGCCCAAGCAACAGTGGTCCTCGCTCGTTCGACGAGTTGGGTATTTATAAGAGCTTGGGGTTCTGCGAATCCTACACACTGTCAGCATCCTAGTGGGATTAGAGTTTCCCTATGTAACAATTCCGTGTCTTCAAGATTTCTATGCAACCTAATTCCCTGCCATATCCTCAGCCGCATCCACTATTTCTTCCCAAAACCCTAAGCCTTCCCATGCACGTTCGAATGCCTCTTGTTGGGTTGGGTCACGCTTGGAGGCCACCTCCCTTGGTACTCTTTGTTAAAACCCATTTTCTATAAGGGCCATCTACTTGTACGTCTTCACTCTTACGGGAGCCCATTTTGGGTTGTGATACCTTAATATATTTATATATGTTTAAGCCTGTTAACTAGGCTAATAATAATAATGCCTTTAATATATATATACACACATATAAGTTAATGCAGAAGTCCACTCTCTATTAACAGAACCCTTCTAAAAGAAAAAATCCCATTTGCTGTTATGAGGATATGAGGCTTCACGGGTGAGCATTTAACCTATTAAAATTGGGTTGGGTGTTTAGGATCTAAAGTCTAAGATCAGTACAAGCCCACTTCTAAACCTGTTGGTGGTTGGGTTTATTTAAGACTAGTTACCGTGAATGATTTTAAACCTACTAATCTGATTAGTATCAAAGCCAACTATTCAAGCCTGTTAGTTTAGTCTATTAAGTCAGTTGGTTTATTTATTTGTTTATTACTATTATCATTAAGGCCCAAGCGTTTTTTTAAATTAGCTATTTTTATGACCCATTTGAGGTAGGGACTTAACCCAAATATATGCTTTTAAAATAAATTATTAACTAATTTGAATTTAAACTAACCATTAAATATACCAGGCATTTAATCAATGTCTTTCTTTTATTATATTATTTATGTATTTAAAATATCGTCTCTTTCCACGATGTCAATTACTTAATTAGCGACTCTTACTGGAGTCTTCAATTAAATGGCGACATAATAGCTGTTGCTATTTATGTTTTATCTTATTTATTTTTATTTCTTGACCTTCTTATTGAAGGATTTTATTTATTTAGGGAAGTTTTTATTCTATAGTTAAATTCGGGATGCTACACACTCCGCCCTAACCGAGCTACCCTTACCTTGGTTTAGTGGCACTCCGCCCTAACCAAGCTACCATCTCCTTGGTATAGTGGCGCTCCTCCCTAGCCAAACTACCCCTTTCTTGGTCTAGCGGCACTCCGCCCTAGCCGAGCTACCCCTTTCTTGGTCTAGTGGCGCTCCGCCCTAGCCGAGCTACCCCTTTCTTGGTCTAGTGGCGCTCCGCCCTAGCCAAGCTACCCCTTTCTTGGTCTAGTGGCGCTTCGCCCTAGCCGAACTACCCCTTTCTTGGTCTAGTGGCGCTCTGCCCTAGCCGAGCTACCCCTTTCTTGGTCTAGCGGCACTCCGCCCTAGCCGAGCTACCCCTTCTTGGTCTAGTGGCACTCCGCCCTGACCGAGCCACCCTTTTCTTGGTTTAGCGGCACTCCGCCCTAGCCGAGCTACCCTTCTCTTGGTCTAGCGGCACTCCGCCCTAACCGAGCTACCCTTTTCTTGGTTTAGTGGCACTCCGCCTTAGCCGAGCTACCCTTACCTCAATTTAGTGGCACTCCACCCTAACCGAGCTACCCTTACCTTGGTTTAGTGGCACTCCGCCCTAACCAAGCTACCCTCTCCTTAGTCTAGTGGCACATCGCCTTGATCGAGCTACCTCTCTTTGGTCTAGTGGCACTCCGCCCTGACCGAGCCACCCTTTTCTTGGTCTAGTGGCACTCCACCCTAGCCGAGCTACCCCTTTCTTGGTCTAGCGGCACTCCGCCCTAGCCGAGCTACCCTTCTCTTGGTCTAGCGGTGCTCCGCCCTGATCAAGCTACCTCTCCTTGGTTTAGTGGCATTCCGCCCTAACCAAGCTACCCTTACCTCGGTCTAGTGGCACTCCGCCCTGATCGAGCCACCCTTACCTTGGTTTAGTGGCACTCCGCCCTAATCAAGCTACCCTCTCCTTGGTTTAGTTGCATTCCGCCCTAACCAAGCTACCCTTACCTCGGTCTAGTGGCACTCCGCCCTGACCAAGCCACCTTTCCTGCTGTCCAGTGGCACTCTGCCCTAGTCGAGCTACCCTTTCTTGGTCTAGCGGCACTCCGCCCTAGCCGAGCTACCCTTTTCTTGGTCTAGCGGCACTCCGCCCTAGCCGAGCTACCCTTTTCTTGGTCTAGCGACACTCCGCCCTAGCCGAGCTACCCTTCTCTTGGTCTAGCGGCACTCCGCCCTAGCCGAGCTACCCTTCTCTTGGTCTAGCGGCACTCCGCCCTAGCCGAGCTACCCTTTTCTTGGTCTAGTGACACTCCGCCCTAGCCGAGCTACCCTTTTCTTGGTCTAGTGGCACTCCGCCCTAGCCGAGCTACCCTTTTCTTGGTCTAGCGGCACTCCGCCCTAGCCGAGCTACCCTTCTCTTGGTCTAGTGGCACTCCGCCCTAGCCGAGCTACCATTCTCTTGGTCTAGCGGCACTCCGCCCTAGCCGAGCTACCCTTCTCTTGGTCTAACGGCACTCCGCCCTAGCCGAGCTATCCTTTCTTGGTCTAGCGGCACTCCGCCCTAGCCGAGCTACCCTTCTCTTGGTCTAGTGACACTCCGCCCTAGCCGAGCTACCATTCTCTTGGTCTAGCGGCACTCTGCCCTAGCCGAGCTACCCTTCTCTTGGTCTAGCGGTACTACGCCCTAGCCGAGCTACCCTTCTCTTGGTCTAGCGGCACTCCGCCCGAGCCGAGCTACCCTTTCTTGGTCTAGAGGCACTCCGCCCTAGCCGAGCTACCCTTCTCTTGGTCTAGCGGCACTCCGCCCTAGCCGAGCTACCCTTCTCTTGGTCTAGCGGCACTCCGACCTAGCCGAGCTACCATTCTCTTGGTCTAGCGGTACTCCGCCCTAGCCGAGCTACCCTTCTCTTGGTCTAGCGGCACTCCGCCCTAGCCGAGCTACCCTTTCTTGGTCTAGCGGCACTCCGCCCTTGCCGAGCTACCTTTTTCTTGGTCTAGTGGCACTCCGCCCTGGCCGAGCTACCATTTTCTTGGTCTAGTGGCACTCCGCCCTAGCCGAGCTACCCCTTTTTCTTGGTCTAGTGGCACTCCGCCCTAGCCGAGCTACCCTTTTTCTTGGTCTAGTGGCACTCCGCCCTAGCCGAGCTACCTTTCCTTGACCTGATGGCACACCGCCCTGACCAAGCTCCCAAAAGAATGCGCCGCGCTGCCATTACGAACCTTACGTCTGGATTGGCATGAAATCCCCCCTTGCGTTAGCATTATCTTCTTGCTAACGAATAAACCCTTTTC
Organism: Amorphophallus konjac; assembly: GCA_022559845.1. Classification (NCBI taxonomy): domain Eukaryota; kingdom Viridiplantae; phylum Streptophyta; class Magnoliopsida; order Alismatales; family Araceae; genus Amorphophallus; species Amorphophallus konjac. Next base: position 363,796,320 of record CM040123.1, read on the forward strand.
GGCTCAAGACTTCTTGTCCTAGCCGCCCTTCTCACACTATTGCCATTACGGGCCTTATGCTCGAATCGGCGAAAGATCATTCCTTTGCGTTGGCATTCAGCCCTTGCTAACGAACGAACCACTCCGCTCGACACAGGGTCCGGTGCTCCGGCCGACGGCCGTCTACTGTCAACCAGGGGTCGAACATCGCATTCCGACCTGTCACCCTCTAAAAAAAAGAGAATAAAAGAAAGTAAAAATGGGGTTAAAAATAGAGATACCCCGCCAGACTTGCTCCTATATTAGGAACAAGTGCAAAAATGGCCCAATACCCAGCTGTGGTGAAAACCCGAAAGGGCACTGCATGCAAAATCGGGTATCCCGCCACGTGAAAACCTGAAAGGGCACGTGGGCAAAAGCAAGAGGAGGCTGGCTCTGGCGAAAACCCGAAAGGGCGCTTAAGCCAGTAACGTGGTAATTTAAAGTTCCCTTTTCCACCCAATGAAACTCTGAGAAGGACGATCATCATAAAGTCCCACCGAAAATCATGTCCAATAATTTCTTGTCTCTTGTCATCATCGACAAGATCGGCCGGTCTGTTTCTTTAACCTGGACTCTTCGTCCTTGTTAAGCTAGTCTATGTTCCTGGCAGCAGCTTCATGCCTGGGCCGCCATCCACCGTATGTCCCACTGATGATGAAACCCCGTTGATCGCAAGGCATATTGCCTCGATCAATGCTAAAAAGCCCACCTCGGAATAGACCTTCCGTCTGCTCTAATAAAACATTTCCACTTGTTTTTGTCTAAGATCCACCACGATGAATCCCATCCAGTCTAGATCTTACATCTATTCTGATAAAACCTACCATACGTCCCGCCGTGATGAAACCTACTGTTGATCGATTGGCGCACTGCCCGATCAACGATGAAATCTGTCCGGTTTAGACCTTACGTCTATCCCGATGAAACATATGAAATCCTTGCATTGGTATGAACCCAATACCGATGATGAAACCCGCTATTGGTCGATTGGCACACTGCCCGATCAATGATGAAACCTATCCAGTTTAGACCCTACGTCTATCCTGATGAAGCCCATGAAATCCTTGCTTCGATATAGACCCAATATCGATGATAAGAGCAGCTACTAATGGAGCGGTACGCCGCCTGACCAATGCTAAAACCCGTCCGGAGTAGACTTTCCGTCTGCTCTGATGAAGATGCTACCCACATTCTCAAAGTCAATCTGGACCTTCTGTCTGGATGGATGATGAATTCCTATTCCCTTGCGTTGATGGTAATCCCCACATCAACGATGCAGCCAGGCTCCCGACAAACGGCTTCGCACCTAAGCCGTAAAACACACTCAAGTCGACCCAGGCTTTCCGCTTAGGTGGACGATGAAACCATATGTCCCTTGCATTGGTGTTGGCACCCACATCAATGATGATACATACACAAGCTGAGCACATGGATTACAAAGCCAAAGTCAAAAAAAAGAGACAAAATGGGGGCTAAAAATAGAGATGCCCCGCCAGACTTGTTCAGGCACTCTGAGCAAGGGTAAAAATGGCCAAAACCCAGCTGTGGTGAAAACTCGGAAGGGCACTGCATGCAAAATTGGGTACCCGACCACGTGAAAACTTGAAAGGGCGCGTGGGCAAAAGCAAGAGGGGGCTGGCTCCGGTGAAAACCCGAAAGGGCACTTGGGTCGGTAATGTGGTGATTCAAAAGTTCCATGCCAACCGGTACGCTGCCTTCACCTCCCCTTCACTTATGAAGCCTTTTGTCGGTCAGCTGGCTCCACGCCCCACCGATGATAAAACCTTTCCAGGGCAGACCTTACGTTTACCCTGATGAAATCTACATACCCTCTTGCAAATGTCCCACCGATAATAAAACCCATCACCATTCTGATAAAGCCTGGCCAGCTCAGACCTTACGTCTGTCCTGATGAAACTCTTAAACCTTCCCTTGATCGATCGGCATCTCGCCCGATCGATGATGAAACCCTATCCAGTTTAGACCTTACGTCTATTCTGATGAAGTCGATGAAACTTCTTTGCATCGATATAAACCCAATATCGATGATGAAACCAGCTATTGATCGACCGGCACCCCGCCCGATCAATGATGAAACCCCTCCCAGTTTAGACCTTACGTCTATTCTGATGAAACTTATAAAACTCTCTTTGCATCGATATAAACCCAGTATCGATGATGAAACCAACTGTTGATCGACCGGCACCTCGCATGATCAATGATGAAACCCTGCCAGTTTAGACCTTACGTTTATTCTGATGAAACTTATAAAACTCTCTTTGCATCGATATAAACCCAGTATCGATGATGAAACCAACTATTGATCGACCGGCACCCCGCCCGATCAATGATGAAACCCTACCCAGTTTAGACCTTACGTCTATTCTGATGAAACTTATAAAACTTTCTTTGCATCGATATAAACCCAATATCGATGATGAAACCAGCTGTTGGTCGACCGGCACCTCACCCGACCAATGATGAAACCCTGCCAGTTTAGACCATTCGTCTATTCTGATGAAACTTAAACTCTTTCTTTGCATCGATATAAACCCAATATCGATGATGAAACCAACTGTTGATCGACCGACACCTCGCCCGATCAATGATGAAACCCTGCCAGTTTAGACCATTCGTCTATTCTGATGAAACTTAAACTCTTTCTTTGCATCGATATAAACCCAATATCGATGATGAAACCAGCTGTTGGTCGACCGGCACCTCGCCTGACCAATGATGAAACCCTGCCAGTTTAGACCATTCGTCTATTCTGATGAAACTTAAACTCTTTCTTTGCATCGATATAAGCCCAATATCGATGATGAAACCAACTGTTGATCGACCGGCACCTCGCCTGATCAATGATGAAACCCTGCCAGTTTAGACCTTACGTCTATTCTGATGAAACCTATAAAACTCTCTTTGCATCGATATAAACCCAGTATCGATGATGAAACCAACTGTTGATCCACCGGCACCCCGCCCGATCAATGATGAAACCCTACCCAGTTTAGACCTTACGTCTATTCTGATGAAACTTATAAAACTTTCTTTGCATCAATATAAACCCAATATCGATGATAAAACCAGCTGTTGGTCGACCGGCACCTCGACCGACCAATGATGAAACCCTGCCAGTTTAGACCATTCGTCTATTCTGATGAAACTTAAACTCTTTCTTTGCATCGATATAAACCCAATATCGATGATGAAACCAACTGTTGATCGACCGGCACCTCGCCTGATCAATGATGAAACCCTGCCAGTTTAAACCATTCGTCTATTCTGATGAAACTTAAACTCTTTCTTTGCATCGATATAAACCCAGTATGGATGATGAAACCAACTGTTGATCAACCGGCACCTCGCCCGATCAATGATGAAACCCTGCCAGTTTAGACCTTTCGTTTATTCTGATGAAACTTATAACACTTTCTTTGCATCGATATAAACCTAGTATCGATGATGAAACCAACTGTTGATCGACCGGCACCTCGCCCGATCAATGATGAAACCCTACCAAGTTTAGACCTTACGTCTATTCTGATGAAACTTATAACACTTTCTTTGCATCAATACAAACCCAGTATCGATGATGAAACCAACTGTTGATCGACCGGCACCTCGCCCGATCAATGATGAAGCCCTGCCAGTTTAGACCATTCGTCTATTCTGATGAAACTTAAACTCTTTCTTTGCATCAATATAAACCCAATATCGATGATGAAACCAACTGTTGATCGACCGGCACCTCACCCGATCAATGATGAAACCCTGCCAGTTTAGACCATTCGTCTATTCTGATGAAACTTAAACTCTTTCTTTGCATCGATATAAACCCAATATCGATGATGAAACCAGCTGTTGGTCGACCGGCACCTCGCCCGACCAATGATGAAACCCTGCCAGTTTAGACCATTCGTCTATTCTGATGAAACTTAAACTCTTTCTTTGCATCGATATAAGCCCAATATCGATGATGAAACCAGCTGTTGGTCGACCGGCACCTCGCCCGACCAATGATGAAACCCTGCCAGTTTAGACCATTCGTCTATTCTGATGAAACTTAAACTCTTTCTTTGCATCGATACAAACCCAGTATCGATGATGAAACCAACTGTTGATCGACCGTCACCTCGCCTGATCAATGATGAAACCCTGCCAGTTTAGACCTTTCGTCTATTCTGGTGAAACTTAATCTCTTTCTTTGCATCGATACAAACCCAGTATCGATGATGAAACCAACTGTTGATCGACCGGCACCTCGCCCGATCAATGATGAAACCCTGCCAGTTTAGACCTTTCGTCTATTCTGATGAAACTTATAACACTTTCTTTGCATCGATATAAACCCAATATCGACGATGAAACCAGCTGTTGATCGACCGACACCTTGCCCGATCAATGATGAAACCCTGCCGGGATAGACCTTACGTCTGTTCTGATGAAACTACGTATCCTTTCATGTCCCACCTGCGATGAACCTACCCAGTTTAGACCTTACGTCTATTCTGATGAAAATGCGCACCATTCTATGTCCCACCCGCGATGAACTTACCCGGTTTAAACCTTCCGTCTATTCTGATGAAGCTTAAACTCCTTTGCATCGACATAAACCCAATGTCGACGATGAAACCATGTACCGGTCGGTCGGCACATCGCCACGGCCGGCTTTGAGGAACGGACCTCTCGTCTGTTCCAGATGCTCCTCTAGAACCCCTCTCGTCTACACTCCCGCATGATGCTATGGCCTAAAAGCATGTCTTCCGTTAACCAACAAGTCCAGCAAAGGCAGTCCCACCGGATACCGACACGCGGTGGAGTGAGTCCCCCATTCTCTCCCTGGGAGGATGGACGCTCTCCTACTGAACACGGGTCATCCGCATAAAGGCTGCTGGGACTGCCACTCTTCCACATGAAGGAAATAACAGCACATGAAGTAAGATGTTCAACCAATCGGGGCTTCAAGCCGACAGATGCCAGATGTTCAGCCAATCAGGGCTTCAAGCCAACAGATACAAGATGTTCAGCCGATCGGGGCTTCAAGCCGACAGATGCCAGATGTTCATCCAATCGGGGCCTAAAGCCAACAGAAGTCAAATATGTAGCCAATCAGGGCTCAAAACTGACAGATGTCAGATGTGCCAGTTAATCAGGGCTCAAGCCGATAGATGTTCAGCTGATCGAGGCTCAAGCCAAGAAGATCGTGCCAGGATGAAATCCCAGTATGGGGATACTGCCAAGCTATAACTGAAAGAATGAGTCAATAGCATTGAGCCAAAGAGGCACCTGCAAACCCCGTGACGCTGTTCCTGCGCTTACGTCGTCCGCAGGTGGGGGGCATTTGTTGACACCTTGAAAATGAGCAAGGGGGCAAACAGAATTGAAAAGAAGATTAGACTAACAGTGAAAAATTAATGGTGAAGCTCGTCAACCATCTACCCGGCTGAAGCCTTTTTCAGCCAAGATGATGTCCGATTTCGTTGTCATCCAGACGGCGACACTGATGACATAGCAGTCACTTGACTGATGAGACATCCTATCACGATTTAACAAGAGCTATATTACTGCCTCGTCCGGAAGTCTACAAGTGACGATGCTGATGAAATCCCAGTCCACTGACTGATGAGGGTCTCCATAATCCCACTAAGACCCGGGTCCACCAACAAAAGGCCTGCTGCAGTTCTAGTATATTCAGGGAGACAGCAAGTCCATGTGAAGCCTTAAAAAAGGCCCTAAATGAGCCTATGAAATGGGCTCACGAAGGTGGCGCCGGGATACTCTACGAATGTCTAGCGCGCCGGGAGCTGCTGCACTCGACAGATGCGTGCCGGGAAGATGAAAAGTCACGCCGACTCCCATCTGCCGAGAGGTGAGGAGGGGCTGGGTCTATATAAACCCACTCACTCGAAGAAGAAAAGAAGAAGCCGGCAACCTCATCTAGAAAAAGAGAGAAGAGACCAACAGAGAGAGAGAGCCTCCTCCGCTGAGAAAAGAAAGAAGAGATCAACCCGAAGAAAGAGAAGAAGAGGAAGCTCCAGGTGGGCAAGCAGCTGGGGAGGGAGAGGAGTCAATGCTCCGCCCTCCCCCATGTTTTCTTTTCCTCTTCATGTAATCTTACGAGTTTTATCTCGATTCATCGTATGTAACTGGGATATCCCGGCCTCTGTTTTATCTCCTTTCCCTCACTCTCTCCTTGTGATTGGTGTGAGTCATGGAATGATGAAATGAAATGCTACAATGGCCCGTTTGGGTGCCGGGTGATTGAAATATCTGCCATCTACCTCTCCATCTGCCTGCTATTGTTTCTCCGAAGCTCCGTTGCCATCCCTCTATGTCTTCTTTTGAATTCCGTAGCATGTTATCCCCCTCCCCAGTCTGATTATTAGTCTGTCGCTTCGTTTAGTTTTCAGATGTCTGCTGTGCTTATTCCAGAGCCAGGGACAGACCATCCCTTGGCCCCTGGAACAAAGTGAAGCTATATAATGACCGCTGTTTATGAGACTCTGGAGTTTCAGATGCTTTCGTTCTGACTGCTAACATTATCGAAGTCATTCCTGGGCCAGAGACAGCCATCTCTTGGCTCCCAGGATGATGAAGGATAACATCAAACTGTCCCTGGGACTCTGCATAATAATGGTGACAGGGATCCTCTGGACCCTGATCTTCCCCAATTTCCTCTCCGATCTTGGACTTCCTTTGAAACCTAAGCCAAATCCAGTTGAAACCCGATGAATTGATTCACTTTGACCTCACAGGACCTATTTACCTTGGCCTGAATCATCAAGAAACCCCTGAATCGTCAAGAAACCCAAAAACAGGGTGCCGAAAAACCTCAGAACTCATCTCGGCCCCATGCACAGTAAAAGGGATGAATAGTTCTCGGCGCAAGCCTTCCGGCGCCGAGAACCCCATCCCCTGGTTCCCCTGCGCGCCGAGAACCCCATCCCCTAGCTGTTTTGCCTACACGCCGGGAACCATGGCCTCTTTGCCTTCGCGCCGGGAACCCTTGGCCTCTTTGCCTTCACGTTGGGAACCCTTGGCCTCTTTGCCTTCGCGCCGGGAACCTTCCTTGCCAGCTTCCCGTCGCCCAGAATAGTGCCCACGAAGAAACCTTCCCGGCGCGGCTGTTTGCGCGCCGAGAACTCCCTATGCCAGCTTCCCGGCGCCAAGAATAGTGCCTTATGAAGAACCCTTCCCGGCGTAGTGGTTCTTGCGCCGGGAACTACCCCCTTGTGCCATATGCCCCTTTATGCTATGAATGCTCCATCCACTTTGCCCCTGCGCCGAGAACCAACCCTGCCATCCAATTGAGCCCCCGGCACTTTGATCAGATCCATCCAGGGATACCCATGAGTCACCAGACCTGCCCCGGGGATAAATCCAAAGGGAGACAAACTCCCTTATGTTCCACCGTCCCACGTCGGATTTACGAGCAACCCCTTTAGCTCGGGAGGTCTCTGCCACTGCATGAGTTCCACCAGCTTCCTTAAGGGAAAATCAAACATTGCCCCATGGCAGATATATACAGGTCAGGAGGTTTGGCCTCTCTCTGTCTCTCGGCTTTCATCCCGGCACTCCGTGGGTGATAGCCTATTTCCCCCTGGGCATAATCCAGATTAAGGGGAAATGCTACCGAAATATCGATTGACGCTTTAACCCCGGCAAGCCCCGGGAAGTGTATATCATACGCCTCCCGTCCGGCTCGATCCCTCGGGGAATACAAACACTGCGAGGCCCTTGGCCGGATGAGAAACGTGAAAGGGGACATGTGCCCGATGATTGTCTAGGCCCCGTCCCGCCACTGCGTGGACGGTGTCCTATTCTTACCCAGCATGATCCACATAAAGGGGTCACGTTGATTTAATAATATGTCGTCTATTCAATTACGTTCCTAGAATAATAGGAATTTCCATATTTCGCACCATCAATTTCAGCCGCCCCTAGCGGCCTCCTATTTTGGCGTTTAATCAAGGGTTATCCTTCCTTGGAAGGGCGTAATTAACGTCATAGCCTTTATGGTATGACGGACTTCTGGTCCCGACTCGGACCTCACAATCGATTGACCAAGTCAGATCGAGCGCACAATGAAATCGTCACATATGTGACTGGCACGCCTAATAAATCTAAAAATCTTAATAAAAAAATAAAAATAAGATGAAGATAAAACCATTCCCACAATATGTTCAGTAACTTCTTGCATGATCTTCATGTCATGACAAATTTGAGTCTTTAGTGCACTTAGATAGGGAGAGTAAGTGTTTCAAGCATTGATTTCTATTTCTCTCATGCATATACTTAGGGGGAGTAGTTCCCTACATTTGCTGAGGAGGAGTGTCATCTAAATTTTTTTTGATCTCACTGAATTTCATGATTCTCACTTCCATGAGAATTGTTTCAAATTGCTTCACATTGAATTCTCTAAAAATCTGCCATCTGCTCAGATATATATACCCACTCTTGGAACATCCTGTGCTTTAGTCTTTTTGAAGTCTACCTTCTATTTTGAATTCAAATCGACTTCCAGACCTTCATAAGTCGACTTCCATAATCTGTCCTGAAAATTCTGAATAACATTGTCTGCATGACCATTCTTGAAAAACTATCTTCCTTGATGAATCTTACTGAAAACTCATTGAAATGCATTATGTATTGAATCATTTCAATCTGTTCACCAATTCTTTAATCTGAGCAAATCATATATAGGAATATTCTTTTATAAGGCTCTGTGATTAACCATCAATAAATCTGTTGGTTTGAGCTTATTGAATTCAAGAGTTTAAAAATTGACTTTCCTGAAAAAGGTTGTATTCAAAACTTAATAGGCCTCAACTAATCCCCACATGTTGTGTCCTATGAAATTTCCTAAGATCTAAAAATTTAAGGTTATAGCAACCTTGGTTGAGAAACTTAGATCTAGTATAGTTCTTAAACATAGAATAATCTGAAAATTTTCAAAGGGTAGCACATGATCAAAAACTGTGAATCAATGCTTAAGGTAGAGCAATGGCTAAGGTTCACTGAGAAACTAGATCCTTCATCAAAGAAATGTAGTGAACTATGTCATGAGGTGCCTTTGCTATCTTTACTCAAAATGAAGCAGGATAGTTAGTCTCACTAAGTAACTAGGGGTGTTGGCGTCTAATGAACTTGCACTCTTATGTAAAAAGGTGTGGACTACACTTGACTGTTCTTAAAAATTTTATGAGATTAAAGAAAAATATGAAAATATGATCAAAAAGGGTCAAAAAAGTGCTATAACCGTGAGGACAAAAAATCAGAAATGTTAAATATGTTTACTCTCAATACTAGTGTTTTGTTACTCCTAAGGGAGTCATTGATTTTGAAAGAGTAGGGTTAAGGGAGGTTAAACAAGAATTAAACATGTAGCCTTGGTTTATGCTTATTAAGTCTGAGTGCAAAATGCTTCAAAGAGTTTAATTGATAAACTCTAAATTTATTATACTTAAACCAAGCAAAAATAAGGGCTGCATCATAAGAATTCATATAACAGAAGAATCTGAAAATTGAAAGCTTAATTAATGAATGTTGTTTCAGAATGAGATTCTTCTAATTCAATGATCTTCTTAAACTCCATGCAATAATATTTTCAAGTCTTTCACTTATCATGTCACCTTCCTATCTCTGGTTGGACTGACTTTTGATGCTACTCACATTGCAATTCCATTGTCTAAATTGTTTGCTCACCCATTACTCTCATGCTCCCTTCTTTATCAAAGGGGGAGAAGAATTTTGATTACTTGTCTGCTGTGAACTCATTCATTTTTGAAATTTCTCATCTCCAAGCATCAAACACCATTTTTTTTTGCTGATGACAAAGGGGGAGAGTTTGTTTAGTCATTTAGGGGGAGTTAAGGGGGAGATGTTATTTCATGATGTACTGTTTTAATGATGTTCTGATTGTGTCTTGATGTCTTGATCATATTGTTTATGATGACTCATAGTTATCATCATCAAAAAGGGGGAGAATGTTGTGTTGTGTCCTTGTGTTTTGATGATGAAAAACTATGCTTTCATTCATGAGTCTTTATACCTATGTTAATTATATTATATACATGCACATTCACAAACTATGTGAAGATAGGTTGACAGCTAGTTAAACTCTAAAGAACAGAAGAAAAGTCAACGTAGTCAACATAATATCTTGAAGAGTCAACACAGTACAATGAAGAGTCAACGTAGTACCATGAAGAGGCAATGCAGTCAAGTTTTTAAACAAGCCCTGTCAACGCAAAGTCAATGTAGTCAAGTGTTGTCAAGCTAAGAAGTGCACCAGGGAAGCAGTCATAATGATTTAAGCTCACATGGCTAACAAATGCCTTCATACAGGTGATAAATATGAAGTAAGGCTGACAGATAAGCAGTAACGGTGAAAAATAGCTCAAACGAAGTTTACAGTTGAAAGAAGAAGAAATCTGAAGAAGAAGAGTCGACGTCGTTTGATTTTGGAGTTGACTCGGCTTCAACTTACAGGTAGAAAGGGTAAAGATCAATAGCGACATATTAGGGGTGACAAATAGGTGGTCAGCGGTGACAAATAGGTGATAAGGCTGACAAATAACTCAGTAAGAGTGTAAAATGGGTAGCAGCACTAAAGGCGTGAAAAGTATAGAAGAAGAGTCGACACAAGAAGGCCTTGGAGTCAACTCCAAATAGAAGAAAATTCATAAAACTGAAAAGAATAAATTCAGCGACTGCTTAAGGAGGCTAAGGGTGAAAAATATATGGCTAAGGCTGACAAATAGCCTACTAAGGGTGTAAAATGTCTTGTAAGGCTGACAAATAGCCTGAGAAGTTGAATTGTAGAAGACTTGAGTCTGCCACACGCTCCAAGGTTGAAGTCAAATGATTGGCATGTGATTCAAGGTTACTCTGACAGAGAATATCCTCCCTCTTGACACGTGGACCAATGGGAACTAGGAGAAATCAATTGTTTTATCCAAATGTTTTATGGAGCCCCTGTTCTATATATACTTCTGCCAAAATGTAGCGAACCAAGCAGTAGAACACGAGCGAACAAAAGAGGGCTGCAAGAGGAGAAGGGCTGAAAAGAGAAAAGAAAGAGTTGCGAGGAGCAGAAAAAAAAAGAGAGGGAGAGTAGATGAGTTCGAAGGGAATCTGAGAGAGAGTTCGTGAGAAGAAGAAGAAGAGAGAGAGAGAGAGAGAGTTTGTGAGATGAAACATTTGTGTGCAGCCAGAGATCATCTAAAGATTTGTTCATGTATTGACGGAAGGATCTAATCCTGAGTTAATTTGCTCTGCGGAGCTATATTGTTTCTTGTCTTTATTTTTTTTTGTTCTTCAATTTTCTTTGCTACGTCCTGCAAGCTGCGAGGCTCATCGGTCTTGTAAGCAAGCTGTGTTGCTCAGCGGTAGTAAGCTGTAAGGCTCAGCGGTGAGAGAATTTGTTCCTCTGGGTAGCAAGCTGTGAGGCTCAGCGATTCAAGCTGTGAGTTAGCGGAATCCTCACTCAGGTTGAGTGGGGGGTGGACGTAGGTCTGGTGGGTGCAGATTGAACAACCTAAAAATTGCATGTGTCTGTGGTTTATCTTTCTGCGATTATCTTCTTCTTCTACCACCTTCACAGGGTTGGTTATATGTTGATTTGGCTTCATAGTTTGAAACTGGTACAGCCGCTAAGCATTTGACCTTGTGTCTAGTAGAAGCGTGCATAGTGTTCGATATCAGTTCTGTTTGAAGCATCCGTTCTGTAAGAAAGCTTTGTGGTCTATCATTCAATTCCTTCTAGTTTAATTTGATTTGGTTTGAATTTTAATTCGAGCATAAATTTTGAAAGGGGATCTATTCATCCCCACTCTAGATCCCGGCCTTGCACCTAACAGTTAGATGTGATATGGATCATTGTTGTTACATCAAAAGATTTGATAAATTTTATGATATATTGTTATCATGTGTGGATGACATGCTTATCATAGGGTCAAGTATGACATAGGTCAATAACTTGAAGAAGCAATTATTAAAAGAGTTTGACATGAATGACTTAGGTGTAGCAAAGCAAATTTGTGGGATGAGAATTATGAGAGATAGAGTAGTTGGCACTATAGAACTATCTTAAGAAATCTACATTGGAAAGGTATTAAACAAGTTTAACATGTAGCAGGCAAAACCTGTGAGTACATCTTTAGCAAGTCACTTCAAGTTGTCTAAGGAGTAGTCCCCAAAGATTGTTGAGGAATGTGAATCCATGGCAAAAGCTCTATATGCATCGATCGTGGGAAGTTTGATGTATGCAATGATGTGTACTAGACCAGACATAATACAAGTAGTTAGAGTTATGAGTAGATACATGAAAAATCCTAGCAAGCAACATTGGGAAGGAGTTACATGGATTCTTCGATACTTGAAAAGCACTTTAGGTATGTCATTATGTTTCAAGAAGAATGATATGATCTTGTAAGGCTTTGTTGATGCAGATCTACGTGGTGACCTAGATCCTAGGAGCACCACTACATACTTATGTTTACACCTTGGGAGGTACTACTATAAGTTGGGTGTCTCAACTTCAGAAAATTATGGCTCTCTTAACCACTGAGGCAGAGTATGTTACTGATACTGAAGCCAACAAAAAGATGATATGGCTGAAGACTTTTCTAATGGAGTTAGGCACGGAATAAGGCTAATAGTATGTTATTTTGTGATAGTCAAACTTCAAGTTTTTTCCATGATTTTTTGGTTCAGGAATCACTAAGAATAAAAAGATATTATCTCGCTTCATACACATACTTGGTGAAAAGTTGTATGAAGTCACAAAGACTGGCTAACAAGAGTAAGTAGCCGATGAACCTCCAAATGCATTGAACCCATGAGTGCATAAGCCAAGTCTGACATTGCGCGACTCCATTAAAAGGGTTGAATGAGCACAGTTGAAGTGAGTTCATGCTTCACCATTTGCAGGATGACAGATTATGTCCTCATCATGGCGAACTCTTTTAGCATGCCATCTCATATATCAAGCTGTCTTTGAGGACATATACAACTGTTGAAGTCTAGGTGTGAAAGGGAAGTATTGCAATGACTTGTAACGTACATCCTTCTACTTCCCATTACCCCCTCTCTTAGGTTTGAACCGAGTAGATTACAAATGGAACAAGATGTCTTCTCTTCATCCTTTTTGTAATATAACATACAATGATTATGGCATGCATCTATTTTCACATATCTAAGCTCTATCTCATTGATCATCTTCTTTGTATAGTAGGAACTTTTAGGTAACTTCTCATCTCGAGGCAACATGTTATTGATGGCGAGGAGGAGACAATCAAAATAGCTCTCACTGATATGAAATTCATACTTCAAATTCAGCAACTACATGTGACACCATAGACAACTGACGGTGATTCTAACATCCATCCCATAGTGGCTCATCAGCATCCCTTAATAATTGATAAAATCTTCTAGCTATGCCATTCAACACTTTTTTGTCGTATCCTTGTTCCCGATGAACATTAAATTCGGGAACAACTGAAGAACACAATTTAGGACTTGCCGAATCCAAAACCATATCCACATATGTGCTTGTGCCTTCAACATTGGCTTGCTCGTATGACCAAAAAAGTCTCACCATGTTTAGACCAATTCATATAATCTTGCATGAACCCTTTGTTATATATATGATGCCCAATGTCGTATGTTGAATAGAACCTCAAGTCCTTACATTTTAAACATAGACATTGGATATGACCCTTGTTATCTATAATCACTTGGATTCCCAGATGCAAATGTAATGAGGTTTGATACTCTATCTTTAAACTCCTCAGACACCACCCCACCAACTATTCTATGGTACACCCATCGTCGATCTACAAATATTTTTCCTACACCAAATTAGCATTAATTATTCTTAAATCCTTTCCTCACGTCGTTCAATGTAGATAATTTGTGTCACGTCCCGAGCACGGAAGGAACCCGATACACGTGACGAGTTTATATCAATCATGTCAATCAGAGCATAATGAATTCGACACATAGACAGAGTGCGCAAAGTAGAGATAATAAGCCAAATCCTATGCATCCATTGATAACTCCAATGTATAACCATCATTACATAACTTGTTGACTCACAACAAAAAATCCATTGTCGACTAGACTCAATAAAGTGGAAAATACAATAATTGACTCAAGAAAATAGAAAAGATAGAACATAGGTAATCTTGGATGGCTTCTAATCTCTTCACTCGTGGCCATCCCCATCCGAATGATCCTGATCATCAGAATTACCTAAAAAATAGGGGGAAATTAGGGTGAGCAAATGCTCAGTAGGGATTATATCTTAAGTACAAGCTTGCTTAATGTAAATTATATGTTACATGAATGCAAGTATAGCTATGCATGTACGTAAGATAATGACGAGAGTAGAGTATCAAGAAATAATATAGATGAACTAGCAAGATTTCAAGATAATCATGTGGAGTATATCAAGATTGTCAAGCATGCAAATAACAAGTCATGTCATGTGAATTGGCTATTATAATTTCTAGCAAGTAAATACCCATTCCGGGCCACGCAAGTCATGTCACGTCAAGTCAAGCACGAGATTTGTGGAATACCAAAATCAAGCAAGTCATGCACTCGGGCGTAATGCTACACCGTGATCAATATAGCTCCCATGGGTACAAGTACTTTCGGGTGCGCCTCCCAGGACCAGATCGGGCTCTATATGCGCCAGCATTGAGTCATGTATATATTTTTAGACATCCACTATAGTTTATAGCCAATAGAGAGTTCCAAAGAGTTTAGCCATTGTAGGAACTTAAGGTAGATTCAGGGAATAGATTTCAAGGATAGAAGTTTATGTAAAGATAACTCGGTGATGACTCATATTGAAATCCAGGACATACATAAAAATCTGAGAAAATGGCGTCCAGTCAGGTCACCACCAATTCAGAATGTGCGTCCACTGATGTGGTCGCAAATTCTGAGAACAGTACAAGCACGAAGAATTCACGTCCATGCAAACGATCGCTCATTCAATTGGCATCCACTGGTCTGGTCACAAATTCCAGGCAGGGACTGACTTCTCAAAAGAGGCCAAGACAGCACTCTATTAGGGCTAGTTGTCATATTTCTTAAGAGTGACGTGACAGTATGGGTTCCAGGGTTTTTATGGTATAACCAACTCGGCTGCCTTGAGGGAATCCAAGGCTAGCGGAGATTTACGGAGGTCTTAATGAAGAAAGTACCAATCTGAAGGAAGGAATATCCCACAGAGGGTTCAATCACCACCAAGAGTTGATGTGCAAGCGCAAAACAATGTGAGGAACATGGACTCTATCCACAGACTGGGATAAGAGTGCCAAAAGACCCGCGGTATGGGCCAGAAACATGAAAGAATCTGTGAGAGGAAGAAATGGCATACATTCAAATAGGCGCTCAATCTTAATTGTGCGTCTGTGCATTATGTCGCTAAGTTAATATATATTTTAGAATTTTAATAATTATCATCATAATTAGCGTCTATTTACAAAGTCGCTAAATCATTATCTTCATAATTTTTAATGATTTCACAAAGCATGGGCGACCTTGCAGTAAGGCGCCATAATTTTAAAGAGTGTCCAGGTGATAGACGTAAATTTGTATTTTTCTGAATTACTTCAATTTTTAACAAATAACAGTAATCTGCGTCTCTCCAGAGAGGCACTATTTATTAATTTGCAATTGAACAAACAGTCGCTCATTCTTCTTGGCATGCATCCCGGCACGCATCGGCCAGGTACGCTTAACATACATGTTACTGTTCATTTTAAATGAACTTCCGTTCAATAGGGATGAATAATACCACTGGGATATTTATCAAGACTTTCAGAAAACTGACAATATGGACAAGTAGAGAAAAATATGGGGAATCCCAAAACATGCTCATGCAAGATATTAACGTTAGGTTTCATAGATATTAAATTTTTAAACATGTGGTATTTATTAATTGCACTAAAAGAGATGGGGTCAAGTACGACGGTGTTCATTAATTTGCGCCTATGGGGTCTTTTGCAAATTCAAGAATATGCGCCTGCCCATACGGACGCTCATTAATCTACGACCACCACTCTGGCCACTAATTTCGTATGTAACAGCAAATCTACGTAAAACTCAAACAGAGATCATGAGGACAAGGTTTAAGCAAGATATCATGATTCATAAGCATGCATAACCTATTATTATGATCCTAGGCTTCGTTTCTTGAGAAAATCTACCTTTTTGGGGGTTTGATCGAGACGATGACGGAAGAGAAAGATAGAAAATAAGCAGCAGCAACAACTACAGCACGTAGGAAGATGAAGGATAGTAGCCCTTCTCTTCACGCACGAGAATCAGTAGCAACAAAGAAGAAGGAGGAAGAAGCAGCGGCTTCCTCTTCACGCACGGCCAACAGGAGGTAGAAGAAATCCTTTCTTCACGCATGACCGCAGTCACAGGAGGAAGATGACGTCGACGCAATAGAACTCCTTCGAACACAGGAATAGCCTTCAGCCCGTTCGACGGAGGGCATTATTTATAGGGAGAGATTCTAACAGAGGCTTTTAGAGTCCTAATGGGAATTAATTTTCCCATGTAGCAATCCTACTTGGTCTACAATTTCTATGTTAATCTCTTTATTGCTATATCCACAGCCGCTATCCTGTTTGGGGTTCAAAACCCTAAAGTCTCATGCACGTTCGAATGTGATATGTGTTTGGGGTTTTCAAGAGACCTCCATGATTATGTATTTGCACATATGTCCTTACAACCTAATGGCCTTTCGCAGATGCCTACTATCCAATAAATCTTTTTGAGTTAATAGGCCCAAAAGCCTTTAAGCTCCTTCACAGCCCATTCTCTACGGGAAGCCCATATATATATATATATATATATATATATATATATATATTTATATATATATGCCTTTATTTGGGTTGAGGTCAAAAGTGTTCTATATATATTTATATATATTTCTTTACCTAGCCCATAAGGCATTTTGACCCTTTAAGAGTTAGGTTAAGCTTTTACTCCCTATGGATTTTCTTTCTTATTTACTATTATTTATACATGTATTTATTCGGGTTGTTACACCCTCCCCCACTTAAAAGAATTTGGTCCCCAAATTCAATTTTCATATAGACGTGGAGGGCGTAGAGTACTTACGATTTTGGAATAAATTCGGGAATCTTTTCTTCATCGATTCTTCAGTCTCCCATGTGGCTTCTTGTTCGAGATTCTTGTTCCATTGAATCTTCACCATAGGGATCGTCTTGTTCCTTAGAATGTGAACCTCGCGAGCCAGGATCCTTAAAGGTCTTTGTTCTTAAGTAAGATCTTTTTGTATTACCAGATCATCATGTTCTATGACGTGTGATGGATCATGAACATATTTCTTGAGCATAGACACATGGAACACACTATGGACTTTGGATAACTATGGTGGCAAGGTAATCCGGTAGGCAACCTCGCCAACTCTTTCCAGCACTTCAAAGGGACCAATATACCTTCGTGCAAGCTTGCCCTTAACACCAAATCTTCTAATACCTCTTCCTAGGGAAACCTTAAGAAAGACGTGATCTCCAACTTGGAACTCGAGATTTCTCCTTCTAGTATCGGCGTACATCTTTTGTCTAGACTGAGCCATATGAAGTCTTTCTCTAATGATTTAAATCTTCTCAGTGGTGTCTCTTACCATGTCCGGGCCTAGAAGTTGATTTTCGCCAACTTCATTCTAGCATAGTGGTGAGCGGCAACTCCTTCCATATAACGCTTCTGTTGAGTTATGATTTTGATGATTGTTGTGATTGTTAAGTTATGATTTTGATGATAACAAAACTTAATGTGTGATTAATCGATGATAACTAAACTTATGGTTGATTGCTCATGCTCTTGTTATCTATGCATGGTTGAGATGGCAAATGGCAATGGTTACATGGTCTTGATCCTTGGTTTGCATATGTTAGTTTTATAAGAGGCAAGAGGTTTCATAATCTCTTTAATGTGAACAAGCATAGTATTAACCTTAACTATCTTACTTGTAGGATCAACCTTATAATCCCATGGCAGTCGCTTGGTAAACCAAACATGTGGACAAGTACCTTGCTTCTCAACAATCCATAACAGGTGGTATATGTCATGTACTGTCAAGAACCATTGGTAAGGCTCTTACCCTGTTATACACTCCTTGTTATTGAGTGTTCCATGAGGTTATTTCATGAATAATTTACATGGGATGATTGAGTTTTATCTCTTGATTCTTAGCCCAGAACTTGATCCTTACCTCAGAACATGTGTGTTTCAAAGTGTTCATATGCACCTAGTTCATGAGGTTTCCAACCCTTGCAAAACTCGCCTTCGTGCACCCTCGCACGCTGATCGACCTGCGTGGTTAGGTCGCGGGGATCGACCTGCCCGGTCAGGTCGCGGGGGTCAAGGGGGCAGCGCCCCTTGCAGGGGTTTCTAGGGGCAGAGCCCCCGGAACAAAATTTTAATTATAGGGAAGAGTGAGCATTGAACTTGTTTAAGACAATCTCATGTAATGACAAGTGCTCATTTGCTTTGAACCTTCCAAATGCATAAGCTAAGTTAAACCAAACTCAAAATGCATGAAATTGATATGTACATGAAGCTCTTGACTTATAGATGTGTTTTCTTGGGCTAACAACTTATTTTTACAGGATCTTCACTGTTCGGTCGACCTGAGGATAAGGTCCGGTCGACCTAAATTTCCAGGGACAAAAAAGCTACAAAAATCTCAGTAGCGGTCGACCGCCCCTAGGCGTCCGGTCGACCGGTTTTTCCAAAACCCAAAGGTTCTATCTATAGCAGGTTCCTGTCGATCGCCCCATGACTTTCGATCGACTGCCAGTCCCGAGGCCCCCTTTTGTTGACTTTTGTTTCAAGCTCGAGGAGAGGTCCTTCTTCCCATTTGTTTAATCCCAATGACCCCAATTACACCATGATTTGTGGATCTGGTCTGGAGCTTGTCTATGGACCATTCAAGGGCTATAAAACATCTCATTAAAGCCATAACCCTAACCATCCAAGGGGATTCAAGGGGAGATCAAGAGGAGGCTGTCCAAGTGAAGAAGGAGGAGGAGTACTGTAGCCGTGAATAGTACCTTGTACAGCAACATCTTCATCCAACTTCAAGCCATTCAAGGTAGATCTGAAGCCAACATCCTCCAAGGAAAAGAAACAAGCAAGGATTCCAAGAAGAGTGCCTAAGGGAGAAAGAAGAGAAGCCTAGCAAGCAAGAAAGGAGAAAAGCCAAGCAAGCATGGATTGAAGCTCTAGTCAAGTGAAGATTGAAGATACGTTCCATCTCCACAACATGCATTCAAGGGGAACCCAAAACAATGAGTTTTCTAAACTAAGCCTCATCGTCTTTATGTTTTGGGTGTTGTATTTGTGTTCGTCATAAACTGAAGAACTTGTGTGTGTGTGGATCGTTGTTGAATCTGTGGTCGTGTGTGTGTGTGTCGTAATTGATTCGTATGTGTGCGTGAATCTTCCTAGATCTGCGTTTGTGTGTGTGGATCTTTTAGATCCGTTCTGTCTCGTGTGTGTGGATTGCTGCACTTGTAGCAGCGGGTGTTTGTGTTGGTGATCCGCTTGTTGGATCGTGTTGGAGACCTCGTCTCCGTGTGTGTGTGTGTATTTGGAGCGCGTCCTTGTGTGTGTGTGCAGGCGTCGTCCTGCGTGTGTGTTTGGAGCGTCGTCTCTGTTTGGGAATTTATCCCCGAGTGAAGCCTCACCGGATTTGGTGAGGGGTGGACGTAGGATTGCCGTCGTTGCATCCGAACCACCTTAAAAACCGTTGTGCATCGTGTTTTGAATTGTGTGATTTGGTCCATTTTCTCTACCTCCATTCTCATGAGTGTTAGTGTAAATTGTTGTTCTGGATTTATCTACGTATATCTTGCATAATCTATATCTCATCATATAAAGTTTGATAAATCCAATTTGTGTACATATAGTTTTGAATTTCTTAACTAGCATTCTATCACATATTTCAAAAAGCGCAAAAGTTTTCATAAAATTTTTAAACAGTCAATTCACCCCCCTCTTGGGTGTCATTGATCGCGGGACTTCATCTTCGAAGGGTGCCATTTGAATACTTGCTTGGTAATTGTTGTTATATGCAAAGTTGACCAAAGACAAGTGATCATCCCAGCTTCCACCAAAATCAATAGCATAAGCCTGTAACATGTCTTCCACGACTTGATTCGTTCTCTCGGTCTGACATCCGTTTGAGGATGAAAAGTAGTACTAAAGTTGAGTCTTGTCCCCAACAGAATGTTGTAGACCCTTCTAAAAATGAGAAGTAAAGCACGGGTCTTTTTCAGACACCATCGAAACAGGAACTCCATGCAGTCTAACAACTTCTTTGATGTACAAGGCGGCTAGAACATCAACCGACCATCGGCACTTTATAGATAAGAAATGAGCCGGGTGCTCCTTCAACTCGAAAAAAGAGTGAAAGAGGTCCAATGAAGGGCTGAGCCCGCGCACACGATAGAGAAAAATGAAGGTGAAGATGAAGGTATATGAGTTGGAAACTAACTGGACGAGAGCCAGTTGGTAAGATTGAAGCAGCTTGATGACAAAGTGGTGGAGAGGCAAACGGAACCTGCACTTCCAAGCCAAGAGAAAGGTGCAGAACAGACCTGAACGAGTATCCAGACTGGACTCATGAGGTTGGGACGGGGAAAAATAATACTACCTCGGCAACCCAAAGTGCCCCTCCAACTCCTTCACTTCATCCTCACCCAACTCGCTGCGCATCGGATGTTCGGGTCGCGGCCCTAGAATCCCGATGCGCTGGCCAACTTCCTACTCCTCAGCAGCGAAATACTGCTCCGCCATTGCCGAACAAGAAGAGAAGGGGGAAGAGGGAGAAGACGCCGGCTCGGGTGACTCGGGGGGAGATGGAAGCTGGCGAATCGCCTCCGCGGCGGCCTCTATCACCTTCGCAAAACCCTCCATGACTCTCTACTCCTCCTGACCCCCCTCGCGGCACATGAGCTTTTTTGAATACAAGACGATGGAGAGACAAAACCCTAAATAAAGGAGGCCAGGGACGTAAAATCGCGCGATATATATACTCCTAGCGGTGCAGCGGGAGGCGGCACGGCGTTCCACACTCCGAAAAGGGACTCCTCACATCAACTCGACAGAGTTATCATCATCATGGGCATGCTCCCAGGACAGCCACATTAAATGGCCCCTGCTAGAGGAAAACCCCCACCCAATTTGCCCCACCAATACCGCCCCGACACGAGTTACTCGTCCGAGCTCAGATTTTTGGCTCGGGAGTAGGGGGGACAAGTGGAGAGAGAGAAAATCTACTGCCCAAAGAGCACAGCCCAACTAGGTTTAAATTGAGCCAACCAGGCCTAGTTCTCCAAAGTGACAGCCTCATGCTGGGCCCACTTACTCCAAGCCCAAAAACTCCTCAGACCAACACTTCCTAGGAGACCCCCGAGTCTGGAGGTCCGAGTGACAGGTCGATCGGGAAAGCCCCTACGAGGGCCCAGCACGCCCTATCTGAGCTATGCCTCCGTCACTCGGAAGGAATCTCAATGGGCGCCCCGAGCTTGAACCGACCATGGTAAGCACATCTAAGCATCTGTTACGCGCCCCCCGGGAGCAGGGAACCCCAAGGGATAAGAGAGCGTAGGAGTCCTCGTGCTATTAAGAGCCCACGACAAGGATGTAAACTCCCCGGAATCCCCTCGGATCCCTGGACTCTTACGCTAAAACGGACAGCTATATAAACCCCAAGAGGGGGAAGAAAAAGGATGATCTTGAGAGAAAACCACCACACCTCTTAGTGGAGAATAATCTCGCGCCCTTTCTTTCCTATCGTCTCTCTTCGCATCCGTGCTCTATCACACTTGCTGACTTAGGCATAGGAGGGTTTTTCCCGGGGTTCCATCCCTGGGCACCTCTGACCGGTTTCCCCTCTTGCAGATTAGATACGTGTGGTGATCGTGACCAAAGACCCCTCCGGGATCTCATGACTCAAGAGCAGTGCGAGATTACGCCTCTTCAGGTTCAATAAGGTTTTGTTGCTGACCGTGCTATTCGAGAGTTGTCCTATGGCCCCTCAAACATCACACATTCATATAATGGGTATATTGTGAATGTATACATATTTCACACCAGCGAATATGGACAAAATAAGACCATGATGAATAGTAGTGTTTGTGTTAGAGGTAATACTTACATTGATGCAGACATCGACTATTATGGTATTCTTGATAAGGTATTAGAATTGGAGTATCTGGGTGAAGACAACCATATTTTCTATTTTAGTGCCATCGGCTTGATCCTAATTTTGTACGACATGACACAACATAGGGGATTGTCGATCTCAAACATAATTCAAAATTGAATACTTACGAGCTGTTCATTTTGGCCGAACAAGTCCAACAAGTGTATTACACAGCCTATCCATCGCCGTAGAATAAAGAAAGGAATGATTAGTGGGCAGTTTGCAAGGTTAAAGCAAGGTTTTTTCTTGACTATTGGTACGTTTGATTAGATTGAACATTTAGAGGAGGATGTCAATGATGATTTTTTTAATCAGGCCAAGTTGAGGCTCTTGAGTTGGTTTCTACATATTTAGTCTCTAGCGAAATTGATGCGCCACTTTATTTATGTAAGGTGAATGAAGTAGAAGAGGTCAATCCACATGACTTGAAGAAGATCGGTGGAGAGTTAATAAATTCTGTTGAAGTAGAGGAGTCTGTTGAGGCGGAAGAATCTTATAGTGATGAAGACGAAGACAAAGAGTAAGATGAGGTTGAGTTAAACATATCCCCATCATTTGACGATGAAATGAGTATTTTTTAAAAATTAGTAGAAAATATTATAAGAATTTATACATGCTTGAGGGCAGCCATTAGCTATTCAACATTTTCTATCTTGTGCATTGTGCGATCCTTGTGGATGAATATCTACCAGGATCTACCTTCGTACTTGAATTCTAGCAAACTTAAACTTCTTGACTTATCTGTGTCCGGTCTGTAGCTATTCCCCTTGAAGCATGTTTTTGGTGCATCTGTAATGACCTTAATCATAAAGGAACATGAAATATCAACATGTTGTTGAAGAAAAATATCCTCTGCAGCATGCTCAGTTAGATGGATTGGAATTCCAAATGACTCGTATGTTTGCTTTAGTGGTTTGCACTTGTCTACTACCATCATGCAACTAGATAGTTCGTTGTTATCTTGTATATGTACTAGTGAAATTTGATGTATTTTAAATCAATGCGTGTGTGGACATTCCTCTTTCATGTAAATACTGACAGTGTTGGTTTTTGCATAATCTACGTGTCCAACCCTGATGGCTTCAGTACCCGGCCTCAAGCTTGCTGTGTTTATGCAAGTTTGTTGTTACCAAAAATTTGGTTTGAGGGTTTTATAAACCCATGAAATTATAATCTTTCAGGTAACTATCAGGTCATTACATTTTGACCGGAAGGTCATGGGTTCAAAACATGAAATAATTTCTTTGTAAAAAGGAGCAAGATTGAGTATGATTGATCTTCGTTACACCTTAAAGTGATGGTAGTCTGGTGACACTGAGTATCCTCTCAAGGTTTTATGAAGCTTTCAGTTGCCATATTCTAAGAAAGCTTGCATGGATCAAACCATAAAAGCATCATCTTTTTACTATGGATGCCCATCGTTTCCGAAGGGTATAGCCCGGATGGATTGTTAGGTGAAGCAAATAGGCAAAATATTTCAGCTATTAGGGGCGGGAGGGATAGATCACATCTGATCTGCTGAAATGAATGTGATCATGAGATGGTGATATCTTGTTTTGTTGATTGTAATCTTCTAATTACTAACATATATGATTTCTAATGATGTCAAAGGAGAGATGGTTCGAGGAGGGGGAAGGTCTGGAGGGAGGAGCGGTGGGGGGGGGCTCAGGAGGCTCATCCCTACCACCGACGACTCCGGGGATAGGTATGTCTATTAAAATTTCCTGCTATATAGGTTTTTGATAGTATGTATGCTTATGTCATTTAAATTTTACAGGAGACAGTGGGAGGGGCTCAGGAGACTCCTCTGTCCCACCGACGACTCCGGAGACAGGTATGTCTATTAAAGTTTCCTACTATATAGGTTTTTTGATAATATGCATGTTTATGTCATTTAAATTTTATATTGGCAATGGGAGGGACTCAGGAGGCTCCTCCCTACCACCGACGACTCCAGGGACAGGTATGTCTATTAAAGTTTCTTGCTATATAGGTTTTTGATAATATGCATACTTATGTCATTTAAATTTAATAGGAGGCAATGGGAGGGACTCAGGAGGCTCCTCCCTACCACCGACATCCACTAGTTCCACCACCGCCCTCGTCTAGCCATTCGGGTATTCCATCATTCAATCTAATGTTAATTCAATAGTTTTGTAAATATGCAAAATATAAATAACATAGTATTCATTTTTATTTCCACTTTACTTCTAGGACATGATGAGGATCGGGTCGTACCTGCGCCATATGTCCCAGTAGTAGATGACGTCAGTAGTGCACACGTCGGTGATGGCCTTTAGGTGATCTGCATAGTGTAGGCACCGGAAAAGGGTGTGTGGGCCTCTTCCCGATATGCTGCTGTAGCCTACAGTGCACGAATTAGAAAGATAGAAATGGGGTGATCATCAGAGATAGGATGATCACAAGTGCCTTTGGAACGGAAGGATATGGGTTCTTCCTGTCCTCGTTCTCGGCCGGCCAAGAACGGGAGCTCTGCGAGTTGGTGATGAAGTTCCTGCAAGTTAACCAGCAAATAGAAGAAAATAGACTATTAGACTGAGGAAATGCAGTATATGCTTAGAGAAGTAAAGAAAACATGCAAATGGGGTCAATCATATCAGAAAGGGGGTTGGGAAGGGGGATGGCCGAGACTTTCGAACCGCCTTTCCTATGTTTTGGGAGAAAACCTCTTTGAATAGGATCTAGGCAAGTCTAGCATGCGTGTAATGCAGTAAAATGAATTAAAATGCAGCATGATAGAGGACAAAGGAAAAAGAATGGGGTTTTCCCGTCGAACAATAGAGGGCGGACAGATGTGTGGCCGTTCAGAGGTGATGGGCGCCCATGTCAATGGCCGTCTTCAACAAGTTTTGCCTCCTCCAGCGGCAGACACAAGCTCTCTCCCGTTGACGAAGCTCTTCGACGGGACCAAGGTCAGGAAGGGTTCTCTGAGCTCTCATTTCCTCCTAAGCTTCAAATGTCCAACCCCCCTGTGAGATTGTTCAGAATCCCCCCCTTGTATGTCCCGGGGGTTTCCCCCTATGAAAGCCTTCGAAGACAGAGTCACCCGGAGGTGAGGACGTGTGAGACTACGTGCGTCTCGACCCCTGAGTGGGAATGACTGTAGAGTACGTGCCTGGAGTGGGTAGGATTGTGGAGTTGACGGACGGTTATCATGGGGCAGCCAGATTGATGGCCGTTTCAAGGGGAGCTGGGTGGCCAAGGCTATGGCCGCCTTGAGGGTTGGGCTGCCAAGAGTCTGGCTGCCTTGGGAATTAGGCGGCCAGCACTCTGGCCGCCTTGGTCTGTCTGGGCGGCCAGGTGTCTGGCCGCCTTAGGGATCTGGGCAAAAATATATAATAACCTCAAAAAATTTCACCCAGGGGGCTCTCGCCCCAAAACGCCCGACCTTACGGGCTGGGGGGCGCTGCCCCCATGCAACCCCCCGCCAACTTACCGTGAAGTTGGATCCGCAAAAGTACAGGGTGGAGCCTACCTAGATAAGGATGAGACCCCACACTCCCAATCATCCAAGGGAAAGTGTCACTTCTATGATGACTAGAGAAGGTCCGCGGGATGTCTGAAATTAGGTGCCTACATATAGATCATGCTCGGAGGGAGTAAGTATCTTCCTAGGGTTTGTATTCATTATATATCCATCATAAATGTAATTACCTCTATATATATGATTTGTAAATGTAGAAAAATATTTGGCCCTAAATCAGATAGTGTGGCCTGGTTTATTTCCGAGCTACAAAGATGATTTGCTCCTTTGGGGGTCCTCTAATGGAAGGACATGTTGATCGACGTCTGGGATGCAATGTTCGACTGGTTCATGGCATGCAATTTAAAATTTAAAATTACCTTTTTCTCAAACTTTCATTTTAGTATAATGATGTGAGTTTAATATTTTTTTACAGGTAAAGTATCACTTTAGCCATCCCTTAGATGAGGCTGTAGCTCGGCGTACCTGGATGCACGTTGCAAAAAAAGAATGAACATTGCATTCAATAAAGCCTGGGCATAGGAGAAAAAAGTAGTAGGGGGGAAAATGACCTGACACTATGGAAGGAGCATTGCCCCCATTGGATAAGGGGGGAGATTTGGAATAGTTTGTGTGATAAATGGAACACTGATGAGTGGAAACGGGGGTCACAGGCCGGGAGATAAAATCGTGCAAAAGCACCAGAGGTGAATGTACATACAAGCTAGTCCGTCAGCTTCACACCCAAAACATGAGATTGGTAAGTAACGTTTTTGGTTTTGTCACTATACATTCAAATTAATTTCTAAAAAAATTCTTTTATGTACTTTGTAAAATAGGAAGCAGATCTCGGTCGTGTAGCTAAGTACAGGGAGGTGTTCGACAGAACATATAAGAAGAAGGGAACACATCAATATGTCTCTATGAGATCCAAGGAGGTGGCGGTAAGTTCATTTACAATTCAAATTTGTTTCATTTCAAACATGCTTGATTAATACGAGATTTATGATATTTTTTTCAATTTACAGGAGGCATACGCGAGCCAGATGACAGAGTAGTATGGGGAGGACCTCGAGCAACAGCCGGAGATAGACCACGAGGCATGGAAAGAGGCAGTTGGCCCACCAAAGAAAGGTCAGGTGTATGACTTTGGGGAGAGCTTGGATACCAGCCTTGTGGTACCATCTTCCCAGGGTTCGTCCTTAGTCCCAACCAGTAGCTTGCTTGGTGCCACGACCTCTGTTGACTCTGAGGCCTAGCTTGAATGCATGGTGGCGCAACTGGAGACACGCCTCTCACAGAGACTATAGATGAAGGTCTCGGAGATGGTGCAGATGCAGTTGGCACAGTCGTTGTAAACAAAAATCTCAGAGATGGTGTAGACGCAGTTGGCGCAGTCACTACAGATGCAGATCTTGGAGATGTTGGAGATCACTATGACGAGAGTGATGTCCTCGTACTTCAAGGAGTTTCGGGTGCCTCCTCACCATCCTTCATCATTGACCACACCACATCATTCTCATGTGAGTACAACATTTCTTACATTTTTTAATACTCTTATTCATAATTCGAAAGTATAGAATTATCAATTACTTGTATGTGTAGCGCATTTAGACATTAAGTTAAGTTGAAAACCAAAGAAGTCGAGTTTGGGAGGCCAATATCTAAAATACATGTCCAATCGACATGTTGATTATTCCAACGCAACTAGAAATGTGTGAGTGACCCATGAAAGCTGGCGGAATCTAAATTGGATTCTTGGTCTGGCCTCGGCAATCAAATCAAAGAAGTTGGGTTATGTTAAGCTAAAAACCAAAGAAGTCGGGCTCGGTGGACCAATATCTGTAATACTGGTCCGACTGAGGTGTCGATTGTTCCAACACAACCGAAAATGTGTGAGTGACCCATGGGAGCTGACGAAATCTAAATCGGATTCCCGATTTGGGTTGGGCGCTCAAATCTCCCCTTTAGAAATTAAGTAGAAAACTAAAGAAGTCAGGTTCAGGAGCCCAATATTTGAAATACTGGTCCGATTGACATGCCAATTATTCCAACATGATCGGAGATGTGTGAGTGACCCATGTGAGTTCATGGAATTCAAATTAGATTCCCAGATTAAGCTCGGCGCTTAAATCAAATATTTAAAAATTAAGTTAAGTTGAAAACCAAAGAAGTCGAGTTCGGGGACCCAATTTCTGAAATATCGGTCCGATCGATGTGTTGATTATTCTAACATGATCAGAGATGTGTGAGTGACATCTGGGAACAGACAGAATTCAAATCGGATTCCCGGACTAGCCTCAACGCTCAAACCAAATATCTACAAATTAAGTTAAGTTGAAAACCATAAGAGTCAAGTTTGATGGTCCAATATCTAAAATAGTGGTCTGATCGACATGCTGATTGTTTCAACATGACCGAAAATGTGTGAGTGACCCGTGAGAACTAACAGAATCCAAATCGGATTCCCGCTTGGGGTCAGGCACTCAAATCTCCAATTTAAAAATTAAGTTAAGAAGAAAATCAAAAAAGTCACACTATAGGAAAAGGCGGTGTTTGCGACGGCTTGATTCTGTCGCAAATCCGTCTGAAATTCCATCGGAAGTCACTTTTGGGACGGATTTCAGATGGGTTTGGGATGGAATATGGTTGTCTTATATTCCTAGTTACAAATTTCATATAGATAAAATTTCGTCTGAAATTCCGTCTGAAATTTAAGATGGAAAATTTCCCATCTAAAATATCGTCCCAAAATCTGCCTGAAATTGCAGAAAGAATTATTCCGTCTCAAATAGTCCGTCTGAAATACCCTCCTAAAATCCATCTGAAATTTCAGATAGAATTATTTCGTCCTTAGTTCCGTCGCCAACTTAAGATCTGGAATTTCAGACGGACTTAGTGCGTCGCTTTATCCGTCGCAAACTTCAGACGGATCCGTCATAAAATCCGTCTGAAACTTTTCTTATATTGTATAAAAAATATGAGTTTCAGATGGACTTAAGCTCGCCTCTATTTCTGTCGCTAACTACAGATAGATCCGTCTCAAATTCCATCCAAAATATTTTTATTATTTTTTAAAAAAACGTGTTTAATTAAAAATACATCAAATATCACAATCAAATTAATGTACAAAAAAACAAAACACATAAAAACTCAACAAATATCCTCTAGATCGTCCATATCCTCATCCTCCCCACCCTACTCATCTCCTCTATCGCCGCTCGTAGAAGGATCCTCCTATATTTAAAAAATAATAATATTCATTCAGAGATAAAAAGGTTAGTGCGAAGATAAATTAAATATTTTATTAAATTCCATAAATTCAAATTAAATATAATATCAAATCGATAAATGCATAGATTTTATAGACCCCAACTAACCTAGCTCTCATTAGTATTTTAAATTAATTACATTTAGAGAATACAATTATGAGCGCCGAGCTCAAACCGAATATCCGAATTGAAGTCCGTCAGTTCTGACAAGTCACTTTCCCAGGTCGTGTTGGAACGATCGGCACGTCGATCAGACTGGAATTTCAGATTTTAGATTCCCGAACCCAACTTCTTTAATTCATAACTAAGTGCATTTACAAAATAGACTTTTGAGCACCGGGCCCAAACCGAGTATCCGATTTGGATTCCGCCAATTCTCACAAGTTACTTTTACTTCCCAGGTCGTGTTGGAACGATCGGCATGTCAATCAGACATGTATTTCAAATTTTAGACCCCTCAATCCTTGCTATCTGTCTTTTAAATTAATTACATTTAGATAATACATTTTTGAGCGTCGGGTGCAAACCAGATATCCGATTTGAATTCCATCAGTTCTCACAAGTCACTTTCATCTCCCAGGTCGTGTTGGAATGATCGGCATGCCGATTAAACTGGTATTTTAAATTTTAGACCCCCCAACCCCTAGTTATTTATCTTTTAAATTAATTTCATTTAGAGAATGCACTTTTGAGCACTGGGCCCAAACCGGGCATCCAATTTAGATTTCGTTAGTTCTCACAAGTAACTTTCATCTCTCAGGTTGTGTTGGAAGGATTGGTACGCCGATCAGATCGGTATTTCAGATTTTAGACCCCCGGACCCAACTTCTTTAATTTTAAACTAAGTGCATTTACAAAATGCACTTTTGATCACTGGGCCCAAACCAGGTATCTAGGTTGGATTCTACCAGTTCTCACAAGTCACTTTCATCTCCCAGGTCGTGTTGGAATGATCGGCACGCCGATCATCCCGGTATTTTAGATTTTAGACCCCCGGACCCGACTTCTTTAATTTTAAACTAAGTACATTTACAAAATACACTTTTGAGTATTGGGCCCAAACCGGGCATCTAATTTGGATTCCGCTAGTTCTCACAAGTCACTTTTATCTCCCAGATCATGTTGGAAGGATCGACATGCCGATCAGACCGGTATTTCATATTTTTGACCCCTAGGCCCGACTTCTTTAATTTTAAACTAAGTGCATTTATAAAATGCACTTTTGAGCGTTGGGCCCAAACCGGGTATCTAATTTGGATTCCGTCGATTCTCACAAGTCACTTTCATCTCCCATGTCATGTTGGAACAATCGGCACGCCGATCAGACCGGTATTTCAGATTTTAGACCCCCGAACCCCTAGTTATCTGTCTTTTAAATTAATTACATTTAGAGAATGCACTTTTGAGCGTCGGGCCCAAACCAGATATCCGATTTGGATTCCATCAATTCTCACAAATCACTTTCATCTCCCACATCGTGTTGGAACGATCGGCATGCCGATTAGATCGGTATTTCATATTTTAGACCACTCAACCCCTAGTTATCTGTCTTTTAAATTAATTACATTTTGAGAATGCACTTTTGAGCGCTGGGCCGAAATTGGGTATCCAATTTGGATTCCATTAGTTCTCACAAGTCACTTTCATCTCCCAAGTCGTGTTAGAAGGATCAGCATGTCGATCAGACCGATATTTCAGATTTTAGACCCTCAGACCTGACTTCTTTAATTTTAAACTAAGTGCATTTACAAAATGCACTTTTGAGCGCTAGGCCCAAATCGGGTATCCAATTTGGATTCCGCCAGTTCTTACAACTCACTATCATCTCCTAGGTCATGTTGGAATGATCGACACACCGATCAGACCGGTATTTTAGATTTTAGACCCTCAGACCTGACTTCTTTAAATTTAAAATAAGTGCATTTACAAAATGCACTTTTGAGCGCTGGGCCCAAACCGGGTATCCAATTTGGATTCCGCCAGTTCTCACAAGTCACTTTTATCTCTCATATCGTGTTGGAAGGATCGACACGCCGATCAGACCGGTATTTTAGATTTTAGACCCTCGGGCCCGACTTCTTTAATTTTAAACTAAGTGCATTTACAAAATACACTTTTGAGCACTGGGCCCAAACCGGGTATCCAATTTGGATTCCGTCAGTTCTCACAAGTCACTTTCATCTCCCAGGTCGTGTTGGAACGATCGACACGCCGATCAGACCGATATTTCAGATTTTAGACCCCCAGACCCCAAGTTATTTATCTTTTAAAGTAATTATATTTAGAGAATGCATTTTTGAGCGTCGGGCCCAAACTAGATACCTGATTTGGATTCCGTCAGTTCTCACAAGTCACTTTCATCTCCCAGGTCATGTTGGAATGAGTGACACGCCGATTAGACCGGTATTTCATATTTTAGACCCCCAACCACTAGTTATCTGTCTTTTAAATTAATTACATTTGGAGAATATACTTTTGAACGTTGTGCTCAAATCGGGTATCCAATTTGGATTCCGTCAGTTCTCACAAGTCACTTTCATCTCTAGGTCGTGTTGGAAGGATCGGCATGCCAATTAGACCGGTATTTAATATTTTAGACCCCCGGACCTGACTTCTTTAATTTTAAACTATGTACATTTGCAAAATATACTTTTGAGCGCCGAGCCCAAATCGAGTATTCGATTTAGATTCCGCCAGTTCTTACAAGTCACTTTTATCTCCCAGGTCATGTTGGAACGATCGGCACGTCGATCCGGCCAGTATTTTATTTTTTGGACCCCCGAACCCCAAATTTTATGAATTCTTCTAAAGTAAGTTAGTTTTGAAAGCACACTTAGTTTTGAATTGAGTTATTTTAGCGTCGGGCTCAAACCGGATATCCTATTTGGTTTCCGTCAGCTCTCACAAGTCACGTCTACCTCCCAGGTCATGTTGGAACGATCGGCACGCCGATCAGGCCAGTATTTTTCATTTTGGACCCCCGAACTCTGAATTTTCTGAATTCTTCTAAACTAAGTTACTTTTGAAAACTAACTTAGTTTTAAATTGAGTTATTTGAGCGTTGGGCTCAAACCAGATATCCGATTTCGATTCCATCAGCTCTCACAAGTCACGTCTACCTCCTAAGTCGTGTTGGAACGATCGACATGCCGATCAGGCTAGTATTTTACATTTTGGACTCCCGAACCCTGAATTTTCAGAATTCTTCTAAACTAAGTTACTTTTGAAAACTAACTTAGTTTTGAATTGTGTTATTTGAGCATCAGGCTCAAACCGGATATCCGATTTGGTTTCTGTCAGCTCTCACAAGTCACGTCTACCTCCTAAGTCGTGTTAGAACGATCAGCACGCCGACCAGGCCAGTATTTTATATTTTGGACCCCTGAATCTCTAATTTTATAAATTCTTCTAAACTAAGTTACTTTTGAAAACGCACTTAGTTTTTGAATTAATTATTTTTATAATTGAGTAATTCTGCCAAAATAAATACATAATAAACACTCACCTGATGGGCTTGTGCCGTGGTGGTGGATCCAAGAGGGAGAATTCTCGCCTGGGAGAGGAGGCCAGTGATTACCTACAACATGGTTGCCTGTTGGCTAGACATCTCTTCTCGGATCTGCCGCTGCATCTGCCCCTGCAAATCAGACTCTTCCGATCGGATGATGTCTCTGACGTCACTAGCAGAAGTACTGGGGCCAGGTGGAGGTATATTGAAGGCACTGCTACTGGTTTGGGCAGAGCCTGAACTCTTACATGATGATATCACTGCACTAGAGTCCAGGCTCTCCCCAAAACCATATAGCCGGCCTTTATTCTGTACGCCAAGTGCTGCCACTCATTCCGCCGGATCCAACTCTAGCTACTACGCGTCTCCCTCCCCGTACTTCTCTATCACAGCTCTGCTATATTTTTCCTACGAGTTGAATAAAATAACTAGTCAATTTCATTTGAATCAATCTGATTTAAATGAACAGTAGAAGTTACATATGTATATAAACTTACCGCTACTAAGTGAGCTCTCTCACTCACAAATTGATCTGTCCCCTTCTTTTTGTATGTTCTGTCGAACACCTCGAGGAACGACAGAGCTCGATTAAGCTCCACAGCCTGTTATACAGTTCATAGTAAAAAAATGTCATATATATTAATAAAATGTAAGAAGATAAATTGAAACATTACTTACCATTTTTTATTTATGAGCCGCGAAAGAGACGGACCCACACGTATGCAAATTTATGCCCGGTTCTGACGCCCTGTTTGCTTTGGCTTTTTTGGACTTTTCTATCCACTTGGGGTCGACAAATTTTTCACATGCTATGTCCCAATCCTCCTTCCTCATCCATAGAGGGCGGTGCTCGTTCCACAGCTGTCAGTCTTCACTCCCACCAGCATTTTTTTAGCCTTTTTATGAGCCGCATGTACTTTCTTTCAGTAATTTGTCTGCAGAATAGACTCCCAGGCCGAACGATAGCGCTCCGCATCATGTCCACTCGTGAATCGATAACTCCGCTGTAAATAAAATAAGTTTCACAGTTAGTATACTATTATGAATTGAGTTTAGAAAATACTTGAATTAAATGACGTAATTACTTACTAAGAACATGTCGAACAATGAATCGCGAATGCCCATCGGAAATTGTTTGAAAGACAATGCTGGTCCGGGCACATGTGCCATTACTAGATCCATAGAATGACGGACAACATCATAAGGTTCAAATTTAGAACTACAATTGCAAATGTTAAAATAGTCACATTAGACAATTGAAGGCTAAATAATGAATGTAATAACCTTATAAATTTACCCGGAGATCCAGCACGGGCAACGTCCATCATGGGCCGTGCCTCCCTCGTGACGACTGCCGACATCGTCAAGTGGCTGAGTGGTGGGGGTGTGCCCTCTACAAGTGGGAGATGGTGGAAGGGCATGCACTGGGACCTGTAAGAATTAATTTTTATAAGTAAAATGAATATTTTACTAAAAATTAAAATATACATACCTGCAGCGGGAGGTGGTGGGGGTGGCGCATGTGGTCGTGGTGGGAGGGGACTGTGAACTACAAGAATTAAATATCATAAGTAAAATGGATATTTTGCTGAAAATTAAAATATACATAATTGGGAAAGGATTGGGATCTGTAAGAATTAATTTTCATAAGTAAAATAAATATTTTACTGAAAATGAAAATATACATACCGGCAGCGGGAGGTGGTGGGGGTGGCGTCTGTACAAGTGGTGGGAGGGCACTGGGAGCTGTAAGAATTAAATATCATAAGTAAATGAGATATTTTGCTAAAAATTAAAATATACATAATGGGAAAGCACTAGGATCTGAACGAATTAATTTTCATAAGTAAAACGAATATTTTGCTGAAAATAAAAATATACATACTTGCAACGGGAGGTGGTGGGGGTGGTGTCTGTACAAGTGGTGGGAGGGCACTGAGACCTGTAAGAATTAAATATCATAAGTAAAATGAATATTTTGCTGAAAATTAAAATATACATACCTGCAGCGGGAGGTTGTGGGGGTGGAGTCTGTACAAGTGGTGGGAGGGCACTAGGACCTGTAAGAATCAATTTTCATAAGTAAAACATAAATTTTACTGAAAATTAAAATATACATAACTGAAGTGGGAGGTGGTGGGGTTGGCGCATGTACAAGTGGTGGTGAGCCGACACTTGGACCTATAATTTTTTTTACGCTAGTAAATAATTAAAACATTTATATAGCTAACTATTTTAATAGATATACATGTGCCCGAAGAAGATGCCAAAGAGGAGGGAGTAGAGCCCCTGTCACTGCCCTGTCTCCTCCCACTCCCAGTACGACCTCCTCGGACCATTTCTTTATTACTAATAAAATAATTAATACATATTAATCCAATATTATATAAGGCTAGACAAATGTTATTAAAAATTATGCAAAAAAGTAAGAATATCTTACTAAATTATCAAAACATGCCTCCCTCATGCTAATGATATATCTAACTCATCATCATCCTCGTCATCCATAGTAGCCTCATCAGATTCGAACTCTTCCTCTTCATCTGATTTCTCCTCTCCTCTAACATCAACATTTAGCTCCGTCAGATCGACTTCTTTCACTTTATCTCTCTTACATAATGACAGTGGCTCATCAGATTCGTCCAGATTAATATACGCGGAACCGACAACGCCAACTTCGTCTAATTGAAAATATTCAGCACTGACAGCCTCTGAGATATTTTCAATCATATTTAACTCATAAGTGGGAAAGAGTTTTGCTTTAACCCTGTAAACTACCCACCAATCATTATTCTTGGATGATGGATAACTTGAATAATACACTTGCTAGGCTTATGCGGCTAAAATGAACGGTTCGTAGGTATTAAGCTTAGACCTATGTTTGACATCGACAATCCCATAAGTTGTGTCATGTCGAACAGAATTAGGATCAAACCAATAACACTTAAATAGGTACACATGATTATTTTGTCCCAAATACTGAAGTTCAAAGACTTCCTCAAGAATACCATAGTAGTCCAATTCCACTTCACTGTATACACTTCCCTTAACAGATACGTTGTTGTTCATCGTAGACTTACTTCGTCCATAATCTCTCGTATGAAATCTATTTCCATTCACAATATATCCTGGATAGGCACGTGCAACTTTCGAAGGGCCGTAACTTATCTTTTGTACTCTTTGATCAGTAATGAGATCTTGTTCAACCTATATGTAAATTAGAGTAGTTAAAATAATAATAATTATCTCAACATAAGTAAATACAAACATATATATTCAACGATCGACACTAACTCGATATCTCAGCCATTTGGCAAAAAACTTCTCACGTTCTTTTTCAATCTCCACGTCCTGGATATTTGGACATTTTTGTGCTAATTCTGAATCAAATTGTCTGTAATATAAATATAATACTACTTTAAATGAAATGCAGAAGAAGGATGAACAACTTATGGACTTGCTGAAAATGTGAGTTAAGAACTTACTCGACATAAGGTTCAATCTTGATACAATTCAAAAGAATATATATCTCAGCGGCGCACAACTCTCTATCTCCGAGCGTGCGAGTCGAGCAACGTCCGAACGCACGTCCAGGATGCTTAAATATAGAGAGCCGATCGGATGAATCATCAACTCCCCCATCATCATTACGTGGAGGTCGAGTACGAAGAGTTAGAATCTCTAGCTCAAAGTACATGGAACAGAAGTTCAAATTTCTTCAAGAATATATACCTCAACAATCGAACCCTCCACCTTCGCCTTGTTACGAACTTTCATTTTTAATTCATGCATGTACCTACAACAACAAGTCAGATAGCAATGACATTTACCGACCATGGACGACATGTACCTTAACGAAAAATTCTCACATATCTCTCAAATGGATACATCCATCGAAATTGTACTAGCCCTCCGACAATAGCCTCGTATGACAAATGGACGACCAGGTGCTCCATTGAATCAAGGAATGTCGGGGGAAATATCTTCTCTAGCTTGCAAACAGTTGTGACCACATTTTCTTCAATAGTTTGAACATCCCGAAGTCTGACTTCTGATGCACATAAAATCTTGAAAAATTGACTCAGCTCGGTCAATGCTCCCCATATAGGCTTTGGCAACAAATCACGAAATGCAATGGACACTAGCCTCTCCATGAACACATGAAAGTCGTGACTTTTCAGACCATATATTTTCCCCTTATTAACATTCACACAACGGGCTATGTTGGATGCATATCCATCTCGGAATCTCAACTGTTTCAACCACTGGCACACTTCCTTGATCCGTGTATCATTAAGCACGTAAGTTGCTTTAGACTGCATAGTTTTTCCATTTACGTTCTGTAGTTCTAGTTCTGGACGTTTACAAAGCATCTTTAAGTCCATACGTGCTTTGACGTTATCCTTTGTTTTGCCTTTAACATTCATGATCGTATTGAACACATTATCAAAAAAGTTCTTCTCGATATGCATGACATCCAGATTGTGTCGTATAAGAAGAGTTGACCAATAAGGCAATTCCCAAAAAATACTTTTCTTGTTCCAATTGTGATCCTTTCTAAATCTAGAGAGTTGACGTGTGCTACCAGACAATTATACTACATCTGGTAAATTTTGCACCTGTGTCGCCATATGTCGACCCGACACCCGTTGCAAGTCTGCTTCATCCATTTCAATAGTATTTTTTTAACGGGTCTTTTTGTCATCGAAAACGATGGTCACTTGGTAGCAACTGCCGATGGCAATCAAACTAACATGCTTTCTCGCCATGTTTCAATACAAATGATTTGGTATCTTCCATATAGTAAGGACATGCTAACCTCCCATGTGAGCTCCAACCAGATAGCATTCCATATGTAGGGAAGTCACTTATTGTCCACATTAGTGCAGCCTTCATAATAAAATTTTACTTCTTACATGCATCATAAGTAATAACTTCATCAGTCCATAAAAATTTGAGCTCATCAATGAACGACCTGAGATATATGTCCAAATTTTTTCCGAGACTTTTTAGACCAGGAATTACTAAGGACAAAAATAGATTTTCTCGCTTCATGCACATGTCCGACGGAAGGTTGTACGGTGTCATGAACACTGGCCAACAAGAATAAGATACCACTGAACCACCGAATGGATTAAAACCATCTGTGCATAAACCCAACCTAACATTACGTGGCTTCTTTGAGAAAGCAAGATGAGTACGATTGAAGTGAGTCCAAGCTTCACCATCGGCAGGATGACTGATTATATCATCGGCACAGCGTACTCAAGCAATCTTTGAGGACATATACAGTCGCTGTAGCCTAGGCACAAGAGGGAAGTATCGCAATGCCTTGTAAGGTACATCTTTTTACTTTGAATTGTCCCCTCTCTTAGGTTTAAATCTGTCATGGTGACAAATAGAACATGATATCTTATCTGCATCGTCTTTGTAATAAAACATACAGTGATTCGGGCATGCATCTATTTTCACATATCCAAGCCCTAGCTCATTGACCATCTTTTTTGCACGGTAAAAAGTGAAGTCCTGCGATCAATGACACCCAAGAGGGGGGGTGAATTGAGTGTTTACCAATTTTACAAAAACTTTTGGCCTTTTCAAAATATGTGATATAAAGCTAATCAATAGGTTCAAAACTGTTGGTTCACAAATTGGATTTATCAAACTTAATTAGATGATGATATAGATTATGCAAGATATACATGGATAAATCCGGAATCGTAATTACACTAACACTCACGTAGAATGGAGGTAGAAGAAAAGGATCAAACCACACAATTCAAAACACGATGCACATCGGTTTTTAAGGTGGTTCGGATGCAACGACGGTAATCCTACGTCCACCCCTCACCAAACCCGGTGAGGCTTCACTCGGGGATAAATCTTCAAACGGAGACGACGCTCCAACCACACACGCAAGACGACGCCTGCACACACACACGGGGACGCGCCCCAATACACACACACACACACAGAGACGATGTCTCCAATGCGATCCGACAACCGGATCACCAACACACACACACTTGCTGCGATAGATGCAACACTCTCCACACACAAACACTAAGACCTGGATAAAACTACACACACACGCAGATCTAAGAAGACCTAGGCACACATGAATCAAATATAACACACATACACACGACCACGGATCCAACAACGATCCACACACACACACAAGTTTTCGTAGTTTATACAAAACACGAATATGAACTTGAAACACAATAAGGCACAGTTTAGAAATCTCTTGATTTGGCTTCCTTTTCAACGTATGCTGCTGATCTTGAGTGTTGCCTTCCCTCTCGCTTGAATGACTTGAAGTGGATTGTGAAAACCTTGCTCTTTTCACCCTTGAACAACCTTCTTCTCAGATCCGTGCTTGCTTGCTTCTTCTTCTATCTTCCTTGGGCAATCTTCTTTTGAATCCTTGCTTCCTTGCTTGCTTCTTTTCCTTGGAGGATGTTGGCTTCAAATCTACCTTCAATGGGTTGAGGATGGATGAAGAACACTTGCTGCACGGAGTACTGTTCACGGCTACAGTACTTCTCCTCTTCCTCCACTTGGATAGCCTCTCCTTTGATCTCCCTTGAAGCCCTCTTGGTTGGTTAGGGTTTATGGCTCCAAATGAGATGTTTTATAGACCTTGAATGGTCTATGGACAACCCCCAGACCAGATCCACAAATCCCTCCTAGATTGTGGGCAGTGGGATTAAAGAAATGGGTGAAAGATTCCTCTCCACGAGCTTGAAATCGAAGTCAACAAAAGGGGGCTCGGGACTGGCGGTCGACCGGAAGGCATGGGGCTGTCGACCGGAACCTACTGCAGCCAGAACTTTTAGGCTCTGGCAAAACCGGTCGACCGGCCCTATAGTGGCGGTCGACCGAAACCTGTAAAATTTTGAGTTTTTTGTTTCTGGAAGAACCGGTCGACCGAAAAAGTAGGGGCGATCGACCGGAACCTGTAAAAAATTGGATTTTTAAGTTCTGGCAATTCTAGTCGACTGGCCAAGGTATGTTGGTCGACCGGAAAGACCTATACCTACAAAAATGAAATGTTAGCTCAAAGAAACATATCCATAAGTCAAGATATTCACGTCCTTATCAATTCCATGCATTTTTGGGTTTGGTTTATGCATTAGACCTTTTGAGCATTTCTAAATTTTGTTCCGGGGGCTCCGCCCCCGGAAACCCCCGCAAGGGGCGCTGCCCCCGTGACCCCCGCAACCTGACCGTGCAGGTCGATCCGCGGGCGAGGGCGCACGATGGCCAGAAGGGTTTCATGTTTAATGTGCATGAATGAGGTGTATTAAGGAGAAGTATATGATATACACATGGTCAGATCGATGCTAAGACAAGGTAAGAGTCTCACCAATGGTTCTTGACAGTAAATGACATATACCACATGTTTTGGATTGTAGAACGGTAAGGTTTTGGTTCACCAGGTGACTGCCATGAGTTTGATCCTGCAAGCAAGATAGTCAGGGTTAATGCCATGCTTGTTGACATTAAATAGGTTATGAAACCTATTGCCTCTTGTAAAACCAACATATGCAACCGGCATAAACAACAAGATGAATGAACACAATCATCAAGAACATGCGTAATCAACCATAAGTTTAGTTATCATCACGTAATCATACATTAAGTTTAGTTATCATCAAAATCATAACTTAACAATTACAACAATCATCAAAACCATAACTCAACAAAAAGTATCTGGCAACTTCTTGTCTCGAGGCAACATACTCTTGATCACGAGGAGGAGAAGTTCAAAACAAGTCTCACTGATGTGAAATTCAGATTTCAAGTTCAACAACTGTGACACTACAGACAACCAAGTGTACTTTTCACAACAATCCCACAGCAGCTCATCAGCATCCCTAAATAGTTCATAAAATCTTCTGGTTGTCTTATTCGGCGCTTCTTCCATGTTTGCATGTTCCTCATGAACATTAAAACTAGGACCAGCAGGATCTACAACTATATCCACGTACCCACTTGTGCCTGCAATATTGTCGGACTCATACCTCAAGAATTCTCATCATGACCCGTCCAATTCGTATAACCATCCACGAACCCTGTGTTGTACAAATGATGTTGCACATCCCATGGTGAACGTCACCTCAAGTTTCTACAACTTGAACAAGGGCATCGAATGTGACTATCGCGGTCTATTGCTGCATTTGAATTCCCCAATGTAAATTGAATGAAACTCTCAACTCCATGTTTAAAGTTATCCGATACCACCCGGTCAACTATTCTACGATACATCCATGAACGATCTGTCAACATTTTGTCTGCACCCAATAAATGTTAATACACAAATAACTTTGAAATCGTTACTCCTGAAAATAAACCCGACCCTTTCTCACATCGTTCGTCGTAGACCATTTGCAGTTGGAAGAGGACTATTATTTAGATTATCACTTTTTAACTCATCCATGAAGGTTTGATCGCACAATCACTTACTATATGTGTTGCACGATTTGTTAAAAATTTCGACAGCATCTCCCCACACTTCTCTGATATACCAAAAATATTTATTGATTTTGAAGTTTTCTTAAACACTTACAAGTAAGTGCTTAAGAAAACACTCAAAATCAATAAAGGTATATCAGAGAAGAGTGAGGAGACGCAACCGAAATTCTCAACAAATCATACAAACATATATAGTAAATGACTGCCTAAGTGCGATCAAACATTCACAGACTGTCCAAATGGGACAATTCAAGATTTTGAGGTAGATATATACATTCTCGTAAAAAAAAAGAGTGCATACACATCAATCCCAAAGTCTTGGATGGGAAGGTTCATTGACACGGGTTTAACATGCTCTCCTGAGGTGCGTGTAATGTTAGGTCACACCCACGCACCTCAGCTCACAAGGAATATCCCATGTATTTATATAACATAAAATTAAATAATATCTCACTTATCATTATGCATACATCAAATTAAATAACATCAAATTTACAAAATTATTCAAATGAAGAACATGAAAGCTACATAATCCGCATTTTTGAGTCAGATCAACATCAAATTTTTGTTAAAATTAGATTTATAAACACATTTATATGCAATTAAAATCCATAATATTTGAAATCACAAGTAGAAATTTTAGGGTATTTACCTTTTAATATAAGTCGACTATTACAAATGGAACTCTATATTCTAGAAATAACAATCAAAGTACGCTATTGTTTACCAATGCCCTTAAAGACAGAACAAGGCATTATCTGAATGATCCGGTCAGATTTCTTGGCTTATCTAAACAAATGTAACAATGTTAAAAACAAGATGTAATTTTTTAATTTGGACAAATTTGTAGCCCAGCCTTGAGCCTGAATTTGTCGATTTGGATTTTATGTGTGGCTACTAGGAAAAGAGGCTATATTCACAACCTGTTGAATCAGTCAATATGATGATTTACACAATTTATACAATTTTCTGTCCAGATATATACAAGTCCCAAAGGTACAGTTAAACGAAAAGAAAAGTACAAAGTCTTGGGGCATACCTCGACTGGCAGAAGCTAGACGAAAATTGAAGCCGTAACTTCTATACAAGAGCGCCTCTGCCAGGGCCAAAATATAGTCACCCGCCTCAGCCATGCTGTGGTCGCCTCGCGGCTGGCTGTTGCACAGACTCCTCCGAGGCCTTCCTTAACATGCTATCCTATCGTTGACGCCTACGCTCTACACCACGGAGAGCCACCTGCTGACGCCTCCTCCTGTTCAGTCGGCGAGGACCACGGACATGGGAAGAGGATGCGATTGGCTCCTCTTGAACCATATGAGGGAGACCCTGCTAGAATTGCAACCCCCGACCATGCTCCTGGTTGCACAACAGCTCTACCTCCAAAATCGCCACCGTCCGGAATGCTACCTCCACGTCGGTGACCCCGGACGCCATGAGGGTCCGTCGAATCTTCGGCGTCAATCCAGCAATGAACTGTTGAGTCAAAAATCGAGGATCCGCCATGGCTGGTGGTGCATAACGACTTAAATCCCTGAACCTTGCCCAATACAGGGCAACAGGCAGCGCTCCTTGAGCCAATGCCAGAAATTGGGTGGACAAATCAAAAATATCTGATGCTCTCAGTGCACCGAGGACCGCATCTACCGGAGGGGGCGGTGCTCCACACTGTACGTCCAGGGCCCCTACGACCAGCTCTATCTGGGACCGCGCCTCCCCCTCTCCGTCATCGTGGATGCTAGCAGCTAATGAACACAACACGAAAATATAACTCAAGTTTAAAAAATGATAAACATGTCTATCACCCAATGAACCGAAGAAAATATTAATTCCATTCAACTTCGCAAGACTTTGTAAACATTGGTTGTGTGTACTGATATGTTCAACCCAAGCATATCTTTCTACTTCACGAGCCTAGTTACTCAATGACTATTTGGAACTTTGGAACATTCAAATATTTTCCGGCTCGATTAAGGCAGATGACTTATTTTGCCCTTACCCTGCTTGATTAACAAACTGACCCAAAGTTAAAAGGGCAGTATCTCATTCTTCCCCCTTTTCCATCCCTACATACATGGCTATATATGTCCTTATTTGCTCTCACTTGGATCTTCTCTTCCTCCTCTCCCTACATACATGGCTATATATCCTTTTCTTTTTTTGAAAAGGTTTGATTATCATTTAAGCTGATCATAGAAACATATGTACAAAAAAAAGGCATAAAAGATTCATGCTTCAAGTACAATCCTGCAGCTATGAATATAAGAAATAGAAGAATAAGTTAAGGGGCTAAATAGTCATCATAAAATTTTTACTCAAAAAAGTGCCTCTTCTAGATAACGGTTGTCTCCATTTCGTGGATTCTGAAACAGCCCTCACATCAAATCTGGGAAATTTTGTGTAATCCTAGCTCTTTCAATCTGGTAGGTGAATAAAAAAAACATAAATTTGCATAAAAATTTACATTTTCCACCCTCCCGGAGACCCCCCTCTTAAT
The DNA here is from genome assembly GCA_022559845.1 of Amorphophallus konjac. NCBI lineage: Eukaryota > Viridiplantae > Streptophyta > Magnoliopsida > Alismatales > Araceae > Amorphophallus > Amorphophallus konjac. The sequence goes on from CM040123.1 coordinate 363,839,853, forward strand.
TGCTAGCACCTTCCCCTCTCAGACCAACCTCCCCCGCCCCTCCACCCATCTTATCTAATACTTAGCCTTCTACTTCCTTGTCTCAACTAATTAAGATGTGTCATTCCTAAAGTATAATCCATCGGCTGCCTCTGTAGTTGCGACTGAGCTCCCAACCTAACGCCCCTCAATCTCTCATCCATTAACAGGGCCTTAAATGGGCCAGAGAGATCTAGGCTGAGTTTGCCTCTAGGTTGCCGCCACTTTAATTTTTTTGGATAATCGAATGGTGCCATGACTTACACTCTAAGTTAAGATATTTTGGGGGCCATTTCAAAAAAATTTCAAAAAAAAATTAAAGATAACACACCAAGTCTTTCTCCATCTATAAACACTTGCATTTGCTATCCTGTTCCTTTTTTGGTTTCTTTCATCTCTAATTTTTTCTTTTTTTTAGTGCCTACAATGCCCCACTCCCTCTCTAATTTAGATAATATTAAACAAGACATCCTAACAATAAATCAGAGTAAGATTACATAAATTAAAATAAAATGAAACAACATATAAACATGAAATTAAATTTTTACTTACTGTTTATTTGTAAAAAAATTCTCTGATTCTTTCCTTCCCTTTCCCTCAGCCGATTATCCTACGATGAATACAAAAATATATTAAATAAAATAAAAATTAATTATTTTATCTACACGTGTGAGACCACCCCCGGCCAGCAGAGGGGGCGCTGGGTGTGTGCGTATGCCTGTGAGGAGGGGGGGCAACGGGAGAGGGAGAGGGGGGCCTGCGGCCAACGGTAGAGGGATAGGGAGAGGGACAGGGGGGCCTAAGGTGTGTGTGCGTGTGTCTGTGTCTGTGTCTGTGTGTGCATGTGTGTATGTGTCTGTGAGGGGGAGGGGGGCCACGGACAGGGGAAGAGAGGGCGGTGGAGGGGGAGGTCGGCCAGAGGGAGTGTGGGAGCGGGAGAGGGAGAGGGATTGAGTGAGGGAGGGGGACATGCTCGGGAGAGGGGGGAGGGAGATAAGGAGAGGGAGAGCGACCAGAGGGAGCGGATGAGGGAGATAGGGAGAGGGAGAGGACTTATCGGTGACGACGACGGCAAGGATGGGAGGAGGCTGGCGGCGATGATAATGACCACGGTGAGAGGGAGGGAGACCGGCGGTGACGGTGAGGACGGCGGCTCTGGCGGCAATGACGGCTGTAACGACCCAAGATCCGGATACTGGGAAGAACCCGATACCATTCGAACCCTGGCCCGCCGCCCACGAGCCGGGAGGGCTCGAAAGGGCAAAACGGAGTGTGGAGGTACAAAGAAATAGGAAATAAAGTAGGATAATACAATAATTAACAGAAATAAATAAACAACAACTACAACAACAGAGTCCAGTCCAACAGAAAGTATAATCTAAAGTAGTAAAACATACCACATGCCAAGTGAACACTTTGCCCAGCGAGCTGGCAACTAGAAGCTCCACGCAGCACTTTCGAACCTCGAGGAAGAATCGCCACACCTAAAAATTAGGGATGAGTCTCCAAAATAGAGACTCAGTAGGGGTCACGCAGAACCCTAACCGAGAGAACCACGGCGGAAAGGAAAGCTATGCTAGCTAAGCAACTACAGCAGGAACAGCGAACCGGTGGCCGGTCAAAACTCGGCGCTACAGCTACTCCTACCGGTAATAGAAAGGGAAAGGCTCGATCTCTCAATCGAGAATCGGACCACTCTAACACCAAACCTACCAAGGAAACACTATTGTGTCCCTGAGGTCATTTGAGTCATTCTGTGGTCACATGGGTCATTCGACATCATTCTATAGTCATATGAGTTTTGTGTATTCTTGGTTTTGATAATGGCTTAACACTATTAGTCATTGTTATTTTCTACGCTCTTATGACTGACATATGTGATATTTTGTTCATGACAAAAATGCACATGAAAGCTCAATGTTGCACCCTCGCACGCGGACCGCCCAGCTGTAGGTCTGGCAGCTGGCGGTCGACCGCCAGCCAGTGGCGGTCGACCGGATTTCCCAGGGATCGCCCGGTTACAGGTGTTTCAGTGGCGGTCGACCGCCAGGAGCTGCAGGTCGACCGCCAGCCCCGAGCCTTCATTTTTGACTTTGTTTCCAACTTCGAAAAGGGCCATTCTACATTGATTTCTTTAATCCAAAAGTCACCTAATCACCCACAAATTGTGGATCTGGTCTAAGGATTGTCCATAGACCATTCAAGGTCTATAAAACCAATACAAGAGGGTTGGAAACCGTAATGCTTCAAGCCTTCAAGGGAGATCAAGGGAGCCCATTTTCGAGCTACTGTAGCACCTTCGTGAACAGTGTTTCGGGAGGAAGTTCTTCATCCATCCAAGGTGATTCAAGCTTAGATCTGAAGCCAAGCAACCTCCTACAAAGCAAGAAGCAATCAAGGGCATGAAGGGTGATCAAAGGAAGCCAGTTTGATTCAAGTTCTTCAAAGGAAATCATCTTCATCCATTCAAGCTCTTTCAAGCTCATCCAAGGTGATATTTCAAGCATTCAAATTCCTAGAAGCTAAAGAAGTAATCAAGGTTCAAGGTAGCTTCATCATCTCCTTCATTCATTCAAAGAAGTTCAAAGAGAAGATCAAGAGAGAAGAATTGAAGGAAGAGGTACTGTTCACGTGAACAGTACTCCGTGAAGAACATTCATCCAATCAAGGGTGAATCAAGAAGATTGAGTTGAAGCGAAGAGGAGCCTTGTTGCTGATCAACATTCCATACAAGGGCCAATTCATTTTCACTCATAACTCAATCTCTTGTTTTAGTTCATTCACATTTGTTTCATTTTCATTATTGTTTAAACATTGAAAGTGTGATTCATCCCTACCGGTGGTTAGTAGGAAGGCAATTGGAGGGTGTTCCAATTTGCGGTTGACGTCCCTACCAGGTGGTGAGTAGGAAGGCAATCGGTGGTTTCCGATTTGCGGTTCTGTGTGCTGCACAAGTGAAGCCTCACCGGGTTTTGGTGAGGGGTGGACGTAGGGCTGAGGATTCAGTCCGAACCACCTTAAAAATCCTGTCTAGCGTGGTTTGCTTATGTGATTGAATCGTTTTAGGTGCATGCTTAGGATCGAATTATTATATATCTTGCTTATCTTGCTAAGTGAATCATAGCATACTTGGAAGCTAGTTTCTATTCCGCTGCAATTTATTTTAACTAGCTATATAGAGGGCCACATTGCGAAAAGTGGGGCTGATCTATTCACCCCTCCCCTCTAGATCCGCTGTCCACTGCACAACAAACACACCTGGCAACCCTATCGCGTGAGTCTGCCCACATAGGCACAACCAGCTGGGACCGCGCAGTTCCGCACTGGCACGATGAGGTCTCGGTAAACCCTCCCAAGCACCTCCGGCCGCAACCTTGAAAAACACACTGGAACGGTCCAGAAGCGACATCTTGCAGACGGGAAATAGAACCCAAAACACCGGAGAGTCACGTCTCACGTGACAAGAGTCCTGCCCACTAGAAGCACAGTCGGTACTGTCCCCTGACGTCTTACACCGCACCGCAAGTGTCCGCCTGTCACGATAGTCCCTGGCGGAGGCATGGACAGTGTACTAGTAACCACAAAGCAAGTAACTAGCTGGGGTCACGCTCGTCAGCGTGTGTCCAACTGCCCCCAACCACGTGTTCACACACAGACCATGAGTCCTAGGTCTGGCCTCTAACTGGTTTTCCCCTTAGCCGAACTCTGGCTACATACGTGGGGCCCGACGGAAACCAGTCTAAAACCGTCCTCAAGGTAGCCTCTCCACCACTCCCTGGTGGGACCACTGACGTGTAAGCAAGCTACGACTAGTGGGGGGTCACCACAGCGACCACTCTCCGAGGAGAAACTCCGAGAACCATGCACACACCCTACGCGAGAGTCGAGAAAACTCAAGTGACGCTAAGGCACTAGACGCTAGACAGTGCTTTAGACGCACTAAACCCAACGGTCCTTGATTCTAAAAGGAGAGTGAGAAAATGAGAGTGAGGGAGAGAGAGAAAAAGGAGGCTATATATATAGAAAATTCTAAAAATTGTGGAAATTCAAAAAATTACGAAAAATTACCTCCGCGATCCACGGAAGGAGCACAACGCACCGGTACTGTCCTGGAGTCGGAGAACGCCACGGTTTGCCCTGCATAGAGTTCCGAAGGGGCATCAGGGAAAAACACGTGTAAAACATAAAGTACACTCTGAGACCCACCAAAATGATCCGAAAAATATCTGAAAAATCCGGGGCGTTACAGCCTTCCCCCCTTAAAGAAATTTCATCCTCGAAATTCAAGACTAGCACCAAGTAACAGGGGAAGAACACATTAACCAACTGACAACGCTATCAGAACCCCAGCATAGAAAACCTCGATTCTTTCGAAGACACGGATCCTGAGAGACACAGCCAGACTACAATCACGAACGGCACCTTACTCCACGCGCAGCACACACCGGTCATCAGAGTAGGCACACACTAAAGGACATAGTCTGGCATCACGTCAGTCACAACGCGAGAACCATTCATGGAACCGCTGCCTCCATCTCGCCCACCGAGGAGACACAGTCCTCGCTGTGAGAAACAGCTACCGATCCATCCTATGGTCGGCGGATAAATCGCACATAAGCTTCATAGCCAGCTGACAGGTCGCACTCCCTTCTCAAGGGAACAACTAATACAGAGCCTCCATCAGCTCACGCATCCATCTTAGCAGACCGCAATCAGATTATCGGCTCAGCGCCAAGGATCACCTCACACCTGGCAACCCGAAAGCCAACAATAGCATCTTTTGTCTATGAAAAACCATCCACTGGTCGCCAGATAGACGTCAATGGAAAACCTTCCACCGGCCCAGCAGGCACGATCCAACTCAAGACAGGCCATCCGCTGACTCACACAGACAATTACCACATCTTGAGCTGCACTTCTCTCGGACACTGCATCCGATCTTGAGCATCGCACTAACTCAACCCTCTCAGGGTAGCAGGACAAAACCGACGACAAGACTCAGGAGTCTTCGGTCATCACCTCACTCGACTCAGACTTACAGGGGAACCATCCCACACTGGTCACCAAACCAGGGATAACCACTCCAACGCCAACGTCCCATCAAGGACCACCATTCCGACGCCAATCTTATCAAAAGGCCTCAGCCCACATGCGTCACTCTTCCGTCTTGTCTCATCGAAACCTTCATCTTGATTAATCCAAGTGGACACCCGCCAATCCTGATTCCGCCCTTACCACATAGGCACAGGACACCACCTGAACAACTTAAGGCACACATCTCTAGTGGAGGAAAGTGCCATCCAAAATTACGGCAACCTCAGGAAATCCGCCCATAGCAACTGGTGCTACGATCCTGAACCTGTGGGTTATGGGCCCACCAGGCTTCCGCTGCGCACTCAAATCCACACGCACAGCCAAACATGGCAACTCGAGACTCACCATCTCGACAATCCACAACTCGACTCGCCAACCTCAGAAAACAGGGTGAGGAAAGATCCATTACCTCGAACCCCAGGCACAGATTCACCCAAATCTGGCAATCTTTGCAACTCTGCAGGCTCCGATCCACCACGCATCGGAAAGTTCCAGCACCAGCCAAGAATACGAACACCGCCCAACCAGCACTCGTCCTTCCGGAATAGCGCCAACACCCTCACACCAGGGGAAATGGGCACAACTCTTCACAGGCAACCACCTTGCCAAAATACGGATCACATCTCGCACGGACTTCATGGCACACGAGGCCAACCAATCTGGGCACGCAATGCAAGATGACGAACTTTAGCCAAACATGATCTATCCAACCAAAGGAGAAACCAACTCACCTCCAACCAATGGGAAAACTCCACGCTCGACCTAACCTTAAACCTCGCGCATGCTGGGAACAACACCAAGAAAACCATTACCTCTTCAGGTCAGCCTCTCCGACCACAATCACAACATCTCCCGATGCACCACCGCTATAATTCCTCGAATTGCAACACACCACGCCGAGAGCCGCAACACGAGCCATAACCGATAACCACCAACTCTCATCCTCATGTCCCGAAACCACCGCGGAACCTTCACATCTCCACCCAAATCCAAGGCGAACACAACCCATTCGCACACAAGAGCGCAAGAGCAAGACTTACTGGGACACCACAGCCCATTCCTGCCTCGAAATCTACAAGAATAATCAGAATCGACACGTCATTTCTGAAGCCATAGAGCACGACAAGAACATCAGGCTCGACGAAATAGTAGCTCACCGAGAGGATCCTCCGCTCACCCGAGCACACCTCTCGATCAGAACACCCGCTCTGCCACCTTAAACCAGAATCTTAACACCTCAGGAGCTGGATAAACCTCAAGCTAAAGTGGCCAGACTCAACAATAGCTCCTTCCGAGCATGCTCGCGGCCACTTAACCACAAGCAATCCGCACCAGCCACCTGACCTTGTGACAAACACCTCGAACGCAGCACTGCAGCAACGCACCTACCAGCAACCTCTGCCCAACGCAGCACAACCGGGATCACCACCGACTAGGGAAAAGCTCTCGACCTCGATCTGTAGACCCCACACCGGCACGAAAGCCGTGAACAACAACCGACTTCACAACGCCATGCAGCGCACTCAAGCTCTCAAGCGAGAAACAAGGTGGAAAACAAATGCAAAACCCTAAGCCAGCTGCCGACTGTATTGGACCTTATGGACTCTCATCACTTCAATATCTCAAATTCCTATGTACGTCCACAACCTTCGCTCTGATACCATCTATAACGACCCAAGATCCGGATATCGGGAAGAACCCGATACCATTCGAACCCTGGCCCGCCGCCCACGAGCCGGGAGGGCTCGAAAGGGCTAAAAGGAGTCTGGAGGTATAAAGAAATAGGAAATAAAGCAGGACAATACAAAAATTAACAGAAATAAATAAACAATGACTACAACAACAGAGTCCAGTCCAACAGAAAGTACAGTCTAAAGCAGTAAAATGTATCACATGCCAAATGAACACTCGGCCCGGCGAGCTGGCAACTAGAAACTCCACGCAGCACTCTCAAACCTCGAGGAAGAACTGTCACACCTGAAAAGTAGGGATGAGTCTCCAAAACAGAGACTCAGTAGGGGTCACACGGAACCCTAACCGAGAGAACCACGGCGGAAAGGAAAGCTATGCTAGCTAAGCAACTACAGCAGGAACAGCGAACCGGTGGCCGGTCAAAACTCGGCGCTACAGCTACTCCTACCGGTAATAGAAAGGGAAAGGCTCGATCTCTCAATCGAGAACCGGACCACTCTAACACCAAACCTACCAAGGAAACACACCTGGCAACCCTGTCGCGGGAGTCTGCCCACATAGGCACAACCAGCTGGGACCGCGCAGTCCCGCACGGGCACGACGAGGTCTCGGTAAACCCTCCCAAGCACCTCCGACCGCAACCTTGAAAACACACTGGAACGGTCCAGAAGCGACATCTCGCAGACGGGAAATAGAACCCAAAACACCGGAGAGTCACCTCTCACGTGACAAGAGTCCTGCCCACTAGAAGCACAGTCGGTAGCATCCCCTGACGTCTTACACCGCACCGCAAGTGTCCACCTGTCACGATAGCCCCTGGCGGAGGCAAGGACAGTGTACAAGTAACCACAAAGCAAGTAACAAGCTGGGGTCACGCTCGTTAGCGTGTGTCCAACTTCCCCCAACCACGTGTGCACACACAGACCATGCGTCCTAGGTCTGACCTCTAACTGGTTTTCCTCTTAGCCGACTCTGGCTACAGATGTGGGGCCCGATGAAAACCAGTCTAAAACCGTCCTCAGGGTAGCCTCTCCACCACTCCCTGGTGGGACCACTAACGTGTAAGCAGGCTACGACTAGTGGGGGGTCACTAAAGCGACCACTCTCCGAGGAGAAATTCCGAGAACCACGCACACACCCTGTGCGAGAGTCGAGAAAACCCAAGTGACGCTAAGCCACTGGACTCTAGACAGTCCTCTAGACGCACTAAACCCAATGATCCTTGAGTCACAAGACTCGGGGTCAAGACCGTTGAACTGGACGTCGCCATGCCGCAATCTGCCCTACCCCTAGGGTCAGAAACTACGGCAAGATAACACACAGGAAGTTCGCAACCACCAAGATCATCATTCCCTAAAAGGGAACTAAGAAAACCTCTAGCCCCAGGCTGGTGAACAGGACTCACAGTCCATGGGCCATTCACTCGACCCACGCAGAAACGTAGAAGCACGGTTCCTAAGGCAGCTCACAGACCACCAAACCGAATCCCACTCTTAGGGAAAAGCAGGAACCCTCCAGCCCCAGGCTGGGAAACTAGACTCGCAGTCCCAGGCCTTACTCATGGCCCACTCGGAAACCTCTTTCTAGAGAAACTCACGGCGTGCGGGGAACCCTCACCGCACTCACACCGACGCACGGTGACTCGGTCAAGCATAACACAAGAGCCCAGAACACGAGGAGTCACCCGGACTCTCCAACCCATGGGCACGCTAAACAAGGTAGCACGATCCTCCCGACACCCTCAAAACTCAGACACAAAACCCTCGGGATGTCTGGGACATTCACAAGACCGCAGGTCGACCACTGGGTCCCAACCAGGTCGACCAGGGACCTACACAATGCGAAACGATCGCAGGAAACACGAAGGCTCACTTCGGCACAACACAGAGCTTGGCGGTCTATCTTTGGGCCATCACAGCTGTAACGGTCGAAAGCTAGGCCGTCACAGCACTCTAACGGTCCATCTCAGGAGCGTTACATAAGAGGGGCAACACTGGCTGTGACGCACCCACCCTGGGGCGTCACAGCCTTTAACGGACCAAGCCTGGTGCGTTCGAAGATAGAGCAAAACAGGTTGTGACGCACACCCCTCTGGGCGTCACAAGTCCTAACAGACCTACCCAGGTGCATTAGAAAAAGGGATACGTCGACTCTGACGCACCCAAGCAAGGGCATCACTAGCTCTGACGGTCCACCCCTGGTGCGTCAGAGTCTCAGGACCCCAACGGTCAGAAACCACGAACACGGATGTAACAGTCAAGCCCTGGTGCGTCACACCCTCTAGCGGTTTATCGTGAGACCGCCAGAGCGACCGACGACCTGCCAACGGAACCGGACCCTGTGACGCACCCTCCTTGGGGCGTCACAGCATGTAACGCACCCACCCTGGGGCGTCACAGCCTTTGACAGTCACTGGAATGACCGTCACACCGTCCCGAGAACGGGACAACGAAAAATGACCCAAAAATCGTCCCACACCCCCATACCTCCACGGGAGAGGGGGAAAACAAGGGGGAAGCCCCCAAATAGCCCCTAGCATGCATCTACGGCCTCGGATCGACCCGAAACGTGATGAAACAGTAGATCAGCCCACAAGCCCTAAAACATGATTTTTCCCAAAAATCCCCAAAAACACCCGCTCGGCTCACCACGGCCTACAAAACTCGCGGGAAAGGAAGTGCACGAGCTGGGGGTCCATCTCCCTATCTCCACCAAAGATTTTACGTCCCGAGGTCGCCGATCCGCGAAGAAATACCGTTTAAACCCTCACCGGCTCGCGATCGCGCCACCGAGCTTCCACGCGCTTCCATTCCCCGATCCTCGACCCATCCTCGCCGTCCTCCTCGCCCGCGTCGTCCTGCTGCGCCCCCGCCCCGCTCTGTCGGCCGCCGGAGAAGAGAGGGGGAGAAGGGAGAGCGTGAGAAAAGAGAGAGGGAGAGAGTGAGAAAATGAGAGTGAGGGAGAGAGAGAAAAAGGAGGTTATATATATAGAAAAATCTAAAAATTACAGAAATTCAGAAAATTATGAAAAATTACCTCCGCGATCCACGGAAGGAGCACAACGCACCGGTACTATCTCGGAGTCGGAGAACGTCACGGTTTGCCCTGCACAGAGTTCCGAAGGGGCATCAGGGAAAAACACGTGTAAAATAGAAAATACACTCCGAGACCCACTAAAATGATCCCAAAAATATCCGAAAAATCTGGGGCGTTACAATGGCAAGCAGAGGAGAAAGAGAGAGTGAGAGGGAGAGTGGGGGGGGAATGGGGGCGGTTGGAAGGGGTGGGAAGAAGGGATCGATCGTGGTGTGAGGGAGAATTTTTGCGACAAAAATTCGGACAGAACTTATTTCCGTCTATAATTTCAGACGAAATATTTTCGTCTGAATATCCGTCACAAATTGAGATGTATATTCAGACAGATTACATTTTGTCCAAAATACAGATGGAATTTGCGATGAAATATATCGTCTGAATTTACAGACAAATTTGTGATGGAAATTAATCCGTCGCAGATTTTCGTCGCTAACACCGCATTTTCTTGTAGTGTCAGGTTCGGGGGCCCAATATATTAAATACCAGTCCGAACGATGTGTCGATTGTTCCAACATGACAGAAATGTGTGAGTGACTCATGGGAGCTGACCGAATCCAAATCGGATTCCCCGTTTGGACTGGGCACTCAAATCTCCCATTTAGAAATTAAGTTAAGTAGAAAACCAAAGAGGTCAGGTTCAGGGGCCCAATAGATGAAATACTAGTCCGATCAACATGTCAATTGTTCCAACATGACCGAAGATGTGTGAGTGACCCGTGGGAGCTGACAGAATTCAAATCAAATTCCCAGATTGACCTCGATGCTCAAATCAAATATTTACAAATTATGTTAAGTTGAAAACCAAAGAAGTTAGGTTTGGGGAACAATATCTGAAATACCAATCCTACCGACATGCTAATTATTCCAACACGATCGAAAATGTGTGTGTGGCAAGTGAGAGCTGATGAAATCAAAATCGGATTCCAAGATTGGCCTCGACGCTTAAATCACCCATTTAGAAATTAAGTAAAAAATCAAAGAACTCGGGTTTAAGGGTCCAATATCTGAAATACAGTTATGACCGACGTGTCGATTATTCCAACACAACCAAAAATATGTGAGTGACCTATGGGAGCTGACGGAATTCAAATCAGATTACCAAAGTGAGTTTAACGCTCAAATCTTCGATTTAGAAATTAAGTATAAAACCAAAGCACAGAAGTCAAGTTCGGGGGTCCAATATCTGAAACGTTTGTCCGGTCAAGTTTTAATTTTTATAAAAAAAAATCATAAGCATATGTCTAATGTTTGTTTATTTTACATGTCGAATGTAGGATCCTACTACACGTTTACAACATGATAACGGGAGGATGAGGAGGATCTTTCTTGATATTTTTTGATATTATATTAAAATTATACAATTCAATTATTATATTTGATTGAACATTTTAATTCATCATTATAAAGTTTTTACTTGTTGAGTGTGTGTAAGTGTGTGCATTTATGTTTAGTTGTTGAGTGTACGTGTGGAATGTGTAATTACAGGTTCATCTGATTTTTTAAAATTATTTATTTTAAAAAAATTTATAAAAATATTTGCGACGGATTTGAGAGAGATTAACGATCGATAAGATAACTATTTGGACATATTTGAGCAGAACATACTTTTATCTATGTTAAAAATGTAGGTATAGGTCCAAGAAATGTAGGTAAAACTTTTACCTATGTTTTCTTGTCATGCTTTGAAAACGTGACACTTGCTCGTGTGATTATAGGCTATACCTACGTTTTAATGAAACGTAGGTATAGATCGACCTATATCTATGCTTTAGAAGCGTAGGAATAATCCAACAGAAGAGTAGATAAATGTCATCTATAGACACGCATATAAGAGGATATACTTACATCTCTGAAAACGTAAGTATTACCTTTTGCACGTAGTAGAAGAAACGTATGAATAAGGATTAGCATCACTTTTTAAAAAAATATAGGAAAATACTTTAACATCGGTTAATAAAAAATGTCGGAATATGTTATCTTTTTTTTTAAAAAAAATCCTATTAATATCTATGCTCTCATCACCTATAATAGTACATTTATTCATATCTTCATCTTCATGGATTGTATCACTCACAATCATGTTGATCTACACAATTCTCATTCACACCAATTTACAAATCTCATTCACTAAAGATAATTGAGAAACATACATTTACATGATTAAATCTTAAATACATTCATTCAAAAAAATAATAAACCCATAGTACATCTAAAACAACTTTATAAGTCTCCATAAATGAAGAAAAGTTCATCTACATCCATCTCAAATGTACATAGGTGAAGAGCAATTATATATAATTAACATCATAAATTAAAAAAACATATTGAAGAACTAAATCTACATCACTCTGTTTGTATATTTCTTGACAAAAAGATCTTGATAGGTTGTGTTGGGCAACTTTCAAGAAAATATAGTCCAACCCACAAAAAGGCTATAAAAGAAAAGGCAATCAACTATATAAATTTCAAACTAAATAATCTTAAGCTAACTCATATTCTTAAAAGAAAATTTATTTACTATCTTTAAAATCTTAGAATGCACAATATAATACAAAAGCTATTACTTATTTTCCTTTGCACCGAAAGTACATAGACCAACTATTCAGCTATTGATAATTTTGTACAAGTAATTTGATTGAATAAAATAGACCAAAACCAACCTTGAGATACTAAAATGTTGTGACTTTATTAATTTTCTTAAACTGAAGCCCCTAAGTTAGTGAAACATGTAGATCAGAAGATTAGTAAGATGAAGGTGCCATGTTTTTCAACCAAATGGGTTGTGTTACTATGGATAGCCAAAAACCCACCTTTATAAAAATAAAAAAAATACGTAAATTTCATTATCTCATCATTTCTTGTTGGATGAGATGGTGGCATCATGACAGGAATTATGGTGGGTGAGCATCAGCCTATATGATATGTTGAGTCTATATGAGCACAAAAGATAAAAACGAATGTCATTTAACAGATCATATAACAAAGTGCTCTTACACCAACAAGTATACTCTATGTGGAAAGGTTACATGTTAATGAAGCTCAACCCCTTCAAACAACATATTGTTTCAAAAGCACAATGTAAGAAAGATAAAAAGCCTAGAGACAAGTACTACTTGACTCTCTCAACTAAGGAGATGTTAGAGAGAAGCATGCAAGTACTTCAATGCAAACCAAATCTAATGGATAGCAAGCAAAAAATTACTATAAATGTGCACCAAATCTGAGAAACATATATAATGGTCTAAGAAAATGGTGACTAAAATTAGTTATGACAAGCCTAGTACCATAAGTCGTCTCATAGAGGCATATTACACATACCTTCAAAAACTTGTATGCATAGAACTCTGATGGTGAATGATTAGCAGAGTAATGATCTGCAATAAAGTTGTTCAAAGCTAAGAGAAAGCTTCCAACTATTGCATTTCAAGAGAAAATGAGAGTTAAGATCTCAGATCTTGATATTCTAAGCTTGCATAAAGTATAAAGCATTTTTTTCACATACACATCTTCCTGATAAAGATATCAACATATTTACACCATGGTAAACAAGAAAATTTGAAATTCCCAAAATTATGTCCAAACATATCAAAAAGTTAGTCAACAAGAAAGAACATACCATCCTAATTTAGAGCTTCAAAATAACCATGGTGATATGACGAGTAGTTTATAATTTGATACCAAATATGTTAAGAGAGAATGGAAAATGAGGTCCTTGGGTTTCTAATCTTTGCATACAGTTTCTTACACAACATTCCATTACAAAAGATCTAGTGAAATTCTGCCCTGTCACTTATAATATTGCAAAGTTTCTTAACTGAATTTGTCCAAAACACATTTCTATATGTTGGTCAACATCTAATATTTGAATCAGCTGGTTGACTATCCAAGAAAGCCATGATACATTTTGTCTTCACGGCTAGATAAAAACATGCATGGCATTTTATTTTTGGTGACAACAGGCATGCATGTTCCATTGGTTTAACAACATTATGATGCCTCTTTTGGGTACTAAATTCTAATGTCACAGATATAACTAAAAACATGCACCACATTCTCTAGCTTATGAAATTGCCTTTGCAGTTCAAAATTCAGATATGGTTGAGGAATTTGATATCATATTTTTACGCAATAAATGTGCAAAGATATTAGGTGGGGAAATTTCATCAAGGTTTTTGATTGGGAATTCACAATCTATCAGATTTTTGGAGGATAACTGGTGCTCAGGGTATACAATGGCTGCTATTTAGTAGTCTCTATGAGCTTGTTGGCGTTAAAAAAATGCGGGCTATTATCTACAGTCGCATAAAAACTAATAAATAATTTTTTAATGGGAAAGAAAAGAAGGAGAAAGGGCCAAGCAAAATAGAAGAGGAAAAGGAAAATAAAAAAAGGGGAGAAAGGTCAAAACGAAATGAAGCAAAAAAAAGAGAAAGAAATAAAAAAAATGGAGGGGGCTTCTCCAGAGGAGTGAGAAGTACGGACCCTATTCCTTCCCTCGCGTGCATGAGCATTCAATGCTCAAACGGCGTCTCCCTCGCGTACGAACGGCCAGCGCAACGGCAGCAATGGCTGGCCTCGTTGCGGCCACTCCGCAAGGATTCCCGCGTGCTGGCTCCCCATCCCCATGAGAAGGAAAGGACCACAACAGAAGAACGGGGAGATTTTCTCCTCAAGAAAATCCCACGCGCCATATACGGAGCCATCTGGCGAAGACAAAATAGGGGAGAGGGAGGGAAAACGCGGACGATACCTGACGGTCCCTCATGAGCATTAAATGCTCAAAAGGCCCCTCCCGCGTGTGAATCGGTGGTGCGACGACAGCATCGGCATCGTCGGAGGGTGGCCTATCTAATAGCGGTGGAGCCGCTCTTTGGCCACCCCTCGAAGGTGTCCCGCGTGCCTGCTCCTCCGTCCCTACAAGGAGAAGAAAGGTGGCAGCAGAGGCCTCTCCAAAAGAAGACCCTGCGTCCCCATATATACAGCCATCTGTGCAAAGAAAGGGGGTTGGGCTGCGGGGAGAAAAAGTAGCCGAAGAAATAGAAAGTACGGGAGAGAAGGGAGGGAGAGAGAGAGACCCATCCAATGGTGTGTCTTTGCATCTTTTTTTTTGTTTTCTTCTTCATACCCAACAGGGCTGCACCGATGTAAACCTTTCTCTTATGAATGAAGTATGGGGGCCTTTTTGGACTTGATTTGTGAATATACCTATAGCTATCTTGATCTGCATTTCCTTCCCTGTTGTGTCTGCACCCCGCCCCCTTGAGTGGATGTTTTCTCTCCGCCAATAGCATGCCATTGGCATGATGGTTTGATTTTCTTTCACCATGGCAACCAGTGTCCCAGAGTTTACTCAAGCCAATGAGTATGATCTCGGGCTGCAAAAATCACCTGAAATCCTTTATTTCTCCCCTGTGCGACAGATTGCTATTTGTTCTGGGCTGTCAGGACCCCCCCACCCCACCGTCGATTCTCTCGACTGGCCCATGTGCACTGCCTATCCTTCTCCGCCTTCCATGGCCCTGTAGGGTCATATGACTATTTCCTCCCCTGAAGCTAAGCTTTCTGTAGTGCCTCTGGTTCGGCATCCATCATGCCTGAACCCCCTTTCCCTGCATTCTATCAGGGTGAAGGAGGGGGATAGCTGATGCTCCATGATCAGCAGACGCTATGGCCTCTGCCAAGTCTGAATTTCTGAACGCTTTATGTCTTGGTCTAGCTTGCCTGTCTCCTCGAGCACGCGATGCAATCGTTGAGAATGTTGCCACTTTTGTGTGCATCCGTATTATTTCGGGACTGTCTCGGACTCCCCGTGGACGAGTGCCCAATTTACACCCCACACACACTCCGGGTCTAGGGGAGGTGCTGCCGGATTTTTACCAGAACATTCGGACTGATTGCAAGATCAACAAAAAAAGAATCCAACAATGATGACAACGGATTTGTGATGTAGCAATGAAAATGATAAACCAAGGATAATGATGTAATAATAATGGCTAAAGGGCTGCTAAAGAAAGAGATGATATAAAATAAAGCCAAAAATCTTCGGATCAAGTAGAAAATCACTGAATGAGCAATTTCATGTGCATATGTATATGTGTATATATGTGTGTATGGTCAATGCATAAAGATTCTCTCTGAATTGGGCTGAGATCTACTGCTATGTGGGTCGACCCCAGGGGGCTTTCCCCCTTAATGTGCTTTTGCTGGATAGGGCTGCTCTCTTCTTGGTAGCGATATTAAACACCTCGTATGCGCGATAAAATTGCATCAGACTATTGCTAAAGTCCCATAAACCAGAGCATGCTTGCTCTTCTATTCATTTCTTGAAATCTTCCTGAAATCAAACATATCATTCACCCACATTCTGTTAGGATGCATTGAAGCATGCGTGCATTAATTGCTAGTGCAGTTAACACCTCACGCATGCACTGCTAGTGCAGATAGAACTTTGTGCATTCAACATGATTGCAGCCAAGCTTTTGCATGCCATATGCATAGAATTGGCATAGCCATTGTTTACATTTTTGTGAGGGACGACGTGCATCCCTTGATAAACAAATAGTGCATGAATTTAATTCGAACAGATAGTGCATGCATGAGAGGGAGTCAACTCACCTAAACCTCCAGGTCGACCCACCATTGGGTTCGGTCGACCGATCTGCAGTTTCGGTCGACCGATCCCTGGGTGCATCGATGCAGGGGGCAGGCAAGGTCGACACACCCACTACCTGCCAACGTGTTCTGGCTTGCTGGCTGCTCTCTAACAGCAGGCCTTTCGCCCCCTTTCTCCTATATAAAAAGGGATAAGGCAAATCAAACTTACCAAAGAAGCAAAATGAAAGGGAACAAGACAGCCTACACCAGCTAAAAGAAGAAAGAAAGGAAAAGGAGAAGAATCTATGCTCACTGATGAGGAGTGAGTCGACGCAGGGCAACCCTGTGTCCACACAAGACAGTCCCAAGTTGCTGTAGTGCGACCCTGCGTCGACTCGGCCATTGCATTGGGTCGACGTGGCACACTCTTGGGCTGATTCCCAATATGCTGCGTCGACGCAGTCCGTGGCCTGCGTCGACCCGCTCTTCATCAACCTGCGGGATTGAGCTCGCGCGGGCCATGCGCATTAAAAGATGGAATGAATGGTGAAGAAAACAACAAAATGAAATGTAAGGCAAACCCAAATGAAATAAAAAACCAAAAAAAAAGAAGAAAAGAAGAAGGGGCTGCGTCGACGCACTTTGATGAGTGCGTCCACACAACTCAACCCCCCGCGAATTAACAAGAAAGAAGAGAAGAGAGGAGAGTAGGGCCGTGTCAACGCATTGTGATGAGTGTGTCAACACAACCTAGCCCCCTTTTCCCTTTGATATGCTGCGAACAAGAACGAATGAAAGATAAAAAATGGGGGGAATGAAAGATAAAAGAAATGACGATGAGCAAACTAACAAAAAAAAAGGAAGACCTCAAGACGACTCGCTTAAGATTAAAAGATCCTTGATTAAAAATGACAAACCCTAAATAAAAAAAATGAATGATGGTAAGATAATAATAATAACAATAAATCCAATGATGATAATGCCATGAAAACACAATAACAATAAGTACGAATATAAATGCCACTCTTAAGAAATTGATGGCAATCGATCCGGAACCCTCGCCTCCTTAGACCCTCTGTGAAGGGGATATCAATGACATCCCGACAAGTCGTGCTCGGACCTCGGGGACCACCCATATCATGGCCATGCCCTAACTTTGCCCCGGGCCAATAACTCATTGAACCTAACCCATTCTCATTGGGATCTGCCCCACTCTTTCATTGAATATCAAACTTGCCGCATCATCAACAGACATTTGCTTAAGGTTTCTTTATATTTTGTTATGCTTCCAACCCGGACTTCTGTCCGAACATGAAATGGTCAATAAGAGGGCCAACATGATTTGAATATTTTTACCCCCTCATATGGGGCACTCTTATATAATCTAAGATATCCTTCATCTATTTCATTAAGTGCTGATTTCAGGCCATAATGCCCCTTTTCTTAGCGACTAATCAAAGGTTTTCTCCTCTCTGAGGGGATGTAATTAACGCCATGGCCTTTATGACACTGTGGGTTCTAGTCCCAATACGATACCCACATTGTCTGACTAGTCAGACGGTGCGCATCAACGGCTCCATACCTCCTCGATATTCGGAGTCCGAATAAATTGTCTATTCGTGACGGGCATGCCCACGCACTAATAAATCGAAATGAGATAAAACGAATAAAAAGATGAACAAGCGATATAAAAAATGAGTGATAAAAAGTGCATCCACATAGCTATCCATTGGAAAGGAGGTCTCCTGGTGAAGCCAGTTATCTGAAATTGTTGATTGAAACAACAGCAACATCCATGTTCTACTAGAAGAAAAACATTCATTTCATATCATAAAAAGAAAAAATTCTATACGGTGAACCAACGACTCTTACTTCCCCCGAGTCCCTCCCAGCCATCTCAGACATAATCTTCCTCACTCTATCGAGTTGTCGACATAAACAATCTTATCTTTTTAACAAAAAGAGACTTAGAATAGGATAATCATACATGATTAGCTACTGACTTGTTGCCTGACATTAAATTGCAACACTGCTCACTACTATAGGGACTTTTTACAACATGAACAGCAAAGTTACCTAACTTCATTAGTTGGAGAACTAATGTAAAGATTCTTCTAACAAATGAATCTAGAATGAATTATCTGAAGCAAAGTTTTCCAACTTTTATAAAAAAGAAAGGGCTCAGCTAACCCAAGTCAAATGTCCACGCAATTGAACAAGGTATCCTGCAATGCTGCAAACTTATTAAAAAAAGTTCTCTATAAATGTAAACATCACACAAAAGGTTGAGGTTTATAGAGATAATAAATCATGCTAACAAGAAAAACAACTGAAAAAATGTATCAGTTAAAAGCACAACTTAATTAGATACATGTAAGCAATTGATTTAACTCAAGGAAAAGTTATCTGTTCAGCGTGCTAAACCAACTGGATGCTAATGGGAGACAAATTGGAAATGGAAGCCTAAGGAAGATAGATCATGTAAAAACACAAAACAACCACTACCAATGTAGGACATGCACTATCTATCTCCAGTTGCAAAAGTTGGAAGAGTGTATTTCCCTAGAAGGGCGCTACCAAATGAAGTTCTTGACTAGTTTTGTATAGTCTGAGTTCATCATTCTCAAAAGCCCATGAACACTTACATTAGCACAAAAAGAGGGCAATACATTCAAGAAATCAACTCATTTCTTCTCAAGATAATAACAATCTCCAAATAAACATGTACATTTTCCAAAGTTATATGTGAGGAATAGATAAAGGAGAAAAGATGAAAACTCTAAACCAAAATGTGATCAAGTCACAAAGCAAAGAGTTTGGGGAAGGTCCACTTGGATGAATTTGGAACTTAAAACCACATAAAAGACAAGGAGGCAGCATATCAACTACATGCATTTTTTAATAAAACACGCGTACCTCGCTGATCACTTCATTAATTAATTGTTTTGCAGATTCGATCTGTTCTTCAGTAACATCGATCTGCACGCTTCTTTCAGTTGATGTGTCACCGGGAGGCAGATGCAATAAGTGTGCCTAATAATAAGAAATAAAGGATACATTAGAAAACACTTACCCTATTGTTTGGAGGTTTTGAGATGGAAATAAAGATATTGCAATGGAAATATAAATAATTGTGATTGCTAGAGGTTGTGAACCTCAAAGAATAAATAGCAAGAAAGAGAAAGATCGCTCTAAATATTTTGAAAGAGTGGGATTGTAAGTTCTTCCTTCTCTTCCCTCGGCTGGCCGATGAAAACATATGAAGTGATAATGCAACCTTCCATTTTCATTTTTTTATACATAAAAGTTTTCAACCTGGATACTATATATTCTTCAGCCCTGGACTTGTGCAAGTTGGAGTTCTCTATATTAAGGAAATCTTGTTAGAGGATGAAAAGATATGGAGTGGTAATACAATTTCTAGTTTGGGTGAGAGGCAATGTGACTTGCCATACCTCGTGATGCTTTATAGGTCTTCTCAACTTTTAGTTAATTAAAAAAAACATGCACTGATGTATTTCTAATAACATAGATACAGAAATGTATAAGTACCGGAAACAGAAACATCTAAGAGTTACCAAATATAGTTTTCATTCACTAACTTATAAAGAGCTTTGAATTAAGAAAACACCATGAGACTAAACTTATTGCCGAGTCTGAGTGAGGGTCAATTGTAACTAACCATCCATTTGCAAAACAAATGAAGCAATGGCAAGAGACAAATATAGTAAGGATGAGCCTTGAAGTCATGCCTTTCATGGCATGTACTTCATTATATAACATCTTGTTTTCCTCATGCAAGACCTCTGTGATAACCAGATACAGCATGTGCTAGAGTGTTCAAGTGTTTGCCCGTTAAGAAACAATTATCATAAGGAGGTTAAAATTGTTAATCTAGGAGTAACAAATATGTGGGACGGCCATAAAAACTAGTCATCTTACCAAGAACACTAAGATCTTCCAAGTATTTTACCTGCATGATTTGCATCCCTACTCTAGTACTGCAAAGAATATGCTTTGATTTTTGCAAAATGGAAAAAAGATTCATTTGTACAAGTCTACAAATTTAATTAATTAGCTGTTATTAAACATTATAATAAGATTTTCAACCTCAGCATCTCTTTGTTGTTGCTCAAACACTAAAAGTTGTTTCGCAAATTTATATTTCAATTCCTCCTCTGGGAATGAGGTTTCCACGATGCAAGCCTACTTTTTTGGATGAGTGCAGTTTTCATCCTCCTTGCCAGTAAAAATGACATATAGATTTAGATAAGTGACAAGTCAAACTTATTGCTATTAAGTGAGATAGGATGTATCAAGGACACAGTAAATTATCAATGCATTACACTTCCAAAATAGAAGACTAACATGAAAAAGATATAAGCTTCTTCATGCATAAGCAAATGCGACGTTCAAACTCCACCATAATTTTTGTCAGCAAGGACTCCACCACTTGCAAAGAAAAAGATAGGGTTCCAAAGTCTGTATTCATTGAAACTTGATTAGATAACAGACTAAGTGTAGTGGTTCTACAAATGGAATTTCTTCAGGCTTCCTGCATGAGAGAACTACTTGTATGAACGTGTTCACTGAAAATCCCTCATGAAAATCTATGGAAACCTATATTGAAAGGAAATCTAATATCATTTCATTGCAGCTGTAGAAATAGAACATTTTAATAAAAAATCATGATCTAGAAGAGAAAAGAAAGGAATAGCTTTAGAAAAAGAGAGAAAATGATACATGGAAGTGTGGACGCACTTTCTGTTTAAAGATGTGGTTTTATTTATTTATTGATTTGTTAAGTGCGTGGGCGTGCCAGTCACAAAGTGACGATTTATTTGGGCTCCGAAGGGCCCATGGTGCGCTCTGTCTGACTTCGTTAGATGATTGTGTGGTTCGTGTCGGGGCCAGATCCCGTCATGCCGTAAAGGTCACGACGTCATTTACATCCCCCATACGAGGGAAAACCCTTGATTAATTACCGAAATTAGGGGCCCTGCGGCCGAAAGAACTGATACTAACTGCGCGGGAAAGGGGCAATAATAAATCACACTAGGGTCCACATCGGGGTACGAGCCATCAGCCATGTCGGTCACTCGCGGACCTTTTTCATGTTCGGACGGAGGTTCGGAATAGAAACGCGGTGGAAGCCGAGATAAACCCGTTCAAATGTCTGCCGGATGCACGGTAATTTTGATGATGACTCGAAAAGGGTCCGGCCTGAGAAGCGGGTCTAGTCTAGTTGGAATGTCGGCCCAAGGCAGCGTCGGATCCTGATCATTTCAGGATAACTCCCAAGACTCAGGCCCGGCCGGCGAGGGCGGAATTGTTGTTCCTTCTGCACTGGGTCACGGGGAGAGACGGGGCTGCAATGTGGGCCTTAGCGTTTTTTTTATCTGAGATTTCAATTGAATAGTTTTTTTTATCGTGCATTTCCTTTTGTACATCTTTGGGTGGTTTATTTGTTGCTATTATTCTTGTTATTATTGATTACAAATCTTTTCCATTTTTTTGTTTATTTATATGCTTAGATTTATTTATTTGTTATAGCCTCCCCCTTTATCGTCATTATTATTATTATTGTTCTTACCCATATATATGTATATTATTACCCTTTTTAGTATATATATATTTTGTTTTGATCATTATGGCTATAATATCCCCCCTTTTTATTCCTTTATATTTTTTATGAAGGAGCGGGCCGTTGGAGGGCCAAAGGAGTGTACCGCTGGAGAAGGGAGAGTGTGCCGACGAAGGGCTCTGTAAAGCGTGTCGGGGAGAGCTGGGAAGAATGTGTCGGGGAGGAGGTGATGGGGAGTGTACCGACGAGGGGCTGGCGGAGCGTGCCGACGAAAGGCTTGGCCAAGGCGTACCGGCGAGGGGCATTGAAGGGTGCATCGGCGAAGGCCCAAGGAGAAGGAATGCACCGGGGAAGGGTCATATAGGGTGTACCGGCGAGGGTATGGATACGGTGTGTCGGGGAAACTTCGGGGTAAAGCGTGCCGGCCAAAACGAATGGTGGAGTGCACCGGGGAAGACCAAGGGCAGGCGTGCCGGACAAGGATTGTGAGGGGCCCACCCCTCTTCTGTTCTCTTATGCTTTCTCCTTCCTTCTCTTCTTTGATTATACAAGGTCTATGTGAGTTTTCCCTTCCTTTCTCTTGATTATTTTCCATTCTTTCTTCCCCGAGGATCGGTATTCAAGTTGCTTAGTTGTCGTTCGGTCCGGTCCTCTTTATGCCGATTGTGGTTCCCTTGCCTTGGTTGAAGCATTTTGCCGTCGTTCATTTCATTGGTTGATTGCTTCCTTTAGTCCCTTTTTTAACGCATTGTTGTTCCATTTGTTTGTTGCTTCCTTTTACCTTTTTAACGTGTTATTATTTCTGCCGAAAATTCGGCAACATCTCCCCTTAACCCGAGCGTAAGAGAGATAAAGGGTACGCGCCCACAGAGAGTGGCGGTACCCGTCAACTGGAGGTGGGCGCTCGAAAGCGGCAACACCTTTGACAAAACCTCGGAAAACCCGAAGACAACGATGGACAGGGGGGAAACATCTCTAGAACTGGTCAGGGGTGTGCCGGGCTAGGGAGACCAAGGGTGTGCCGGTTAAGGCCACTAAGGCCGTGTCGGGGAAGTCCCAAAGAGGGCGTACCGGTGAAGGCTATCACAGGCGTGCCGGGGGAGGGCAGCCGGGCCCGTGCCGGCGAAGGGTGTTGAAGAGTGCACCGGCGAGGGCCCAATGGGGGTGTTCCGATGAAGGGGAGATCAGCTATGCCGGCAAGGGGTTCAAAGGAAAGCGTACCGGGGAAGACACCAAGGGGCATGCCGCTGGGGAGCTAGACGGAAGGCCAACTGAATGGAATAGAACTTAAGGGGAAAAGACAAGGGGATCTTGCGTTGGCTCGTCCAAACGAGGGCGTCGGTTACTAACAGGGAGATTGTTCTGAGGAAGGGAGGAAGGCCAATGAGGATGTTGGGCTTGGGCGCTCGGAGAGACGGGAAGGTCATCTCCTTGACCAAGACGGGGAATGAGGATAGGGGGGGTCGCTGACCATGACCGAGAGGCTACCGGCAGTGAGTCTCGTGGGGAAATCAACCTCAAGGGCAAGAAATCGTCGGCATGAAGGGGGAAAAAGAACATCACCGAAGGGAGGAGGAAGAAGGCGATCAAGCACATACAAAGACTCAAACGGGCGGAGACAATAAGAAACCCAAAAGGGGAAGCTTCATTCACAGAAGAAACCAAAATCGGCCATGTACATTTCAAAGCATCGGAGTTGAGAATACAAGCGGTGAGAGAAGGGAAAAAAGGAGGAGAAAAGATGGGGGAGCTGGGGTCGAGCAGGGGCGACGGCTCCCTGCCCTTTTCCCTTCCCCTTAATACATCACGCACTCTCTCTCTCTCCCTCCCTTACTCTCTTTTCTGGGCGGACGAACCTGTGAAAAGGGGAAGCCCCACGGCGGAGCTCTCCTTTCTTCTTCTTCCACCGGAGGTGGTGGCTCTCTCCAGCAACGTGTCTGTCCGTCTGTCTTCTGTCTCTTCTCTCTTGTCTTCGCCTTCTAGCCTTCTTCTTAGTAGGAAGAGGAGGGCATTTTATACTCCGAGTGGCAGAAGTGTTCGAGCCCGAACGGCGGAGGCGGGGAGTGACCGGCCATTATGGGGTTTGACTTCCCCATCCTTGATGTCAGG
The DNA here is from genome assembly GCA_022559845.1 of Amorphophallus konjac. NCBI lineage: Eukaryota > Viridiplantae > Streptophyta > Magnoliopsida > Alismatales > Araceae > Amorphophallus > Amorphophallus konjac. The sequence continues at coordinate 363,864,040 of CM040123.1, forward strand.
GGGAGTATCCTACGTGGCCCAACCTCCGGCCGGTACCTCGGACAGCCCACTGCGTGCCGAAGATCTGTAGGGCATGGGCACAAGATCTCGTCTGCCGGACGTGCCGTTGAAGAGCCTGAATGGCGTGCCATTGAAGAGCCAGGGTGGCTTGCCGCTGATAGGCACAACAAGCGTGTCGCTGAGAGGGCCAAAAGGGCGTGCCACTGGAAGACTCGGCAAACATGCCGCTGAAGGGCCAAAAGGGCGTGCCACTGAAGGGGCCTGAGGGCGTGCCACTGAAGGGGCCTGAGGGCGTGCCGCTGGAGCGCCACAAGGGCGTGCTGGCGAAGGCCACTAGGGGCGTGCCGCTGAAGGGGCACCAAGGGGCGTGCCGCTGAATGGGCCTGAGGGCGTGCCGCTGAAGGCCAGGGCGTGCCACTAAAGGGGGCACAAGGGTGAGCCGCTGAAGGCCACCAAGGGGCGTGCCGCTGAAGGGGCCTGAGGGTGTGCCGCTGAAGGGCCCAAGGGCTCGCCGCTGAAGGCCACTAGGGGCGTGCCGATGAAGGGGCTAAATGGGCAGTCTTGAGCCCGTTGTGAGCGCGAGTTGTGGCCCATTTGATTTTCTTCGAGGCCCATGGATTGTGGGGCTCTTGGTGATTGATTTCTCTTCACTGTCGTGACTCCGGAGACAGCTCCACGGCAGTGTGTGTCTGCGTTTTTGGAGAGTCGGGGTGGCTACTCTTCTATGTAGTTTCTCCAACTGAAGCTGTTGTTAATGCTGGACTAGTTGGGATATGAGGGCGCACAATTTTGCATGTCCACAAATGCCCCCCACCCAGGGGTAGCGCAGGCGAAGGATGAGCCGGGCGGTGCCCGCGGGTGTACTGGTCTCTTCTCCTCTTCGTTGGTGCCGATGGGGTGTCGGGAGCTGACGTGATAGGCTGGTCTCTTCTTCCCTTCATTAGTGCCGATGGGGCGTCAGGAATTGACGTGGTTTATTTGTCTCTTCTTCTCTTCATCAGTGCCGATAGGGTGCCGGGAACTGACATGGTTTGTTGACATCTTCTTCTCTTCATCAGTGCCGACAAGGTGTCGAGAACTGACGTGGTTTATTGGTTTCTTCTTCTCTTCATCAGTACCGATAGGTAGCCGGGAACTGACATGGTTTGTTGATCTCTTCTTCTCTTCATCAGTACCGACAGGGTGTCGGGAACTGACATGGTTTGTTGATCTCTTCTTCTCTTCATCAGTACCGACAGGGTGTCGAGAACTGACATGGTTTATTGATCTCTTATTCTCTTCATCGGTACCGATAGGATGCCGAGAAATGACATGGTTTGTTGATCTCTTCTTCTCTTCATCAGTACCGACAGGGTGCCGGGAACTGACGTGGTTTATTGGTCTCTTCTTCTCTTCATCAGTACCGACAGGGTGCCGAGAACTGACATGGTTTGTTAATCTCTTCTTCTCTTCATCAGTACCGACAGGGTGCCGGGAACTGACGTGGTTTGTTGGTCTCTTCTTCTCTTTTCTTCTCTTCTTTTTTTTAACCACAATACCGGTACCAGCGCCCTTTCGGGTTTTCGCCGGCACCAGCCCCCTCTTACTTTTGCCCACGTGCCCTCTCAATTATTCATGTGGCGGGGTACCCGATTTTGCCTGCAGCGCCCTTTACGGATTTTCGCCACAGCTGGGTTGTTGCCATTTTTGCCCTTGTCCCCGTGTAGGGGCAAGTCCGGCGGGGCACCTCTATTTTAAGCCCCTTTCTCTTTCTTTTCTTTTTTTTGACGAGTAAATGATACGTAAGTGTTGGCTAGGGCCCGAAGCCTTGCACCGAAAGATAAGGTTCATTCGTTGGCAAGGAGATAATGCCAACGCAACGGGAGAATTTCTGCCGATTCAGACGTAGGGTCCGTAATGGCAACGTTATGTGAGAGCGGGTGGTTGGGGCATGAAGCCTTGCACCGGAAAGGGACTTATTTGTTGACAAGGGAATAATGCCAGCGCAAGGATAGAGATTCTGTCGATCTTGGCGTAAGGCCCGTAATGGCGATTTTGCATGAGAGAAGGTGGCTAGGGCACGAAGCCTTGCGCCAGGAAAGGACTTATTTGCTGGCAAGGAACTAATGCCAACGCAGAGGTGGAGTCATCTTTACCCGTGCGGACGCCCGTCAGCACATAGGAACATGTGGACGGAGTGTTTCCACAGAGACGTCTATCATCGTGCATATCCTTATGCGCACATCCATACATATGTATATATGTATGTATATATGCATATATACATATTCATATTTATTTAGTATTTTATTATTATACATTTTTCTCTTCTCCTTTTTTTCTTTTTTTCTTTTTTTTCTTCTTTTCTTTCTCTTCTTTATTCATTCTTCTTCTCTCTCTTTTTTTTATATTTTTTCTTTCTCTCTTTCTTCTTCTTTTCTTCTTTTTTTTTTCTCTCTTTTGTCATGATCCTCCCCCCTCTCTCTTCTCTTCTTCTTATTTTTTTCTCTTTTTTTTACCCTATAAAAGGGACGGGGGTGGCACGAGCGGGCCACCCCCCCTCTCTCGTTCAAACCCTCCCTCTTTCTCTCTTTTCCCGCGGCAGACGGACCATCCCCCCTTCTCTTCTTCTTCTTCCCCGTCGCCGAACGCCGCGATCGCCGTCGTCGTCTTCTCCATCGCCGGGGTGAGGAGGCCGTCGCGAATGGCTCCCCTCTTCTTCTTTCTCTTAGTCCCTCTCCGTTTCTCCTCCCCCTTTTTCTCCTTCTCCTCTTCCCTTCTCTTCTCCTTCTCCCCTTTTCTTTTGTTCGAGAATGGCAGAGCCCTAGGCCCCCTTCTCTTTCTCTTCTCCCCCGTTCCTTCTCTTCCCTCTTCTCTCTTCCTATTTTTCCTCTTCTCTTCCCCCTCTCCGGCGTGGTGTGTACAGAGGAGGGCGATCGCTGGTGGTGCCGGGGTGAAGGCCGCCAGGCGTGTCGGGCTACGAGGGCACACAGTGTGCCGTTGACATGGAGGCCGGGCGTGCCGAGGGAGAGGCATTCGGTCGTGCCGGAGAGGAGGGCGTTCGGTCGTGCCGGGGAAGGGCCGCACGAGCAGTGCCGGGGAAGACCCTGAGGGCGTACCGGGGAAGCCCCCCAATAGGGTGTATCGGCGAGGGGGGGGGCATACGCCTACAGCTGAGGACTTCTGGTGTTGCCTTTCGGGGCCCACCGTGACTTTGTTGGGGCCGTCACTCCTTGTGGAGGCGCACCCGTGTTTTCCCTTACGCCTCTGGCCTAGGGGAAACTCTGCCGAAATTTGATCAGAAATTGGCAGCCTCTTATTCATTTTACTTGTAGTAGAGCCCCTTTGCAGTTTTCATTTCTCTCCGCCCGTGGCTTGTTCTGATCTTTTGTTTGTTGTGTCTTTGCAGATAAATGGCTGCCACATGTGGTTCTTCTTTTACTGCTACCACTGCCGGTGCTGGCCTTGTTCCATCGCCTCCGGTGCCAGCCGTCACATGGCTTAATGTAGAGGAGCTGGATAGGGAGCACGCTGAAGTAGCGGCACTAGCCGAGTCCTCGGGCTCTGAGACCGAGACAATGGACTATCATCGGCTCTCTCGGGTCGAGAACCGTTTTACCTTCGACCGGACCGGCGAATATCGGAAGGACTTCCCGAAGGATAAGCATCTCACCCGATTTTTGAAGTACTTCCGCTCCCGGGAGAGGTGGGAGTTACGAGCTGTGCGGGAGGTTGAGCAAGTGATCCTGCAGGCTCGTGATAGTTTGTTGTACAATGTCCCGAGGAGCATCCCGATGTATTTGGTGGGGGAGGGCCGGGGATGGAAGCCTGTCCTAGGGATCAAAGGAGTGCTGCCGGCCGAAGATAGATTGGTGCGAGCACCTCAATTCACCCCAATGAAGTGGGACATGTCTGCTGGGCGGGTGCAGGGCGAGCAACACCATTTTGGTTTATTCTTGGCTCCCCTGAAATGGGGCTATAGGGAGGAGCCGTTTATCCTGGATTGCTTGGCCGTCCGGTTCAAGCACGAGTTGGCGCTGGGCTGGTTCGGGGAGCTGAAGCTTCAAGATGCTCACAGCTTCAAGGAAGGGGCGGTAGAATTCACAGAGTATGTGCTGTTCAACTACGCCCCGCTCCTGGTCCGGGCTGGCATCTACCATAATGTCTACGCCTCCCGCTACGGCTACCCCATCTCCAAGGGCCTCTGCTGTGGCATGATAGAGGTGTTCAGTGCTGAGACCAACACTTTCTATACAGCGGAAGGTGAGACTTCACTTGATTTGTGGAGTCTCAGTCAGCTCAGCGGCTTGCCCATTGACGGGGAGCCTTATGAAGAAGTATGCCTCCCGGATCTAATCAAAGATGAAACTAGCGGGGACGGCTATTATTCCCTTGGCTATTCATACCGGTATCTCATGAAGGCATACCGGGAACTGTACCAACTGGCGCATGGCGGGAGGCAGCCTCCCCGTGGGGACAGAAAGAGGGTGCGCATGACCCTGTGGCTGCAATATTTTTACGATGGGCTGAAGCAATATGAAGAATTTCCATGTGTCGGCACCGCCGTTACCCTTAAGAAGCATGCCAAGCCCAAGACTGATGTAAAGATACCTTCCAAAGGATGCTGGAGTGGCCCCAACCCGATGGGGGTTGACCCTCTAACACATTGCGCCGCGTTCCTGACATACTGGCTGTGCTCGTTTGCCATGCCGTATAGGGACGAGACCGTCATTCGGCCGGATGCCATCTACCCAGCATGTCAACTGGCGTGGGAGATCAAGTTGTACTTGTGCCCGGCCACTCTTTTCCTGATATACAAGGCGCTAGGAGACATTAGCACCCATCAGTTCCCGAGGCAGGCCCGGTACGTGTGCCCGCTGCATTTCTTCAATGCGTGGGTTTGCTCATTATTTCCGGAGTTCGCCCTGCGTGCTCTTCAAGACTGGGGACTGGTGCCGAGGATGTTGGAGTTTGCCAGTGCAGAGCCAGGCTCTACCTCCCAGCGGCTATATGATATTCGGGACCGGCTGACGACGGTTCCGCGGCACGCGGCCGACACCATCCACTTCTGGACGTTGGCCGCACACTCGAGCCCTCTGGTAAATAATAAGAGGGAATGCAAAGATGACCAGGTGGGGAAGTACGTCCACCCCATCAGCCAGGAGAACGTGGTCCGCCCGTTGCTGGAAACCGAGCTCAGGGACTGGGCATTATCCATTCCCCCGAGCGTGCTGGCGTTCAGGAAGGGGGATAATTTGCTGCTAGAACCATACGACTCCTTCCGGTTCGGTCGAAACTTCAGATATGATCAGCATATCCCTATCTATAATGCATAGTTCGGCCTGCCTTCCCGAAGTCTCCAAGGGAGTTCGACCGCCGAGCATGCCAGAAGCTGGTGGGACTTCTTTCATCGGGCGGACTCTGCGACTTTCAGGGTGCCAGCCTCAGGCCGTATTCCTCAGGTGACCCCAGAGTACATAAAATGGTGGAATGCCCGGACGACCTTTTATCGATTGCACAAGACCGATTGTTGGGACGGGGCAGAGAGGAAATTTTTGAGCAAGCAGTTAGTGCCAGTGCTCGATATCGACCCGGGGCACCTCCTTCGGCTCAAGAATAGGTAGGATAAGGAGGTGGCGGCATATCTGGCCGCTCGCCGGGAGGCTCGGGAAGTGATGCCAACACCACAGGTAAAGCTACCCCCGGTGGCCAAGGATGACTTCAAGAAGACTTTGAGGGACCTCTGCCGGATCGGGAGCGACCGCCTGGAGCTCATTAATTATCCGCTCCCTATGGAGGAAGAGGGTACTCCCATAAAGAGCTGGCATCCGGAGAGGGACCCGACCTGCCCGTACCGCACATTCATGAGGCGGGAGGAGAGGAAGCCCAAAAATTATAAGGACACCACATGGCTATATGTCCTTCTCCGAGTGAACGGGCTGAAGATTGAGGATCAGACGGCCGCCATCCTGGGCATACGCCTGTAGGTCTCGTATTATTATGCTGACGGATGGGGCATGGACCACTTCAATCTTTTCTGCCACCTTTCGTCAAAGAAACATGCAGACCTGGCTGCCCTCACCGACCGTTGCCAGAAGATTGAAGACGTGTGCTGGCTGGTTCGGGAGGTGGCGCGTCGGGACAAGGAGCCGTCCCTGAGCTATTGGCCGATAACACTTCGGCTGTATACTGGTCCCCATGGTATTTGATCCTCCCTCTCCTTTTATTCTCACCCCATTATCGTCATGACCTTCGCAGGGTATCGGATGCTGATCATATATATATATATATATATTGACAGACCATCCCGACAGCACACAGATGGCGACGTATCGGAATCTCCTTCGGTTCGTCCAGAAGCCCACATACTTCGATGCAGCGCCGCCGGTCCCGACTACGACTCCCTTTCCCAGAGCCGCGAAGAGGTCCCGGGTGAAATCACCCGTGAAAAGGGCAGTAGATGTCGCCAAGGTGGTCGGGCAGCGAGAGGCGAAGCGGAGGAAAATGGAGGTGGCTAAGGCTTCGGCGGCTATTCCTATGGCGCCCCGGATTCTGACTTTCGAGGAGTTTGAAGCCACCCAGACCGAGCCGCGTCAATCTGCTGGTTAGAATTTCTGGCTGTACGCGCCTTTCAGGGTCCGCTTTCATTTCGGAGTGAGGTCTTTACACCTGAATGTTTCTCCCTTTTTTGTTTCAGTTGCTCTAGAAAAGCCTACACCCGCGCCCATTCCCGACGTGCAGGAGCCAGCTCCTGCGCTCTTCCCCGATATGGGGGAGGCCGCGGTCGTAGCAGAGGCGACTCTGGCACCGACTCCGACTCCCCCACCACAAGTCAAGGAGAGGTCCCGGGCGAAGTCGCCTTCCAAGAAGGCGTTGGCCGTCGCCAAAGCGGCTGGGCGGCAAGAGGCGAAGCGAAGGCGGGCCAAGGCCTCCCCGGATCCGGCGGCCGTCTCTCCAGTGGCTCCCATTTTGTCCTTCGAGGAGTTTAATGTCACCCGGACTAAGCCGAGTCACCATGCTGGTGAGGTTCACCGACCACCGATGTCCTTCAGGATTTATTTGCTTCACGGGGTGAGACTTTTATGCGCATATGACATGTGTATTTCTTTCTCTCAGCTGGTACGGAGGAGTCGGTACCCGTACCGATCCCGGGCGAGGGCGAGGCTGCAGCTCCTGGGGCACCATCGCCTGTCAAGGAGACCCGTGAGCCACCCCGTGCTGTAGAGGCCAAAGGGGGTATTTATCTTTGTCCACTTAATTGACTTCTTTCATTCTTAAGAACTCATCGGCTCCGGTATGATTCACCCTTTCTTTTATGTGGCAGGCGTTGACGCAGCAGTTATCAGGCCATCAGGGTCCCGCCTGCATCTCCCAGTGATGCGCATGTACATGAGGAAGAGGTTGAAATCTGGCGTACTACCCTCACCCAACCCGCATGAGGATGCACCGATCACCGACCTCGAAACGGAGGCCCCCGTGCCAGCGAGGGAAGAACCTGTGGCAGTTGAGTCTTCGTCGAGCGAAGAGGTAGATTATGACTACTCCTCAGACGAAGTGGCTTCTGGCGAGGGCGTATCTGAGGTGTCTGGGCCACCCAAGCCGATCTTTAAGGCCCCCTTACTTGCTAGCTCTTCAAGCCTAATGGAGAAGGCTGCTGTAAGTGTGAGCTTGTTCCTTCAGGCCTTCCTTTGTAACCATCCACTGACTTTATTCCTGTTACTCCTTGATTTTTAGGGACCAATCGAGCTGGAGGCCGCGGAGGAAGCTGCTTCGGGCGCATCAGTCGATTACCCGATAGGGGTCGATGCGGGCCTGGGTAAGTTGGCCCTCTTGTTCGAGGCTTTGCAGCAGGAGTCAGCCGCGGAGACTTCGAGTGCTCCCGGAACGGTGGACGAGCCTTTAGAGGAGGGGGAGATTGCGCCCGAAGGCAGCATTGTCCCAGTGGCCTAAGTAAGCACGTGGGCCTTATGATTCTTCCCTGCCTTTTGATCCCACATGATTCATTTTAGGTAGCGGATGGCTAACTCTGCTCCACATGGTTAGGTAATGCCGATGCCAGGGAAGACGTCTGCCCGTGTCCGCTAGGCCGTCACTAAACGGTGGCCGACTATCGGTCTGATAGCGGTGGAGGGGCCGGCTTCGGTCTTGGGCCCGGGGGCGGGGATCCTCGCAGCACTCGTGTAAGCGAGAGGCAGACCCCGGCTGATGGTTCCTCTTTCGCCTCTCCCGAAGATCCTGGCTCCGATGGAGGACCCGCTCTTGAAGAAGATATTCGCGGGACTTCGTGTGCACCTGGAGGGGTCCCAGACGCGAGAGAGAGGTCCACCGGCGATGGCCTCGGGGCCAGCTTTGCTCGAAGCCCCTCCGTCGGTCCAATCCGAGACACTCGCATTCCCGTCCCACGAAGTAGCGACGGAGACGGCCTTGATGGAGAGGGAGAAATTGGAGCAACCCCGAGCCACGGCGGTGCCGAGTGACTCGGCGGTCATCTCGCCCACTCCTCTAGCGGTGGCTGGCCAGGAGCTATCTACCGAGCTGTGGCGACCAAGCGGCCTGGCCTTCGTTCTTCCGTCTTCTTCGACCGGGGTGGATGTAGACCTATGGCGGCGGTGGACAACACCGTGGAATTCACTCCTCCGGATGTGCCTTCAGTCAGCCATACTTCGTCGGATGCGCCGGTCCGACAAATGCTGGTGACGATGCGGACAATCCTCCTTGCCGACCTCTCCTTGTCATACCGGGAGGTGCACAGCATAGTGATACAGTTGACTGGGGCACTGCAAGTGCTGGGCTGCCCGCTGGGGGAGTGGTCGCGGCGAGTCTTGTTGTTGCTGAAATATGTTAAATGTCACGAGTTCCTCGAGACCCAGGCTCCCGACGAGCGCTCCGCTCTCGATGCCCAGGCAGACGAATATTTACAAACCCTGGAGGCACGACGCAATAATGAAGAGCAGCACAGGAAGGCCCTGGAGGAAGGCCAGGCGATGTTCGCTCCCTCAGGAATCGGATCGAGAAGCTGGAGGGCTACCTTGCCGCAGCCAGGTCTGACCTTGCCAGAGCTGAAGGAGTAGTTGAGAGGGAAGGCGAAGCACTTGCCGTCGCCCAGGCCGAGACGGCGTCCGTAGAGACCGAGCTCACCCGCCTCGAAGAACGGAGGGGCTGACTGCGCGACATGACAAACTTCCCTTGCATCGAGATTCTCCCTCTTGAAGACATCTTCAGGGGTGTCGACTAAGCGTCGCACCCCTTAGCTCTTTTTTTTACCCTCTCTCTTTTTGAAATGTAACACAGGGGTATGCCCCGAAGCACATGTCATTTAATCCTTCTTTTTTGAATAGAACAGAACACTTACTATTTCACATGCTCTTCAGTGTGCGTGGAATTCGCCCTAGGGGATCTCTTTTCTTCTCTCTTTTCTTTTTGTATATATTATTTTCTTCTTCCTCTCCCCTCTTTTTCTCTCTTTTTTTATAGCGTCGGAACACATTGGCAGAGTGTAAGTCTTCGCGGTAGTCCACTCCGGGGGAAACCAGGCAGGAACCCATGTCGGGGCATGGGAGAGTGCTCGCCCTCCCAGGGGAAGGACGAGGGGACCACTCCACCATGCCAAGTGGGTGGACTATCGGTCTTGCCCAACGTCGGAACTACGCACTGGCCCCACGCGGGGGGCCTTGGTGGGAGATTGGGCCTCTCGTCGCTCGGAGGGGCGGTGAACGGAAATTTGCTTAACCAATGACCCGGATGGGAAGCCCAAATCAAAGGGATATTAACCATTCGAAGGAGACGGAGAGAAGAGTTTGTTTAGTCGATAGCCTGGTCGGGAGGTCCAAGCCAAAGGGATACCCACCGCCCGGAGGAGACGGAGAGGAGAGTTTGTTTAGTCAATGACATGGATGAGGGGTCCAAGCCAAATGGATACTCACCGCCCGGAGAGGACAGAGAGAAGAGTTTATTTAGTCAATGGCCTGGACGAGAGGTCCAAGCCAAAAGGGATACTCACCGCCCGGAGAGGATAGAGAGAAGAGTTTGTTTAGTCAATGGCCTGGCCGGGAGGTCCAAGCCAAAGGGATACCCACTGCCCGGAGGAGACGGAGAGAAGAGTTTGTTTAGTCAATGGCCTAGACGAGCGGTCCAAGCCAAAGGGATACTCACCGCCCGAAGAGGACGGAGAGAAGAGTTTGTTTAGTCAATGGCCTGGACGAGAGGTCCAAGCCAAAGGCATACTCACCGCCCGGAGAGGACGGAGAGAAGAGTTTGTTTAGTTAATGGCCTGGACGAGAGGTCCAAGCCAAAGGGATACTCACCGCCCGGAGAGGACGAAGAGAAAAGTTTGTTTAGTCAATGGCCTGGCAGGGAGGTCCAAGCCAAAGGGATACTCACCGCCCGGAGAGGACGGAGAGAAGAGTTTGTTTAGTCAATGGCCTGGATGAGAGGTCCAAGCCAAAGGGATACTCACCGCCCGGAGAGGACGGAGAGAAGAGTTTGTTTAGTTAATGGTATCCCCGCTGATACGGGGCGGTGGTTCGAAATGGGGGACAGTCTCCCCCCTTTCCCCCTTTTTTCTCTTTTTTTCTCTTTCTTTTTCTTTCTTCTTTTTTTTATCGTCATGCCTTCTTTTCTCTCTCTTTTTTTCTTCTCTTTTTTTTCTTTCTTTCCTTTCTTTTCTTCCCCTCTTTTTTTTAGAAAACATGAACAGTGATCAAACCATTCGGATCGCAATTGTGTGAACCCACCCAACATAGGGCAAGGGACAATATTATTTCTTGAATGGGGGTACTGGAGCGTAGTACAATCTCAAGTGTCTTCCATTAAGAGGCGGGAATTGAACTTCCCCGCGGTGGTCGACAATTACATAAGCTCTGCCTTCGTAGACTTTTTGGACTACGTAGGGTCCGAGCCAATTTTGGGGTTGGCGGCCATGACATCTCTTCTCTTGACCATGACAAGGTCACCTTCCTTGAATTTGAGTTCCTTGACGAGCTTGTCAAAGGCACGCGCTATTCGGGCCTGGTAGACCTGAATGTTCTATTGGGCCTGAAGCCGCTTTCCTTCCAAACCGGAGAGCTCTTCGAGTCTTCGCTCGGCGTTGGTCTGCCTTTCATGGATAAGGCCGTGCTGAATGGCGACCCTGAGAGAAGGTATCCCCAATTCAATGGGGACAATTGCCTCCGAGCTATATACTAGAGAGAAATGCGAGCTGTAAGACCCCAGAATTTTTATAAATTATTTTAGGAATATTTAATTGTTTTCTGGAATTTATAAAGGCCTAAATAAATTAATAAATAGAATATTAGATCAATAAGTTATTATAAGGCCTAATTAGGTTAAATAATTAACCTAGCCTATTTAAAGATAATCTAAAAGGTTAATGGACCAAGCCCATCAAGTTTGGCCCATATTCTAGAAGGGTAATTAGCTTATTCACGTATTTTAAGGATAAATACTATTTATATAAGATAATTATGTGGATAAACAAATAAAAGAGTTTTATGAAATTGAAACTCTATACACGTTGAATGTAACGGTCTATCGGGCGACCGCCACAGCCCTGTAACGCACCAGGCTGGATGCGTTACACTCTGTTAGTTCCGTGAAAGGAAGAACGAGCAAAAAGATTAGAACTTTGAGATCTTATCTACAAGAGATCGACTTGGGAGAGCTTATAACATTACTAAGGACTCTTAGGGATTAGGTTCTGGCAAATTAAGGACTCTAGAATCGATCTAATCTTCAAAACCCTATAAATAGGACCTAGTTCTGAACTGAGCGACCCTTACTTTTGGCTCGTGAAGAATCAAGGTAAGGAGTCATAATTTTGGGTAAGTTCCTTAAGACTTTTTGTTTATAATACATTAGACTAATAGCTCTCCATATTTCGTACTAGGAGATCAAGCAACCAAGGAGATAGAAGCTTCCAAAGTTGCTGATTCAACCTTAGCAACCTAGGAATCTGAACGCAAGTTCCCTGAAGATCCAGAGATTAGGACGTCTAAACGAGGTAATTAGAGTTCAATCCTTTGGAACTTTTTGTTCCCAATAAATTCATCTTCTTACCCTCAAAATTTCACATCCTTAGGTCAAGAGGCTGAGAAAATAGAGCAGATTGAAGTTACTGATTTATCACAAGAAGTACAAGGGACTAAGGGTAGCACCTAGCATCAAATTCGAAGTTTAAGGTTTTAGAAGAGGTAGGTTATCTCATGATTGGCAAAAACAACTTGTTAGGAATAAAAGCCCTCTAGTTGTGCTTGATTTCATGCATTCTAGACTAAGAATTTCATGATCTAATAGTTCTATACATTCATGCATCTCTTAGCCCCAAATAGAAATTAAAAGATATTATCCGGTCTATTCACTAAACCCATGCATATAGTTGGCCTATACTTCGTTATCATGACTAGGACAGTGGTAGTATTTTGATTTTCAGGCATGTTATGTTTTCATAAACCTTTATTTAGTTTACTGTCAGCAGATTCTCTGACGCACCAACGTAAGACCGTCACATGAATGTAACGGCCTTACGATAGACCGTCACACCCTGTTGTGTTTTATTGTTCTATTGTCTCTGACGCACCCTAGCAGGAGCGTTACACCACTGTAACAGCCCCTCGATAAACCGTCACAAGCACTGTAATGCGCCTATCCGAGACCGTCAGACCCCTGTGTTCTGCCAGCCCAAGGCAGAATAATAACCAGTTAAGTTTACTTATAAATAAGCTTAGATTGCTAAGTTGGACCTATTATCATGACTTCAAGTTTAGTTACTGATTCATAATCAAATTGTATGATTAATGTGTCTTAGGTTATTTTAAGTTATGTTAATTTCATGTGCCAAAATTCTATAGTTTTATATTTAAATCATAATTTTCCAAATGTTGTATTGAGGGAGTTTTCTCATGGTTTCACATCGTTACACGTTCTCTTTATCAATAGAGTCATTTCTTTAAGTATATGGGGCATATTCCGGTATGTTGTCCATTAGTTCACATTACACTATAGGAACATTATTCTTGGACATGAGGACCTCTCTATTAGATATTCCTTCCAATGGACTAGGAAATCTCGTTTCAAGGCCTCCGTAATTCTCCGCGAGCCTGGGATTCCCACTAGGATGTCGAGTTGGTTATACCATTAAAGGCCATTGATTAGATTACACTATCGATGTTTTTGGTTATCAATAATGTAACGGCTCTATGTTGGACTGTCAAGCACAAGTAACGGCCCAATATATGACCGTCACATTCAACTGAGTCTGATTTCTTAGTTCTGGATTCAGACTAATGTAACAGCCCAATACTGGAGCGTCACATCATGTAACGGCCTAGTACACGACTGTCACACTTCTTGAGTATTTTAACCCAAGGTGGATCAAGGGTTGATATTCCAAGGTTTCTAGATGGACTATTGATGATCTAGAACTTATCATATTAATCAAGAAACCTAAAATAATGAATGGAAAATAAAGAATGTACCGTTATGCTGCCGATTTATTTCCATAAGCATAACCTTGCTTAAGTCATTCTTGATTTCTCATGATTCTTATTAAAGCATTCATTCATTGAATTATTGTTATCATGGGCTTATTGAACTTATTACATTCTTGGCCATACTTTATTGTTACATGCGTGGAAAAAGCTTGATTTATACTTGAAGATGCGATCGAGCACTGATTGTGTTCAAGGGCTCTATGCTAGTCCCCTCGGCTGATTGTCGGAAACATATTATTATAAACTATGGGGTATGATGCTACTGGCGTCGCATTACGCTGGGAGTACTTTCTCTATAAATTAGTGAAAATCCACAATACGACATGACATGACATTCTTGTACATGACTTTCTTGCTTGATATTACACAAAAATTCACGAAGTACTTGCTCATCAGCAAAAGATACTAGAGTGATGATTATGTGGCTTGCTAGTACATTCTCGATACATTCTTGTTCATGAAAGGCCAATATCATGTTCTTGTTACATTCTTGCTAGTTCGTACTTGCTCTCATTCTAACTTACTTGATCGTCTTGTTACTTTGATTTAATCGCGTGATTGATCGCATTCGCATGATTTTTACCTTATTCTTTAGAGCTAAATTGTTAATTACTTTAATAGTGCCTTCATGTTGATGCAAAGATACCTACTGGGCAAGTGTGCTCATTACCTATTTCCAATCTTTTCAGGAGATGGAAGTGATTCGAATTCGGATTCGGGTTATATAAGTAGCGGGTCCGAGAGCGAATGAAAGTATTGTCAAGATAAGAGTGAAGACTTAGGAAGGTCTATATTGTTTAGATTGAGTCTATATAATTTTCCTATTTCTTGAGTCTAATAGATTGGAATAAGTTGAATTAGTGGTTGTATTTGAATACTTGATTATTATGAAATAAAGTTAGAGTTTGAGTAAATATTGTGCAATTATATTTATGTGTGTGATTGTCTTGCGCTCTGATCATTCTTGCTTGCAAGAGGCTTATCATGCCGACTGTTCACACTCCCCGAGTTAGTCTTTCGCTGTAATAAAGGCTAGGGGCACGACAGTTAAGTTGGTATTAGAGCCTAAGTCTCAGGACTTAGGAAGAAGAGTCATGTCATAGAAAAAGTCTAAGGTTTAAGGACCCCTACCTATGAACTAAGGAAGAAATTTCTATACCCACGTGAGAATTGGGTAGAGCCCGGGATAAGATAATTAATTAGCTTTAAGATTGACTTTTTTTCATTCTAATTTCATGAGAAATAACAAGTTGTTATTTTCTCTCAGGTACCTTATCTTACGAATGGCTCATCGTGTAGATTGGGATGGCATGCAACAAACAGTTGCCGGCCTTACTCAGGCATTGCAAACCATAGCATAAGGTGGCGCAGGGGCAAGGGCCGGTGACTTACATCGTAATTTCCGCAGTTTAAATCCTCCGTGATTCTATGGTTCTTCTAATCCCGACGAGACAGAAAATTGGATAGACGAAATGAATCGTATATTTGATGTTATCCAATGCACCGATCAGGAGAAGGTGCGTCTCGCAACCTTTCAACTTAACAAAGATGCTCGCACATGGTGGAAGTCGGTTCCGGCACCTCCGACCGATGCACCTCATACATGGGACGGTTTTCTTACCCTATTCCGTGCCAAGTACTTTTCAGAGCACGTAAAGGAACGAAAGGCTAGGGAGTTCGCCACTCTTCGGCAAGGAATGATAACGGTTACCGAATATGAACCGTAATTCTCAAGGCTAGCACCGTATGCATCACATCTAATCAGTACCAATTTATTAAAGGCAAATCGGTTTATGGACGGGTTACGTCCCAGTTTCATCCAGCAGCTCGGGATCCAAAACATCCATAATTATGCGGAGATGGTTCAGCGAGCATATTTATGTGAAAGGACCTTAGAGAAGGTCAAAAAATTGAAAGGGAAAGGAGAAGAATCAAGCTGACGCTCAGATCGACGTTATAAGAAAGAAAAGTTCAGCATCACGGAGCCTTACAAGAGCCGTGATAGTAAGAAGAGATCCAGGAATGGGAATGGTGGAAGTTCCCATAAGCAAAAGACAGTCAAGGAGGAGAAGGAGCAGCACCTGTTTCTATAGCCTCTTACAGGATGTCCCCCCACAGAGCTTAAGGAATTGAAGAAGCAGTTGCATGAACTTCTGGATAAGGGCTTCATCAGACCTAGCACATCCCCGTGGGGTGCGCCTGTCCTATTTGTCAAAAAGAAGGATGGTTATCTCAGGCTATGCATCGATTATCGGTGACTGAATCAGCTTATAATTAAAAATAAGTATCCATTACCGCGTATTGATGAGCTCTTCGATCAGCTTTCAGGAGCAGAATATTTCTCTAAGATAGACCTCAGATCAGGTTATCATCAGCTTAGAATTAAAGAAGATGACATTTATAAATTAGATTTTCAAAGTCGTTATGGCCACTATGAATTCGTAGTAATGCCGTTTGGGTTAACTAATGTCCCAACAGCATTCATGCAACTTATGAACAATGTCTTCCAGCCATATCTGGACCAGTTCATCGTCGTCTTCATTGATGATATCTTGATATATTCCAAGATAAAAGAGGAACATGAACAACATTTGAAAATAGCTTTACAAACACTTAGAGAACACAAGCTTTATGCCAAACTCAATAAGTGTGAATTCTGGCTCGAGGAAGTCTCATTCCTAGGCCACATTATTTCAAAAGAAGGTATTGTTGTGGATCCTTACAAGGTAGAAGCTATCAGAAATTCGAGCTGGCCAACGACTGTATCAGAAGTAAGAAGCTTTCTGGGTCTAGCTGGTTATTATAGAAGATTCATTAAGGACTTCTCAAAGATAGCAGTTCCTTTAACTAGACTCACAAGAAAAGAAAATCCTTTTGTCCGGTCAGAGGAATGTGAGAAGAGTTTCCAAACTCTTAAGAATCATCTTACCACAGCTCCTATTCTATCACTACCGATGGAAGGTGGTGGATTCAAAGTGTATACGGATGCGTCTGGCATTTGCTTAGGATGCGTTCTCATGCAGAATGGAAAAATAATCTGTTATTTTTCAAGACAATTGAAACGTCACGAGGAAAACTATCCCGTACATGATTTGGAATTGGCAGCGGTTATTTTTGCCTTAAAAATTTGGCGTCATTATCTTTATGGAGAAAAGTTCACGGTCTACTCGGACCACAAAAGCTTGAAATATTTATTCTCTCAAAAGGAGCTTAACATGAGGCAGAGGAGGTGGTTAGAATATCTCAAGGACTTTGATTTTGCTATTCAATATCATCCTGGCAAGGCTAATGCTGTAGCAGATGTACTCAACAGAAAACCAATGGGTATGCTATCAAGTCTTATGATAAGTGTAACTAACCTTGTTCCTCAATTTGCTCAGTTGAGCTTAGATATTGACATAAAGGAAGAAGATTGTTTCATAGCTAATATCCGAGCTCAACCTACATTGATAGAAGATCTGGTCAAGCTATAAAATGATGATCCTATATTACTGGAAATTAAAGCCAATATTGAACAAAGGCTAGATTTTTCTATTTCCAATGACGGAATATTATTATTTAAGGGCCGAATATGTGTACCAGATCATGAGGGTACGAAGAAACTAATCCTAGATGAAGCGCATAATTCCAAATACACAATTGATCCAGGAGGAACAAAGATGTATCAAGATCTCAAAAGAAATTTCTGGTGGCCCAATATGAAGAGAGAGATAGCAAATTTCGTGTCCCGTTGTCTCAGCTGCCAACAAGTAAAAGCAGAACATTTTAGACTCGCAGGTAAATTACACCCCTTGAGTATTCCCGAATGGAAATGGGATAGTATAGGGATGGACTTTATTATGGGTTTACCTAAGACAAGAGGTGGACACGATCGAATATGGGTAATCATAGACCGATTGACTAAATCCGCACACTTCATACCAATAAAGAGTCGATGGTCTGTGGATAGTCTAGTGATAAGTGTCCATTTCTTATGACAATTCATTGCATGTACACTATTTTATGTGCATATAATTAGGCAATTATGCATATTTCATAGTTAACCTCAACTCCGCATTTAAATTGGAGCTTTCACGTAAATTGATTAATTCAATTATCTTATTTAATAATAAATTAAAGTTGAGGGCCATGAGCATTAATTCTCCATTGCATAATCATGAGCATTTGAGATTGATATGCACATTGTGGTAATTTTTATGGACTAAAGTGCAATTATATGTGTGTAGGACACCGAAGGTAATTACAAAAGAAGCCGGGGGCAAAAGGGTCATCACCATTTTGACCAAGTCAAATAAAGAATTCAAATTATTTTGGTTGGAGGGAAAGGAAAGTTAAAAATTTTGAATTCAAAGTTTGAAAAGGAGGAATCCAAACTTTAAGTTTGGAAAGGAGGAAAATGACATTCAAAGTTTGAAATAAAGGAGAGACATGATGAGCCTTGGGAAATGGGGTGCCTAAAGTCCAAGAAAGGGGGTGCCCACCTACTTTTTCTCTTCCCCATGCATCATATTCCACTTAAATCTCAGCCATCCATCTCCTTTTGATACAATCTCCACCCTCCATCCACCTAACTTTCCCTATAAATAGCCCATGGCAAGGAGGAGAAAGGAGGACTTCTTTTGGCAATCTTTCACTCTCCCTCTTTCTCTCCCAACCTTAGGCCTCCGGTTTCTCCCATGTAAGTTCGTTTTCTCCTTTTGTGTTCTTCATAAAAGTTCTTCATTTTTTTGTTCTCTACAACTTCTTCTTGCTCAGCTTCTAATTCCTTCTGGTTTTCAAGCTATTTCGTATTCTTCATTGTGCTGTCCTGTTCATCTGTGAAATAGTATTTTTCTCTGTTCTTCCCATTATTTCTCCCTCTTCTAGTCATTTTCTGCTCTTGCTGTCTTCATGAAAGTTCTTGGTTCTTACGTTTTCTACAACTTCTTAGTTTACACCATCTTCTAATTCTGTCTGGTTTTGAAGCTATTCCTCATTTTTCAACTTGCTGTCCTGTGATTTCACTATTCATCCGAGGTGATAGTTTCTATTATTTCTCTATTTTGAAGCTCTTCTGCTCTTCTTTTCTATCTGAGTTCTTCATAAAAGTTCTTTCTATCTCTCTCCTCTTCAACTTCTTCTTCTTGGGCATCCCCTAATTCCTCTTGGGTTTAAAGTTATTCACCCTCCAAAGGCAGATTCAACGACACGGCGACTTCCTCCCGGTGTACACGGCGATCTCTTTCAAGACGGAGCGATCCTCTCCAAGGCCCGACGAGGAGGAGACGACGACGTCATCACCATTGCTACTGCTATCTTCACATCTCAGGCCCCTCTTTTTGTCATTGCTTTTGTGTTATGTTACTTCATTGTAATCTTGTCACCTCTTTGTTGTAAGCTTGTCTTGCACTTCATGTACTTTTTCTTTTAAGTTAATGAAGAGAGTTGTTCTTTTAATCTAGTTCTTGATCTTCTTCCATCTCTACCCCCTTCTTCTATCTCTTCTTTTCACTTCATGCAATTAATTTCTATAGCATAGGCGCATAGTCATGGTGTTTTCAATTAAGTGTTAGAATCGTTCTTTGTTTCATCACTTTTCTTCAAACAATCAAATCACAAATGTTTTCCAAAGGACTCCAAAGTTTTTAACTCTAAAAATCTATTCTTCCTTGTGGATTCGACCCGTGCTTGTCCTAATACTACATTCTCTTTTGATCATTTTGTGCGAGTGCGGTTTTAAGATTGTTAGCGCACGTGTAGTAACGACATACGCTTCCGCGTTATCAATTTTTGGCGCCGTTGCCGGGGAAGAATGATGATTTTTGACTTAATAACTTTGTTTTCCTTGTGTTTATAGTGTACTAATAAAGTTCTCTTTTCTTTTTTTTTGCAGGTGAAAAAAAAAGGGAGAAAAAGCAACTTGAAAACTCAAAAAAATTAGAGGTAAGTTTGCCTTTCTTTCTTTCATCTTTGTGATTTAGTCATTCATTTCAAAAAAAAAAAGGAACGAGGGAACGCTTTTCAAGTAAGTATCCAAACTTTTCCTCTTTCATTTCAATTTCATTTCTCTACATTTCATATCTTGTGGTTAGATAGGTTCATTAAATAAAAACAAAAAAAAAGCATCACTTGAACTTCAATAAAAATGTCCATTGCAAGAGTAGAACCCACACTTCCATGTTTTAGGTCATGCATCATTTAGGATAGACTTTGTTTTTCCTTGTTGTTTAATTATTGTTAATTGCATTATTGAAGATTGCGGGAGGCAAGGTGAGTACTCTAATTTTTTCAAAAGCATGCTCATGCATTTCCATGCTTGCATAGAACCCCTTGTTTGAACTTGGTTTGTTGCATATCATTTCTAAAATATTCTAAGGGCAACACCCATAAACAAGATAAGGTGGGGATTTCATCACCCTTCCTTAGCCCACAAACCATAATTCCCTTGCATCTTTGCATCACCTAGACCTTAAATAAAATTCAGTAGACATTGGCCCTAGGTTCACACTGTGGTTCTTGTGTTATTTGGGCTTACCCTCTTGTGAAAACCGGTGCCTAAGGCAAGACGGTCGGACGGCAAACGCCTTAAGCGGGATAGTGGTTTGGCATAATTAGGTCCCTACGAAAGTAGGGGGAACCTCCCACTTCCCCACCCCTTACCTGGCCGGTGGAAACATTGAGGGTGAACTTAAGTTTCACTTTAATCATTTTGTGAAACCCAATTTATAGGTCTAGGTCACATCTAGGTCATTAGGAAATTTGTGTGATAACTTGTTTGTGATTGCATAAAAAAATTAAAACAAAAAAAAATCAAAATTTTTTTTTCTCCTCTTCTCTTTCCTCATCCTATTTTGTGTCAAAAAAAATAATAAACAAACAAAAATCAAAAAAAAAATCTTTCATTTCTCTCTTCGTCCTAGTTAATGCAAGGTAGAAGATCTCAACATCCAAACCTACTAGGACCCATTCAAGAAATTGAGAGAGTCTTGTATCCAGGGAACGATCTCCAACAAGATCTCATGGCCGAAAATCAAGGACCTCACCACCAAAATCTAATGGCCGAAAATCCCAATCCTCCAAAGCAAATGAAGGATTATTTCTTGCCCAATCAATACCAACCATCCTTCTATGTCCAAGCACCTCAGAACCAGGCGGTTCATTATGAAATCAAGTCTAGTACCATCCAAATGTTACCGTCTTTCTATGGAAATCCTAATGAAGACCCTTACAAACATCTTGATGAGTTCCTTCAGATCTGCTCAACTGTTAAAATCCAAAATTTCTCTGATGATGCTCTTAGGCTAACTCTCTTCCCATTCTCTCTCAAGGATAAAGCCAAATATTGGTTAGGAGCCTTGGGTAGAATCATTGATACATGGGCGGAAATGCAAAAAGAATTTTTGAAGAAGTTCTATCCCATAGGGCGAACCAATACCATGAGAAGAGTAATTACTGGATTCACACAAAACCCAGGGGAACATATCCATGAAGCATGGGATAGACTAAAAGATTTATTGAGGAAATGCCCCCACCATGGGTTATCAAGATGGCAAATTGTACAGGCATTCTATGAGGGTTTGGCGGAGAATTATAGACAGATGGTGGATGCATCATGTGGGGGAGCATTCATGAGTAAGAGCGAGGATGAGGCTTATGATTTATTCGAAATGCTTAGTGAAAATTCCATAAGCCATACCTCGCTTTCATCATATGAAAGAATGATTGGGCCTTCTAAGAGGGGTGGACTTTATGAAGTTAAGAGCCAAGGTGAGTGTGAGAACAAGATAGATATTAATGCCATAACCCAAAAGTTGAATAAAATGGATTTGTTGGCGCAAAAGATAGAGAAGGTCGATATGGTTGCCCAAAAGCTAGACCAGTTGTTGTCCATGTCTAGACAGGAACCCTCTTTCCCTTCTGCCCCTCAACCTCAACAAATCTCAACCCCAAGTCAAGAAGAAATCTGTGCTTTGTGTTCGAGCCCTAGCCATTCCGTGATTGGGTGTCCCACAGCAGCCCAACTCCCCCCATTTATCCAAGAACAAATCTTTGCTGCTCAAGGTGTCTCCAAGCCCACATATGATCCTTATTCAAACACTTACAATCCGGGCTGGAGAAATCATCCAAATTTTTCTTGGAAGTCTAACCAAGGCCCATCCACCCAATCTCATCCCTCACACCATCCAAATTCGAAACAATCATTTTCCATGCCAAGTCAGTTAAACCAAAATCTCTCTTATCAGCCTCCTTTCCATCAACAATCACCTTTCCATCAAGCTCAGGCCCCATATCCTCAAGCTCAATTTGCTCAGGGCCAATTTCAGCAATTTCCTGCACACCGTTCACATCAACCACATTATCAACCACCTCCTACTCAGCCCACTTTTGATGACAAGTTTGAACAACTCCAACAACTCATCCTTACCCAAGCACAATCCATTTCCAAGTTGGAGAACCAGATAGGGCAACTTGCTGCCAATAACATGAGAAGAGAGGTAGGTCAGCTCCCTAGCCAACCGGTGGCCAACCCCCGCAATCAACAACCTCCAGGCTTCCCTCCAAGAGCTCCTATTCTTCCTCAACCTAATCAGCCGAACCAACCTCAGCTGCCCCCTCATATAGGTCCTCAGTTCGAGAATGCCAAAGCCATCTCTAGCCTTAGGAGCGGGAAAATTCTTAATGACCCTTATCAAGCTAAGGATGTGGGTAGTAGTTCGGGCCAAGATGCCCACGAGGATAGTGATAGTGAAGATGAGGAGTCAACAATTTTGCAAGAAAAGAAGAGGCAAGAGGGGGGAGAAAATAAGCTGGACAAAGGGAAAGCAAAGGTTGATGAAGGACCTCGAGAATATGTTCCTAAAGTCCCATTCCCTGATGCATTGAAGCCTAAATCTCAACAGAGAAAACCGGTCCAACAAGATGAACTAGTGGAATTGTTTAAACAAGTGAACATCAATATTCCACTATTGGATGCGATCAAACATGTGCCAGCGTATGCAAAATTTTTGAAAGAGCTATGTACACCAAAAAGGGAACCAAAGGCAGTAACACAAAAGGTCCGCTTGTCTGAAGATGTCAGCGCAGTTGTCATGAATCATTTGCCTAAAAAGTTGAAGGACCCTGGAGCTCCACTGATTTCTTGTGACATAGGTGGAATTACATTTGATAGAGCATTGCTGGACCTTGGAGCAAGTGTGAACTTGTTACCCACCTTTATATATGAGCAGTTTGATCTAGGGGAGTTGAAACCCACATCTATAATCCTCCAACTGGCAGATCGATCTGTAAAGACTCCAAGGGGACTATTGGAAGATGTGATTGTGAAGGTGCATGAATGTTATTTCCCGGTGGACTTTCTTATTCTGGATATGGCCTCATCCCAAGAATTAAAGCACACACCTATCATTTTGGGACGTCCTTTTCTTGCTACGGCCAAGGCTAATATAAATTGCGCCACGGGGATGATGGATATTTCTTTTGGAGGAGAGAAGGTTTCTCTAAATGTGTTCAAAGCATCTCAATATCCGAACCATGAGGAAGAATGTAGTGTCATTGATGTTTCTGAACTAATTGAAGAAAGTCTAGACGTTTATGAGGAATGTCTAGAAGAGGGTAGCATGCTCCAGGATTCTCCACTTTCTAGTGCACCCTACTCTAGAGTAGAGCCACTCCCTCCACTTCAAGCTGAACCCATTCTTCCATCTTTAGATCAACCGCCCAGTCTAGAATTGAAGCCTCTACCGGATCCTTTGAAGTATGCTTATCTAGGTCCTAACCAAACTCTGCCCGTAATCATTGCTTCCAACCTCACCGCTGCTCAGGAATCCCAACTCCTAGATGTCCTTCAGGAGCACAAGAGGGCGATAGGTTGGTCAGTGGCCGATTTGAAGGGTATCAGTCCGGATGTGTGTATGCATTACATTTACTTGGAGGATAATATCAAGCCGAGCAGAGAGATGCAGCGTCGGCTGAATCCAAGTATGAAGGAGGTAGTTAAAAAAGAAGTTGTCAAATGGTTGGATGCCGGGATCATATATCCCATTTCTGATAGCAAGTGGGTCAGCCCAACTCAAGTTGTTCCCAAAAAGTCAGGGCTGACAGTTATAACAAATGAGAAAGGAGAAGAAGTTCCCACACGATTACCAACTGGGTGGAGAATATGCATTGATTATAGAAAACTAAATTCAGTCACGAAAAAAGATCATTTTCCACTCCCATTCATTGATCAGATCTTGGAGAAACTGGCTGGGCAGAAGTATTATTGCTTTCTAGATGGCTATTCCGGGTATAACCAAGTTGCAATTTTCCCGGAAGATCAATAGAAAACAACCTTCACATGCCCCTATGGCACATTTGCTTTCAGAAGAATGCATTTTGGGCTCTGCAATGCCCCTGCCACATTCCAGCGATGTATGATGTCCATTTTCTCTGAAATGGTGGGGGAATGCTTGGAAGTTTTTATGGATGACTTTTCAGTGTTTGGTGATTCATTTGATGATTGTTTGGGAAATTTGACTCGGGTATTGAAAAAATGCATTGAGTCGAATCTAGTGTTGAGCTGGGAGAAGAGCCATTTCATGGTAAGAGAAGGGATCGTTTTAGGCCATGTAGTTTCAGAGAAGGGAATAAAGGTTGACCAGGCCAAGGTTGATGTGATTTCTAATCTTCCTCCCCCTTCTTCGGTCAAACACTTCCGTTCCTTTCTTGGCCATGCAGGATTCTACCGCAGATTCATTCAAAACTTCTCCACCATTGCTCGACCACTTACACAATTGCTTGCCAAGGACACTCCCTTTCATCTTAATGAGTCATGTCTAGAGGCGTTCAATTCTTTGAAAGCGGCTCTCATACAAGCTCCCATTCTCCAATCTCCTGATTGGTCGCTCCCTTTTGAGATCATGTGTGATGCCTCAGACTATGCTGTAGGAGCTGTCCTAGGTCAAAGAATTGAAAAGAAACCCGTGGTGATCTACTACGCGAGCCGCACCCTCGCTGATGCCCAAGTTAACTACACCACCACGGAAAAGGAATTATTAGCTGTTGTGTTTGCCCTTGAAAAGTTTCGATCATATATGTTAGGGGCGAAAGTCATTGTTTATTCCGATCACTCAGCATTAAAATTTTTGATGTCTAAGAAGGAAGCCAAACCCCGTCTCTTACGGTGGATTTTATTACTACAAGAGTTTGATTTAGAAATAAGAGACAAGAAGGGGTTGGAAAATGTTGTAGCTGATCACTTGTCCAGGATTGTAATTCCTGAAAGTGCTCCTATGTCTGATTCCTTCCCTGATGAACAAATTCTTTCCATCTCTCACACAACAACCCCTTGGTTCGCTCATATAGTCAATTACCTGGCAGTAGGGCAGATTCCCGAAGGGTGGTCTAGACAGGCAAAGGATCGATTCTTTTCTAAGGTAAGGCACTATTTTTGGGACGACCCAGAGTTATTTCATATGGGTCCAGATCAAATAATAAGAAGATGTGTCCCCGAGGAGGAGCAACAATCTGTTTTGAACTTCTGTCATAATCTCGCTTGTGGGGGACATTTCTCAGGTAAGAAAACTGCTGCTAAGGTCCTGCAAAGTGGGTTCTTCTGGCCCACACTTTTCAAGAATGCCTATGAATTTAGCAAGACCTGTCTAAGGTGTCAAGCTGTGGGGAATAATTCTAAGAGAGACATGATGCCACTCAATCCCATCTTGATTGTTGAAATTTTTGATATTTGGGGGATTGATTTCATGGGACCATTTCCAGCATCATTTGGAAACGAATACATTCTTGTGGCCGTAGATTATGTGTCTAAATGGATAGAAGCAATAGCCACTCGGACTAATGATCATAAAGTTGTGATGAAATTTGTTCGTAAGAATATCTTCTCTAGATTTGGGTGTCCCAGGGCTATCATCAGTGACGGGGGTTCACATTTTACTCACTCCCAATTCTGAGCTTTACTTAAGAAATATGGGATCACTCACAAAATCGCCACCCCCTACCACCCCCAAACAAGTGGCCAAGTGGAAATATCCAATCGAGAAATCAAAAACATCCTGCAAAAATCTGTTCGGCCCGATAGGAAGGATTGGTGTGAAAGATTGGATGATGCTCTTTGGGCCTATATGACTGCCTACAAAACTCCCATAGGTATGTCCCCCTATAGGCTGATTTTTGGAAAAGCCTGTCACCTACCAGTTGAGCTAGAACATAGGGCGTACTGGGCAATAAAACAAGTGAATTTGGACTTGGCCCAAGCTGGTTCCCATAGAGCTCTCCAACTCAATGAGTTGGAGGAGTTACGCAATGAAGCCTATGAAAATTCCAAGATCTACAAAGCTAAGACCAAAGCCTTTCATGACAAGCACATTTTGAGAAAATCTTTTCAACCTGACCAAAAAGTTTGGCTTTTTAATTCAAGGCTGCATTTGTTTCCTGGAAAATTGAAGTCTAGGTGGGATGGTCCATTCATTGTAATCAAAGCTTTTGACCATGGTGCTGTCAAAATTTTAAATCCTCAAAATGGTCACATTTTCACTGTCAATGGTTAAAGATTGAAACCTTATTTGGAAAATGATCAGTTGAAAAAAGAATCCATTGTTCTAAGTGGTCTGGAATAAAATCTTTGTGAGCTCTCATGCGTCTGGCTGAAGACGAAAAACTTAGCGCTTCTGGGAGGCAACCCACAGTTTTTGTTGTTTTGACGTTTTTGTTTGAGTGTGTTTTAGTAGTCAAGTTAAGGCCAAGGAGAGGAAGTCATCACCGCCTATGACATTGATGGAGGTTGCGTCCCGCATATCCGGTTGTCTCTTTCTCACTCAGAAGTATTTATTGATACATTGTTCTTTTACTTTCAATTCTACATGCCATTGAGGACAATGTCATTCAAGTTGGGGGGGGAGAGAAATTTTCATGATGCATATAGTACAACCTGATAGGAGTTCTGTCTTGCATAAAGATATAAACCCCATTTTGAGTTTCATGATTCATGCTTAAATTAAAAGTAATTCTGGAATAGAAAAGGCTAGGGAGAAGGATGATGGAAAATTTAGTCAATCTAGCCATGAAAAACTGATATAAGAATCCCTTTAAAGTTCATGTGCACTAAAAAAAAATTTTTTTTTTACATTACACACTAATGAAACAAGCAAGACAAGCCCTCTGCTATTTTAGGTATATTGTCTGATATTCTGCACTTCTTAAGAAAAGAGATCTTTATACAAAGCTTTCTGCCAAATTATCTATCAAATAAGTGCAATGGCACTATAAAAAAAGAGAGAGAGAGAGAGAGAAAAAAAAGAGAAGAAAAAAAAACACCATGAAAAATGCCCCTAATCTTAGTAACCGGGCCTACTTCACCTAAGACGTGTTGAGGTTCGCGTAAAACGGAAAAGGGAACCTGGATCTGCGAAACTGGGCATGCTTCTCCTAAGGCAAGAGTCGAGGTTCACGTTGAGCAGTGAAGGGTAGTGCAGCATCATGTGTGGTATAAAAGATCCCAAATGGACAAAACAATAAGGTAGACAAAAAGCGAATATGATTAATACTCTGATCTAAGAGGTGCATGATTGAAAGACATTTGCTTGGAATAGCGAATGGGGGATGCAATTGTCTAAGCTGTGGATTTGGTAGTCACATGCACAAGTGCTATTGAGCTTTAATTTGAATTCTTAATCATGTACAATTAAGTTCCTACATAAGGCTAGTGTGCATTAATGATTCCAGATTCCTAATCTTTGGTCGATTCTATGAAGGGATAACTGGATATGAGAGCATGAATTTTGTAAACTCGTGTTAGTCATAAAATTCAATTTATTGGCATTGCTAAGGGACTAGCAATGAGTAAGTTGGGGGGTGTGATAAGTGTCCATTTCTTATGACAATTCATTGCATGTACACTATTTTATGTGCATCTAATTAGGCAATTATGCATATTTCATAGTTAACCTCAACTCCGCATTTAAATTGGAGCTTTCACGTAAATTGATTAATTCAATTATCTTATTTAATAATAAATTAAAGTTGAGGGCCATGAGCATTAATTCTCCATTGCATAATCATGAGCATTTGAGATTGATATGCACATTGTGGTAATTTTTATGGACTAAAGTGCAATTATATGTGTGTAGGACACCGAAGGTAATTACAAAAGAAGCCGGGGGCAAAAGGGTCATCACCATTTTGACCAAGTCAAATAAAGAATTCAAATTATTTTGGTTGGAGGGAAAGGAAAGTTAAAAATTTTGAATTCAAAGTTTGAAAAGGAGGAATCCAAATTTTAAGTTTGGAAAGGAGGAAAAGGACATTCAAAGTTTGAACTAAAGGAGAGACATGATGAGCCTTGGGAAATGGGGTGCCTAAAGTCCAAGAAAGGGGGTGCCCACCTACTTTTTCTCTTCCCCATGCATCATATTCCACTTAAATCTCAGCCATCCATCTCCTTTTGATACAATTTCCACCCTCCATCCACCTAACTTTCCCTATAAATAGCCCATGGCAAGGAGGAGAAAGGAGGACTTCTTTTGGCAATCTTTCACTCTCCCTCTTTCTCTCCCAACCTTAGGCCTCCGGTTTCTCCCATGTAAGTTCATTTTCTCCTTTTGTGTTCTTCATAAAAGTTCTTCATTTTTTTGTTCTCTACAACTTCTTATTCTTGCTCAGCTTCTAATTCCTTCTGGTTTTCAAGCTATTTTGTATTCTTCATTGTGCTGTCCTGTTCATCTGTGAAATAGTATTTTTCTCTGTTCTTCCCATTATTTCTCCCTCTTCTAGTCATTTTCTGCTCTTACTGTCTTCATGAAAGTTCTTGGTTCTTACGTTTTCTACAACTTCTTAGTTTACACCATCTTCTAATTCTGTCTGGTTTTGAAGCTATTCCTCATTTTTCAACTTGCTATCCTGTGATTTCACTATTCATCCGAGGTGATAGTTTCTATTATTTCTCTATTTTGAAGCTCTTCTGCTCTTCTTTTCTATCTGAGTTCTTCATAAAAGTTCTTTCTATCTCTCTCCTCTTCAACTTCTTCTTCTTGGGCATCCCTAATTCCTCTTGGGTTCAAAGTTATTCACCCTCCAAAGGCAGATTCAACGACAAGGGCGACTTCCTCCCGGTGTACACGACGATCTCTTTCAAGACGGAGCGATCCTCTCCAAGGCCCGGCGAGGAGGAGACGACGACGTCATCACCATTGCTACTACTATCTTCACATCTCAGGCCCCTCTTTTTGTCATTACTTTTGTGTTATGTTACTTCATTGTAATCTTGTCACCTCTTTGTTGTAAGCTTGTCTTGCACTTCATGTACTTTTTCTTTTAAGTTAATGAAGAGAGTTGTTCTTTTAATCTAGTTCTTGATCTTCTTCCATCTCTACCCCCTTCTTCTATCTCTTCTTTTCACTTCATGCAATTAATTTCTATAGCATAGGCGCATAGTCATGGTGTTTTCAATTAAGTGTTAGAATCGTTCTTTGTTTCATCACTTTTCTTCAAACAATCAAATCACAAATGTTTTCCAAAGGACTCCAAAGTTTTTAACTCTAAAAATCTATTCTTCCTTGTGGATTCGACCCGTGCTTGTCCTAATACTACATTCTCTTTTGATCATTTTGTGCGAGTGCGGTTTTAAGATTGTTAGCGCATGTGTAGTAACGACATACGCTTCCGCGTTATCATCTAGCAGCATTATACATAAAGGAGATTGTCAAACTGCATGGTGTCCCAGTCACTATTATATCTGATAGAGATCTCGATTCATATCACAATTCTGGAAGGGTCTACAACATTCACTAGGGACTAGATTGAATTTCAGCACAGCTTTTCATCCACAAATAGATGGTGAAACAGAAAGAACGAATCAGGTAGTAGAAGATATGCTCAGGGCTTGTGCTATCGACTTTGGAGGTAGTTGGTATGATCACTTGCGTCTAGTAGAGTTTGCATATAACAATAGCTATCAGGCTAGCATACGAATGACACCTTTTGAAGCCTTATATGGAAAAAGATGTCGATCACCAATATGTTGGAATGAAATAGGGGAAAAGCAATTTCTAGGCCCCGATCTCATCAGGGATTCTACAGAGAAGTTCAAGCTCATTCAAGAAAGAATGAAAATGGCGCAAGATAGGTAAAAGTCTTATGCTGACAATCGAAGACGTGACTTGGAGTTTCAGGTAGGAGATCATGTATATTTAAAGGTTTCTCCAGGTCGTGGTATTCGAAGATTTGGCATTAAAGGAAAGCTAACTCCAAGATTTATTGGCCCATTTGAAATTCTTGAACGGATTGGTGAAGTGGCTTACAAACTTGCTTTACCTCCATAATTAGCAGGAGTTCATGACGTATTTCACGTCTCTATGCTGAAGAAGTATGCATATGATCCTGACCATATTATCACTTATGACAATCTAGAGATTCAGAAGGATATGACGTTCGAACAAAAGTCAATAAAGATTCTGGAACGGGAAGTGCGTCAACTAAGAAATAAACTTATTCATATGGTCAAGATTCAATGGAAGAAAACATGGCCATATGAAGTAACTTGGGAAACCGAAGTAGCCATGCAAAAGATTTCTAGAATTATGTAACTGTAAGTGCACTCTTCGAAATCCATATATTAAATTTGGGGACCAAATTCTCTTAAGTGGGGGAGGGTGTAAGACCCCATAATTTTTATAAATTATTTTAGGAATATTTAATTATTTTCTAGAATTTATAAAGGCCTAAATAAATTAATAAATAGAATATTGGATCAATAAGTCATTATAAGGCCCAATTAGGTAAATAATTAACCTAACCTATTTAAAGATAATCCAAAAGGTTAATGGACCAAGCCCATCAAGTTTGGCCCATATCCTAGAAGGGTAATTAGCTTATTCACGTATTTTAAGGATAAATACTATTTATATAAGATAATTATGTGGATAAACAAATAAAAGAGTTTTATGAAATTGAAACTCTATACATGTTGAATGTAACGGTCTATCGAGCGACCGCCACAGCCCTGTAACGCACCAGGCTGGATGCGTTACACTCTATTAGTTCCGTGAAAGGAAGAACGAGCAAAAAGATTAGAACTTTGGGATCTTATCTACAAGAGATCGACTTGGGAGAGCTTATAACATTACTAAAGACTCTTAGGGATTAGGTTCTGACAAATTAAGGACTCTAGAATCGATCTAATCTTCAAAACCCTATAAATAGGACCTAGTTCTGAACTGAGCGACCCTTACTTTTGGCTCGTGAAGAATCAAGGTAAGGAGTCATAATTTCGGATAAGTTCCTTACGACTTTTTTTTATAATACATTAGACTAATAGCTCTCCAAATTTCGTGCTAGGAGATCAAGCAACCAAAGAGATAGAAGCTTCCAAAGTTGCTGATTCAACCTTACCAACCCAGGAATCTGAATGCAAGTTCCCTGAAGATCCAAAGATTAGGACGTCTAAACGAGGTAATTAGATTTCAATCCTTTATAACTTTTTGTTCCCAATAGTTTCATCTTCTTACCCTCAAAATTTCACATCCTTAGGTCAAGAGGCTTAGGAAATAGAGCAGATTGAAGTTGCTGATTTATCACAAGAAGTACAAGGGACTAAGGGTAGCACCTAGCATCAAATTCGAAGTTTAAAGGTTTTAGAAGAGGTAGGTTATCTCATGATTGGCAAAAACAACTTGTTAGGAATAAAAGCCCTCTGCTTGTGCTTGATTTCATGCATTCTAGACTAAGAATTTCATGATCTAATAGTTCTATACATTCATGCATCTCTTAGCCCTAAATGGAAATTAAAAGATATTATCCTGTCTATTCACTAAACCCATGCATATAGTTGGCCTATACTTCGTTATCATGACTAGGACAGTTGTAGTATTTTGATTTTCAGGCATGTTATGTTTTCATAAACCTTTACTTAGTTTACTGCTAGTAGATTCTCTGATGCACCAACGTAAGACCGTCACATGAATATAACGGCCTTACGATAGACCGTCACACCCTGTTGTGTTTTATTGTTCTATTGTCTCTGACGCACCCTAGCAGGAGCGTTACCCCACTGTAATGGCCCCTCGATAAACCGTCACAAGCACTGTAACGCGCCTATCCTAGACCGTCAGACCCTTGTGTTCTGCCAGCCCAAGGCAGAATAATAACCAGTTAAGTTTACTTATAAATAAGCTTAGATAGCTAAGTTGGTCCTATTATCATGACTTCAAGTTTAGTTACTGATTCATAATCAAATTGTATGATTAATGTGTCTTAGGTTATTTTAAGTTATGTTAATTTCATGTGCCAAAATTCTATAGTTTTGTATTTAAATCATAATTTTCCAAATATTGTATTGACGAAGTTTACTCATGGTTTCACATCGTTACACGTTCTCTTTATCAATAGAGTCATTTCTTTAAGTATATGGTGCATATTTCGGTATGTTGTCCATTAGTTCACATTGCACTATAGGAACATTATTCTTGGACATGAGGACCTCTCTATTGGATATTCCTTCCAATGGACTAGAAATCTCGTTTCAAGGCCTCCGTAATTCTCAGCGAGCCTGGGATTCTCACTAGGACGCCGAGTTGGTTGTACCATTAAAGCCCATTGATTAGATTACACTATCGATGTTTTTGGTTATCAGTAATGTAACGGCTCTATGTTGGACCGTCAGGCACAGGTAACGGCCCAATATACGATCGTTACATTCAACTGAGTCCAATTTCTTGGTTCTAGATTCAGACTAATGTAACAGCCCAATACTGGAGCATCACATCATGTAACGGCCCAGTACACGACTGTCACACTGCTTGAGTATTTTAACCCAAGGTAGACCAAGGGTTGATATTCCAAGATTTCTAGATGGACTATTGATGATCTAGAACTTATCATATTAATCAAGAAACCTAAAATAATGAATGGAAAAAAAAGAATGTACTGTTATGCTGCCGATTTATTTCCATAAGCATAACCTTGCTTAAGTCATTCTTGATTTCTCATGATTCTTATTAAAGTATTCATTCATTGAATTATTGTTATCATGAGCTTATTGAACTTATTACATTCTTGGCCATACTTTATTGTTACATGCGTGAAAAAAGCTTGATTTATACTTGAAGATGCGATCGACAACTGATTGTGTTCAAGGGCTCTATACTAGTCCCCTCAGCTGATTGTCGAAACATACTATTATAAACCATGGGGTATGATGCTACTAGTATCGCATTGCGCTGGGAGTACTTTCTCTATAAATAAGTAAAATCCACAATATGGCATGACATGACATTCTTGTACATGACTTTCTTGCTTGATATTTCACAAAAATTCACGAAGTACTTGCTCATCAGCAAAAGATACTAGAGTGATGATTATGTGACTTGCTAGTACATTCTCGATACATTCTTGTTCATGAAAGGCCAATATCATATTCTTGTTACATTCTTGCTGGTTCGTACTTGCTCTCATTCTAACTTACTTGATCGTCTTGTTACTTTGGTTTGATCGCGAGATTGATCGCATTCGCATGATTTTTACCTTATTCTTTAGAGCTAAATTGTTAATTACTTTAATAGTGTCTTCATGTTGATGCAAAGATACCTATTGGGTAAGTGTGCTCATTACCTATTTCCAATCTTTTCAGGAGATGGAAGTGATTCGAATTCGGATTCGGGTTATACAAGTAGCGGGTCCGAGAGCGAATGAAAGTATTGTCAAGATGAGAGTGAAGACTTAGGAATGTCTATATTGTTTAGATTGAGTCTATGTAATTTTCTTATTTCTTGAGTCTGATAGATTGGAATATGTGAATTAGTGGTTGTATTTGAATACTTGATTATTATGAAATAAAGTTGGAGTTTGAGCAAATATTGTGCAATTACATTTATGTGTGTGATTATCTTGCGCTCTGATCATTCTTGCTTGTAAGAGGCTTACCATGACGGCTGTCTGCGATCCCCGAGTTAGTCTTCCGCTGTAATAAAGGCTCGGGGCGTGACACGAGCAGCCTGTTGGGGTCTTGTATACGGTCCGGTACGCCCACACCGCCTCGTACATTTTCTCTTCCCAGTCCCTTTTGTTGGAGCTAACAATCTTGTCCAGGAGAGTGAAGAGTGTTTTATTGAAAGCTTTAGCCAGCCCATTAGCCTGTGGATTGTAAGGAGTCGATGTCCTCCAGTCAATTTTATACTTTTCCGCCAGCCGGTAGACCTTCTGGTTGCGGAAGTGGCTGTCGTTGTCTGAGACAATCCGGTCGGGGGTGCCAAACCGGAATATGATGTTACGGCGGACAAATCTGACTACGATCTCTCTGGTAACCTCTCTTAAGGCGACGGCCTCTACCCAACGAGAGAAATAATCAGTTGCTGCCAAAATGTACTTGCAGCCGGCGGATGACGCGGGTAAGGGACCCACGATATTTGTTCCCCATTGGGCAAACGGCCAATTGGGCACCGTTGGATGCAGCTGCACGGGCGGCCTTCTGGGTATGGTGGCATGCTCCTGACACTTCTGACACGACTTAGCATATTTGTAGCAGTCATCGAACATTACCGGCCAATAGTAGCCGAGCTTCTTTATTTCAATCTTCATTTTTGGTCATGCCTGGTGTGCACCAGCTGTCCCGGCGTGGACTTCCTTCATGACCCTCTAGGCTTCTTCAGTGGACAAGCATCGGAGGAGTAATTGCTGTTTGGCATCGGCCACAATTCGGAACAATATTCCGTTTCGGAGCTCATAAGAGTCCTTGGTTCTAATTAGCTTGATCTTCTCTTCTCTCTGCTTGGGCAATTGCCGATATTTGAACCACTGCATCAGAGGGTCTCTCCAATCAGGTAGGCCGATAGTTTCTGCTGCATCGACCTCCATCTTCTCTTCTTCTATTTCTTCTTCTATCATGCTGGGTACCTGGCGCTGATTTATCACTTGGATGTTGAGTAATCCATCTGGCGGCACTGCTAGTGAGCTCGCCAATTTTGCCAGGGCGTCGGCTTGTGCATTCTCTCCTCTGGCGACATGGCATATCTCGAGGAGGTAGAACCGCTCCATGAGCCCCTTCTCCTTAGTGTGATAAGGGAGCAACTCAGGTTTTCAGACGTCAAACTGCCCCTGGACCTGCTTGATGATCAACAGCGAGTCGCCGAATACTTGGAGCATTTTGATTTCCATTTGGAGGGCCACCTGGAGGCCAATGATCAGAGCTTCATATTCTGCTTCATTATTCGTGCAAGGCTTGTTGATACAGCAGGAAGTGTGCAACACTTCCCTATCTGGCGATTTGAGGACGATGCTGGCTCCGGCCCATACCTTGGTGCGTCCAGACGGGGTCACTTCTGTTCTCGAGGCCCCGTCGAAGTACAGCTGCCAAACGGCTTGTTGGACCTGGTCCACCTCCAGTGTTTCATCTTCGGGCAGCTCCGTGGCCAACGGGGAGTCTTCGGGCATATGGTATGCTACGAAGAAGTCCGCGACGGCTTGCCCCTTAACGGCCTTCTGCGGCACGTAGGTGATGTCGAACTCCATGAGCAGTACGGCCCATTTGCCAAGGCGCCCCTTCGGGACTGGCTGGGAGAGAATGTGCTTGATGAGATCGGCTCTGGATATTAAACTCACTTCATGGGACAACATATAGTGCCTCAGCTTCTTGACTGCAAAGACCAATGCAAGGCAAATCTTCTCAATCAGGGTGTACTTGGCCTCTGCTCCCACCAATCTTTGGCTGAGGTAGTAGAGAGTCTGCTCCTTCCCCTCGTCATTATTCTGGGTAAGCATTGCCTCCAGTGAATATTCGGTAGCCGTTATATAGAGAATAAGCGGTCTGCCTTTGACGGGTGCCCCCAGGACTGGCAGGGTCTTCAGGTACTCTTTTAGCTAGTCGAACGCATGCCGGGATTCGTGACACCAGCCAAAGGGGGCATTCTTCATCATCAGCCTGTGAAAGGGTTGGCAGTGCCCCGATAGGTTGGAGATAAACCTGCGGATGTAAGCTAGCCGACCCTGTAGAGACCTCAGCTCCCTCAGGTTCTTCGGAGGAGGCAGCTCCTGGATGGCTTTTATCTTGAAGGGGTCAATCTCGATCCCTCTGTGCCAGACAACGAAGCGGAGGAACTTCCTGCTAGAAACGCCGAAGGCGCACTTCATGGGGTTCATCTTCAGCCCGTACTGCCGGGGCCTCTGGAAGACGACCCTGAGATCATTCAGATGATCGCCCCTTTCCTTGGTCTTAACGACCAGATCATCAATGTAGCATTCGACTTTGCTATACAGCAGCTCGTCGAATATCTTAATCATCGCCCGCTGATACATGGCGCCGGCATTCTTGAGGCCGAAGGGCATCCTCTTGTAGTGGAATATCCCTTTGGGCGACCTGAAGGCTGTGTGAATCCGATCGTGGTCGGCTATCCAGATTTGATTGTAGCCGGATGATCCGTCCATAAAAGATAGGGCGTCGTGGCCAGTGGTCGCATCAATCATTACTTCGGTGATGGGCACCGGGAAGTCATCTTTCGGGCAGGCTTTATTCAGGTCACGGAAATCCACACAAATCCTGATATGCCCATTCTTCTTCTTCACCGGCACGATGTTAGCTATCCAGGTAGTGTATTGGTTTTCTGCCATGAAGTCGACGTATATGAGCTTGTCAACCTCCTTGTAGATCTGGTTGATCAATTCCGACCTCATACGTCGGGGAGACTGCTTCACCGGCTCCATCTTGGGATCAATGGCCAAAATGTGCTGAGTCACCTCAGGGCTGAGTCCGGGCATTTCTTTTTAGTTCCAGGCAAAGCAATCTCGGAATTCTTGCAGTAGCTTCATGTATTATTCCCTCTCCTGTGGGGGTATAAGAGCACTCAGAAAGGTCGGCCTTGGGTCACTTTCTGTGCCAAGGTTGATCTCAACCAACTCGTCGACGGTGGCCTGGCCGCCATCTTCAATTTCCGGTGGGGCCGGTGACATGTCAACAAAGTCTTGGTCTACATTGTCCTCGGGCTCGAGGACGCCGTCCCCTTCTTCTTGTTTCTCGTGATTGGGTGTGGAAGCTGCGTTCACCTCGCATTCCTCCTGGGCCATAGCCGGCGGGTCCATGGGCTTCCCTGGTGTAGAAAGGCACAGGGCCGCCCCAGGGTCTTCTGTGTACTCATCATAGACAACCCCGGCGGGGGCCGGGGCAGACGCATCTTTAGGTGCCTGGTGCTGGATAGATATTGTATAGGCTCCCCTTCCGGGGCTACCCGTCACGTGGGGGCGCGGCAGGGCCACCACATAGTCTCCCATTCTGAGCTCATCCCTATCAATGAGGTCTTGAGCAATGTCTTTGAAGACATAGCAATATTCAATGGCGTGACCCAGTATCTGGTGATAGGGACAGAACAGTGCGTCCCTGTGGACGCACTTTTTGACACGTCTGTTTATGTTGTTCGTCTCTTCGGGTGGTTTATTCGTCTATTAAGTGCGTGGGCGTGCCAGTCACAAAGTGATAATTTATTCGGGCTCCGAAGAGCCCATGGTGCGCTCGATCTACTTTGGTCAGACGATTGTGTGGTTCGTGTCGGGACCAAAACCCGCCACGCCATAAAGGTCACGACGTCATTTACATCCCCCATACGAGGGAACACCCTTGATTAATCGCCGAGAATCAGGGCCTCATGGCCAGGAAATTAATTGCATGGAAAGGCCTATTAGAAAGTATTGAAATCCTCACGTGAGGGCGAGAAGAAAATCATTCAGGATCATATCGGTCATGTGCTGACCATTTAATGTTTGGACGAATGTCCGTCTCGAGAAAATCGCGATCGTCGCGGAAAAACCGGAACGCATGTATGCCGAGGTACGGCAAATTTATTGTTCAGAAGAACGAAAAATGTTCGGCTAAATCTCGGTTAGAGCGGTCAGAAACTAGTAAGTCTGTTGGCCCGGTGCAAGATCAAGCTGCGACCATACTACGGTGGGCCCCCCCACGGTCGAAGTCAGGCTCGCATGAGCGTCATTAATATTTTCGGTGCCAAGGGGCAACGAGGGAATATCCCCTGGACCAGCTGGAAAGCCCTATGTCTTGGGGAGCGAACGTT
This sequence comes from Amorphophallus konjac, assembly GCA_022559845.1. Lineage (NCBI taxonomy): Eukaryota > Viridiplantae > Streptophyta > Magnoliopsida > Alismatales > Araceae > Amorphophallus > Amorphophallus konjac. The sequence continues at coordinate 363,901,523 of CM040123.1, forward strand.
CGAAACATATCGGTCGTTCGGGAGACCGTTTAATATTCGGACGGGTGTCCGGCTTGAGAATATTGTAATCGTCGCGGGAGGACCTGGAACATATGTATGCTGGGATACGGCAAATATATTATTCCGAGATATTGAAAACATTCGGTTAAATCTCGGTTAGCGTAGCAGGAAACTAGTGAGTTTATTGGCCCGATGCGAGATCGAGTCAGGACCATACCGGGGGTGCCTCCCATGGTCCAAACGGGGCTTGCGTGGGCATCATTAATGTTTCCGGTGCCGGAGGGCAACGGGGAAGAGTCCCGGGACTAGATTCCAAAACCGAAAACGTGTTCAAAGGGAGTGGGCTATAGGCCGGGGATATGGGTCAGACGATGACCATGATCGGGACGGACCCGAGGTCTAAGCGTGGCCCACGGAGGCCTTTTTAATATTCCCATGCAAAGAGTCCAGGGAGGACTGGAGCCACCTAGTTCTATTCTGATTTTGTCGGTCACTCGTGGACCACTTGATATTCGGACAAAGGTCCATATTGAAGGTACAGCGTAGATAGAAACAACCCCGTACAAATGTATGCCAAGTTTGCGGCAATATCAATGGAAGAGCGGAGACAAATCCCAATGGGAATGAGTCTGATTTGATGAACTATCGGCCCACAGCGAAGTCGGGTTACGGCCATATTGGGATGGCTCCCAAGATCCAAACCCGACTTGGAGGGGCGGCGTTAGTGTTCCCTTTACACCGGGTCTTTGAGGAGAACGAGGCTGCGGAGCGGGTCTCATCGTTTTATTATTGTTTGAGCTTTTATTATTATGTATCTATTCATTTATTTTCTATGTTGCTCATTAATTCTTCTTTTATTACCTGTGTGTTATATCCTTTTCTTTTCCCTTTTCTTTTATTTATTTTCATCATCATTCTTTTATATATTTTTTTTATTAGTACTTACTATTACTATACTATATTTTTTTATTACACTATTGCATCTCAGGGGTGCCTGATGAAGGCTGGAGAGTGTGCCGTTGAAGGCCAAGGGAGTATGCCGCTGGAGGCTGGTGGAGAGTGTGCCGTTGAAGGCTGGTGGAGAGTGTGCCGCTGGAGGCTGGTGGAGAGTGTGCCGTTGAAGGTCAAGGGAGTGTGCTGCTGGAGGCTGGTGGAGAGTGTGCCGTCGAAGGCCAGGGAGTGTGCCGCTGGAGGCTGGTGGAGAGTGTGCCGTTGAAGGCCAAGGGAGAAGGATGGGCTGGTGTGAGGGCTAAAAAGGGGCCCCTTTTGGCATATGAAGTTCAGATGGAGGAGTTCTGGGTGGCCAGGTTCTCAATTCTTCATTGAGTGGTGAAGTCCAGGGCCACGTTCAGCAGCCTAATCCTTTGGGTCTCGTACGGTTCCATTGTTTTGATTAAAGCACTTTACCGTTGTTCTTTTCATTTGTTTGTTGCTTTCTTTTTTGCCTTTTCAACGTGTTGCTGTTCTATTTGTTTGTTGCTTCCTTTTGTCCTTTTAATATGTTATCATTTCTAACAAAAATTCGGCAGCATCTCCCCTTGACCCGAGCGTAAGGGAGATACAGGGAACGCGCCCACAAGGAGTGGTGGAACCCGACAACTTGAGGTGGGCGCCCGAGAGCGGCCACACCTTATAAAACTTCGGAAAACTCGGAGGGAACGATGGACAAGGGACCCCTCTAGGGGCGGCTTGGAAATGTACCGGGCTAAAGACGTTGGGGGTGTGTCTGCAAAGAGTGGCCTGGGGCGTGCCGCTGGAGGCACAGTCGGGGTGTGCCGCTGAAGGCACAATTAGGGTGTGCCGTTGGAGGCACAATCTGGGTGTGCCGTTGGAGGCACAGTTAGGGTGTGCCGCTGGAGGCACAACTGGGTGTGCCATTGGAGGCACAGTTAGGGTGTGCCGTTGGAGGTATGGCTGGGGGTGAACGAATGCGAAAACACTCGGCAGGAGGTGAACCCTAAAGAAGGGAAGAAAAGAAAGGGGCGTGAAACTCCGAAGGATGCAAACACGGAAGAAATGCCTTAAAAAAACGTCTAAGAAAATATTTGCAAGCATTTTCTTTCTATTCTTATAAGAGGAATGCCCCGAAGGGGCTAATACATTGCAATGATGACAAAAAGGGAAGTGAAGGAAAAGAAAGAAGAAAAAGAAATACAGTGGGGGGGAAACGGAGCACGGACTCCCCTCTTCCTCTTCTCTTCTTCTCCTTCTCTTATGTTCCCTCTTCGCACAGATGGCGGAGGTGGGCGCAGCGGCGAGGCCTCTCCCCTCTCTTCCTCTCTTCCCTCTTCTTCTCTTCTCCTTCCTCTTCTCTTCTTCTCTTTCTCTTCTCCTCTTCTGCGTGTGTGTCTGTGTCCTCCTCCTCTTCCTCCTTTTTTCCTCCTTTTTGTGCTCCGAAGAAGAGGGGTTTTTATACCCCGCTGGCGGGAGCGTCCGAAGGCGGGAAGCGTCCGGCGAGCATTTAATGGGAGTTGACTCCCTTGTCCTGGGTGGCAGGAGGAGTAGGCAGCGTGGCCCTCTCCCCGGGCTACACCTCAGCAAGTCCACTGCGCGCCAAGAATCCCTAGGGCATGGGCGTAAGATTTCGTCTGCCGGAACGTGCCGTTGAAGAGCCTGGACAGCGTGCCACTGGCGGGCTAAACAAGCGTGTCGCTGAGAGGGCCAAAAGGGCATGCCGCTGGAAGACACGGCAAGCGTGCCACTGAAGGGGCCTGAGGGCGTGCCGCTGAAGGCCATTGGGGTGTGCCGCTGAAGGGGCATCAGGGGCGTGCCGCTGGAGGGGGCACAAGGGTGTGCCGCTGAAGGCTGCGAGGGGCGTGCCGCTAAAGGCTGCCAGGGGCATGCCGCTGAAGGGCCTGAAGGGCGTGCTGCTGAAGGGGGCACAAGGTGTGCCGCTGAAGGCTGCCAGGGGCGTGCCACTGAAGGCTGCTAGGGCGTGCCGCTGAAGGGCCTGAAGGGCATGCTGCTGAAGGGGACACAAGGGTGTGCCGCTAAAGGCTGCCAGGGGTGTGCCGCTAAAGGCTGTCAGGGCATGCCACTGAAGGGCCTGAAGGGCGTGCCGCTGAAGGGGGCACAAGGGTGTGCCGCTGAAGGCTGTTAGGGGCATGCCGCTAAGGGCCTGAAGGGCGTGCCGTTGAAGGGGGCACAAGGGTGTGCCGCTGAAGGCTGTCAGGGGCGTGCCCCTGAAGGGCCTGAGGGGCGTGCCGCTAAAGGGGGCACAAGGGTGTGCCGTTGAAGGCTGCTAGGGGCGTGCCGCTGAAGGCTGCCAGGGCATGCCGTTGAAGGCTCCAGGGCATGCCGCTGAAGGGCCTTGCGGGCATGCCGCTGAAGGGCTAAATGGGCAGTTCTGAGCGTATTGTGAGCGTGAGTTGTGGCCCATTTGATTTTCTTCGAGGCCCATGGATTGTGGAGCTCCCGGTGGTTGATTTCTCTTCACTATCGTGATTCCGGAGACAGCTTCACGGCAGTGTGTGTGCGTTCAGGGAGTCCGGATGGCCCCTCTTCCACGTGGTTTCTTCAGTTTGGGGTTGTTGTTGATGCTGGACTAGTTTGGACATACGGGCGTGCAATTTTGCATGTCCACAGTCCCCACTTCTTCGGGCATCATGCAGCCTCTTGGACCTCGGGAGGGAGACCTTGCCGTAGTGGCAGGCCCAATCAAAGATGCCCCGAGTCTTCTCTCTTGGAAAGGAGTAGGGCTTGTGCAGCTTCTCTTGGAGTGTCAGGCCTCGCCTGGCTGGCCGCCCGGTTGCGGGGCTCGCCGTATCTCTTTCTTCCCTCCTTGGCCAGCCGGAGGCGTCAGGACTGGCATCTCGGGACCGGGACATGTTGCCACCGCACGGGCGGAGAGAGCTTTGGATCAGGTCGGCCACTAGCGAGGTTAACTCAGCCAGCCGTGCCTTTAACATCTCGATCTCACGTCGCTGCCTATGGTATAAGGCGTGCATGACGGGGTCATGTCGAGGGGGATCCGAAGAGCGGCCCATACTATCGCCCCTTGATTCGCCAACAGGCCGGGGTGAGGGTGCCCTGGTGGTGTGATCTTTTGAGGTCAACCCCTCAGAAAAGGAGGAAGTTTTCCCCATGTAGCAATGGTGAAGGGGGGTCCAAAGGAACACTTCTTCGTCTTGCGCCCCCTCAGCCAGAGGCGTGGAATATACATCTTGCCGGGCTTCCCGCAAGTCTACAGCTCCAGCGGGGTCATCGCTGGACAGGGCCGAAACCGATATAACATCAGTTTCGTAATAATCTTCTAGTGAAAAGCCCAGGCCGGGGTGCTTGGTAATTTGCAGCAGTCGTCGATCCAGGTTTGGTGGGTTCCACATCCTTTCAAACATTTCCTTCTGGATGGAGGGTTGGTAGGGGGAATCTTTTGCTTTTTGACCATTCTGATTGCCTGGTCAGTCATGTGAGGAAGTCCCACGATGGGGACGTGCGGGTCATGCAGTTCGTCAGGGAATCGGCAATCATCGTCTTCCCTGACTGGCTTTTCCCCGGCAACGTAAAAGATAGTGGGTGGTCCTTCAGGGTTAGGCACCTCAAAGGTTCTTAGCTGCTCGGATACTTGGTAGTCAACTTCTGTTATGGGCTTGATGATTCCTGGCGGAACCCTGACATCTTCCAGCAGGTCTTCGAGGTGAGGTGTCCCCGGTGTAGGATAGATGGCAAGAGGAGCTGCCTTGAATACCCCTCCTTCTTGCGCAATGAATGGTACATGTGGGGGAGCCATGATGCGGGACGAGACCACGGACACGACAAGCTCGTGACTACCCCTTAACGAAGGAAGCGTCGGACGTGCGCGGTTGAGAAACCGACAGTGAGCTAGGGTGATCGGCTCTCTCGTGTGCCCGGATCGGGTCACGGGACGGTCTCGCACTCTCTCGCAGCAGCGGTAATGAATAGATAAAGCGAGCTAGATATCCCTACACATGCTCTCTAGCAGCGGCATAAACAAATATATATGAAGTAAGCAAAATGCCAAGTAAGGGAGCGAATGCGATACCTCCACGCGCTCGGCGTGGGGACGAGGGACCCGGCCGAAACTCGTACTCCCGGAACAATAATACACGAGATTACAGCAATACAAATCGCTGCCCACTCCACGCAGGGAGGTAAAGGGCTACACAATGGGGTCCGGGAGGACCGAATTCGGGTTGACGGGCATCTTCTCGCGCTATTTCGGCAACACCTGAACACGTGACGGTGGGGCCCACGTGCTGTCCGGAGGGGCCGTGTGGGACCCGGTGGCACCGCTATGGTGGAGGATGCCTGGAAGGGCGCTCCCTGGAGTGGGGGAGTGCTGGTTCGCCGGCCGGAGGCCGGGCGGCTCCGATCGGCACCGGTCGGAATAACCGGCCACGGGCTGCAACTTCTGGTTTTCAGCGTGCGTCTCGGCGAGAACGGGCACTGCGATCAGCCTCGATGTCGGATAAACACGAGACTGGCACTGTTGGAAAGCTAACTTCAAATCCTTCAATGTAGGCCTGAGATCTGGCCTGGATCTGCACGGATCGGGACTTATGGAATTTCCAAGTTCCTGTTGTACAGTTCCTGAAATCTCAGGTCAGCAGAGAACTTTCCTGTGGATTGCCTTTGACCGTGAGGTAGACGTCCGAATCTGGGGTTGTGTTCCTTAGAAACGTTGTGGGAAATCAAGCTACAAAACTAGGACTATTTTTGGATCTGGATTTGGGGAAGGCTACGAATTTCTATGAGTTTTTCACTAGCAGTGGGTCGGATCTGGAATCTGGCTGACAACACTATAGCTGAGGAAGAACACGAATTTCTAAAAATAGATAGAAGGCTGATAAAAAATTAAGAAAATATTTGGATGTAGGGGGTGATGGACAGAACTCCCAGTAAAATTGGGAGGTTTGGAAAAATCAAAAAGATGGCCGGAGGTGGGAAACACATGGCTGCTGTCACTGTAGATAGAGACAAAACATAACTAGGAATGAAAGATGCACGAAAATGGGAAAATACTAAACGATGGAATTTGGGCGTGAAAATTTAGATGGAGCTTGGGATACAAGGGAAGAACACACCATAAAAATTGCAGCTTGAGATCTTCACGTGGTGGAGAGCAGATATTCAGACAAGAAGCCTCTATCCAGGATGGATAGAACACCGAAGGCGGCTCCGCGGCGGCGTGATGGCGGCACGAACGACGGCAGCGGCGGCACCGATGATCACAGGAGGTGGGGGGAAGTAGATATCACTCTAGAATTGGGGTTGGGGATGAAGAAACCAGGGGGAGAGAGAGGAGAGGTCGAAATTCTCCAAGAGAGGGGTTCTTGCACATTGATTTTTTCACTTTCATTAATATTCAAATGGAAAATACAAGTATTTATATGCCTCCAATCTAATCCAATCTCCACCATTAGATCTAGGGATGGGGAATGAATGGCCTAGATTAAATGTGACCAACACACACACAAAAAAATAAAATAACCCAAGTGGGAGACAAGCTTGACATGGTAGGTAGCCTACCTTAGACTTTTTACTCCCTTTGTCTACCCATGTGGCATTTGACATTCAACCCTTCTAGATGGCCACCTAGGATGGTTGACCAGCCCCACATAGGTGACATGGACCAATGGGAAAGGGCTGAGGGCCTCCTTGCTGGTCTTACTGTATAATTGCATAAAAACCCACACAATCCATGGGAATGACTCCTTGACTTATAAAGCCTTACATTTGCGTACATACTTTCCCAAGGATATAAACACAAACTAAAAGGACATAAATGCAAAAGAAAAAGTACATGCTCGGCGTCGATTCCCATCAACTCTCCCCGGGTGGGAGGAACTCGACCCCGTCGAGTAGGGGTATGGATGCTCGAGTACTCCGGCGGATCCGTCACCATGCCAAGTAACGCGGGTACGCTCCACTCCGAGTGATCGTCACCTGCTCATTCCATATATACTCGATATGCGCGGACTGCTATGGGCCGAAGGTGGACACTCCGGGTGGGGCACTCTCAAAAGGGAAGGAAGCAGCTCGAAGACTCACTAGGAATCACCGCTGAGTCCCTGTAGGTGACTGATCCAGATATAGATGTAGAACCGATCCCATACTCATCGAATGAGTCCACTCGCCTCTTACTCATAAGAGAACGACAACGAGCTTGCACAAGACACATGCATACAAATAAACGACACACACACCATGCAAACAAACCACATAAAACAAACCACACAAGGAAAACACACCGACTCATACATGACCCTAGACTAAGGTGGTGACATCAAGCCCACTAAGTGGCGTCATCCTGGGCGACGGGTGATTCGCCCAGCTCTCCCCCCAAGGCATAGTACTCATCGGCTAGTGCTTGGTCGGCCTCATAATCGACACACTCAAGCTCAGGAGGTAAGGTATCTCCAACCCCTAGGGCTAGGGTTGCACGGGCGGGGCATTCATTGGCAATGTGGCCAAACCCGTGACAGTGGAAACATTACACTCGCGACCTACTACTCTCTCCGATAAGAGGGGCCTTACCCTTATCCTCCCGACAGGTAGGGGGTGTAGGTAACAAGGGTGGAGGTGTAGGCGCCGTGGGCAACAGTGGGGGAAGTGTCGGGGCCAGGGGACGGGCCATGTGTGCTGGGGGACGGGCAACGGGTGCCGGTGGATGGAGTGGAGGTAGATCCCGTGGTGGGGGAGGTCGAGGTCTAGGAGCGAAGTGCTCCTGACGGGCGGGCTCCTGAGGACGAGCCATGGGTCCCCTCGGGTATGAACCTAAGGAGCGACGGGAATCACTACGGGGAGGAGCGGGACTCCACCGAGGAATAGACTCGAACTCTCCCTCGAATTGCTCCATCTCGAGAGCAACTTGATATGCATCCTCCAACTTGTCCACCTTGCGGCGGAGAAGCTCATACCTTAGGTGCGGGCGTAGACCACGCCGAAACCGAGAGACGGTAAGGGAATCCTCCTCCGTGGCATCACATCGCAAGTAGTATTCATCAAATTCGGTGATGTAATCAGAGACGGACCGATCTCCTTGGGTGAGACTTTGCCACCTCTCTATAAGACGCTGGCGGTAGGAGGTTGGGAGGTACTTCTTCCTAAGCTTCTCCCTCATATCGGTCCATGTATCGATCGGGGGTTCTTGACGATGAAACAATAGGTTCTCCATGTTCCTCCAATAGGTTTGTGCTTGGCCTAAAAGTTTCATCCTGGCATACTTGACTTTTCGTTGGTCCGACATCTCGAACCACTCAAAATATCGGTCCATACCAGCCTCCCAATCAAGATAGACCTTTGGGTCCAAGGACCCGTCAAAGGTGGGAGGGTCGGCCCGAATGGTCCGAATGGCCCGTTCATCCATATCCTGGTCGTGGGTACGCCGTGTAGGGCGGTAATCATGACCATGCCCCCGATGCTCATTTTCGGACTCATAGTCATGCACCTCGGGGACTTCGTGCCTCATATTAGCTATCCCTTGAACCCTTGGAGTCGCGGGTTGTTGACCCGGCTCCGGTTGACCTTGTGTAGGTGGGACGGGTGCTTGGACTGGGGCAATCGGTGGTGCCTCAGCTGGACCTCTCTCTAGTGCGGCAACTCTCCCGACCAATCCTTGAACGGACTGGTTCGACCCAGCGGCCCTATCCTCTACGGCTTTCATCCTCTCTTCTAGGCGGGTGCCTAGACCATTCACTCGGGTACTCGCTCCTTCCATCCTATCCACTCGAGTACTTAACTCATCCATGCGCTCACTCAACCCATCCATTTTCCCCACAAGAGTTCGGAACAATGTGGCCACTTCATCGGAACTATAGACTCGGGATTCCGCCATTGGTGGTGGTGGGGGTGAGTATTGGGTACCTCGACGAGTGGGCATGCAAGACACGGAGTAGGAGACACCGACTAAGGCAAATGCACACTACAAGATGATGCACCTAGACGTAACCAAAACTCGGCACGTGGCGGAGTTAATCGATCCGAAGATCACTCGCGCAAGTGTGCGGCCTTCCCGATAGGCGTAGCCTAACGTTCGGACAACACCTTTTGATATACCGGGTTATTGGGATGCAATGCAAAAGACACTTTTTTTTTTGTTTTAGAAATATGATGATCCTAGACTCGACTTAAACCGACTAATAACTCGATGTAAATGACACTCTTTTTTTTTGACACCCTAGACTCAAACTTGGCTCTGATACCAAATTGATGCGGGATGAGACCACGGACACGACAAGCTCGTGACTGCCCCTTAACGAGGGAAGCGTCGGACGTGCGCAGTTGAGAAACCGGCAGTGAGCTAGGGTGATCGGCTCTCTCGTGTGCCGGATCGGGTCACGGGACGGTCTCGCACTCTCTCGCAGCAACGGTAATGAATAGATAAAGCGAGCTAGATATCCCTACACATGCTCTCTAGCAGCGGCATAAACAAATATATATGAAGTAAGCAAAATGCCAAGTAAGGGAGCGAATGCGATACCTCCACGCGCTCGGCGTGGGGACGAGGGACCCGGCCGAAACTTGTACTCCCGGAACAATAATACACGGAGATTACAGCAATACAAATTGCTGCCCACTCCACGCAGGGAGGTAAAGGGCTACACAATGGGGTCCGGGAGGACCGAATTCGGGTTGATGGGCGGCTTCTCGCGCTGTTTCGGCAACACCTGAACACGTGACGGTGGGGCCCACATGCTGTCCGGAGGGGCCGTGTGGGACCCGGTGGCACCGCTATGGTGGAGGATGCCTGGAAAGGCGCTCCCTGGAGTGGGGGCGCGCTGGTTCGCCGGCCGGAGGCCGGGCGGCTTCGATCGGCACCGGTCGGAATAACCGGCCACGGGCTGCAACTTCTGGTTTTCAGCACGCGTCTTGGTGAGAACGGGCGCTGCGATCATCCCCGATGTCGGATCGACACGAGACTGGCACCGTTGGAAAGCTAACTTCAAATCCTTCAATCTAGGCATAGAGATATGGCCTGGATTTGCACGGATCGGGACTTATGGAATTTCCAAGTTCCTGTTGTACAGTTCCTGAAATCTCAGGTCAGTAGAGAACTTTCCTGTGGATTGCCTTTGACTGTGAGGTAGACGTCCGAATCTGGGGTTGTGTTCTTCAGAAACGTTGTGGGAAATCAAGCTACGAAACCAGGACTATTTTTGGATCTGGATTTGGGGAAGGCTACGAATTTCTATGATTTTTGAACTAGCAGTGGGTCGGATCTGGAATCTGACTGACAACACTGTAGCTGAGGAAGAGCACGAATTTCTAAAAATAGATAGAAGGCTGATAAAAAATTAAGAAAAAGTTTGGATGTAGGGGGTGATGGACAAAACTCCCAGTAAAATTGGGAGGGTTTGGACAAATTAAAAAGATGGCCGGAGGTGGGAAAAACAGGGCTATTGTCACTGTAGATAGAGACAAAACAGAACTAGGAATGAAAGATGCATGAAAATGGAAAAATATTAAATTATGGAATTTGGGTGTGAAACTTTAGGTGGAGCTTAGGATAAAAGGGAAGAACACACCATAAAAATTGCAGCTTGATATCTTCACGTGGTGAAGAGCAGATATTCGGACAAGAAGCCTCTATCTAGGATGGACAAAACACTGAAGGCGGCTCCGCGGCGGCGTGATGGCAGCACGAACGGCGGCGGCGGCGGTACCGATGATCACCGGAGGTGGGGGGAAGGAGATATCACTCTAGAATTGGGGTTGGGGATGAAGAAACCAGGGGGAGAGAGAGGAGATGTCGAAATTCTCCAAGAGAGGGGTTCTTGCACAATGATTTTTTCACTTTCATTAATATTCAAATGGAAAATACAAGTATTTATATGCCTCCAATCTAATCCAATCTCCACCATTAGATCTAGGGATGGGGAATGAATGGCCTAGATTAAATGTGACCAACACACACACAAAAAATAAAATAACCCAAGTGGGAGACAAGCTTGACATGGTAGGTATCCTACCTTAGACTTTTTACTCCCTTTGTCTACCCATGTGGCATTTGACATTCAACCCTTCTAGATGGCCACCTAGGATGGTTGACCAGCCCCACATAGGTGACAGGGACCAATGGGAAAGGGTTGAGGGCCCCCTTGCTGGTCTTACTGTATAATTGCATAAAAACCCACACAATCCATGGGAATGACTCCTTGACTTATAAAGCCTTACATTTGCGTACATACTTTTCCAAGGATATAAACACAAACTAAAAGGACATAAATGCAAAAGAAAAAGTACATGCTCGGCGTCGATTCCCATCAAGCCATATAGCTTGGGGTAGGCAGAGGAAACCAACCGCCCGATTCCACCTTCTTCTTTCCCCTGTCTTGGGCGACTTGGGGAGCTTGCTTCGCCTTTTCTAGGTACAGAGTGGCATCTGACAAATGACACTCAAACACCTCGAATGGGTGGAGATCGGCGAAGATCCTGACTTCCTTCCCCTCGCAAGGGTACTTGATGCATTGGTGCAGGGTGGAAGGCACCACTCTATTCTGGTGTAGCCAAGGCCGGCCAAGTAGCGCCTTATAGGAGGTGTTGGAGTTGATGATGTGGAACTGGACCTTGGTGGTGAAATCATCAAAGGTCAAGTTGAATTCTACGACCCCCATGGGCACCTCGCATTTTTGGTTAAAACCAGCAATCTTGACGTTCTTGACCTCGACCAGGTGTATGTCAAAGTAGTGTTTTTGGTACACCCGATAGGGAAGTATATTCACTGCCGCCCCTGGGTCAATCAGGACCCTGTTGATAGGCTGACCATTCAGCTGCCCTTTCATGTAGAGGGGTCTGTTATGACTGCAGGTGGGCAGGAGCATGTTGTTGACACCCGTTTTTTACCGATGAATCGAATCAGTTCCTGCGTCTCAGTTATTGATGTCCCGAACAGTCAATCACATGAAAGATTATTCCTCTGGCAGTATTTTGGGCTCTTCCCAGCGAAGAAGGCCTCCCTCCCTCTCATTGGATTTAACGGTCTGTTATAAACCGTTTTTCTCAATATAACGGTCCCCACTTGGCCGTTGTGTTCCGCTGCCCCGGGTTATTTGTATCTCGTGATACGCTTTGTATAGCGGCTCAATTCCAACCGTTATAGTCAATATAGCGGTCGTCCCTGGGCCGTCATTATTTGCCGACAAGAAAAGGGTTTAGAGGCCCGACAGTCGGTCATAGCCACGTGCTTCACGAAAAGTTGTTTGTCTGGGTGTTGACTCCTCTTTAAGTATAACGGTTTTTCTAGGACCGTCATGTATATTGAACGGTCCCTCCAAGACCGTCATATATGTTTGGCGGCCTTCGTAAGACCGTCATTTTTAAGGCCACCCAGATTAGACCCCCGTGATTCCAGGCGGATTAAGAGGAGAATGTCGTTGGCAATATTGACACGATGCTCTCATTTACCGGCCTTTGACCGACCATCATTCCCCTTAACCCCTGATTAAGCTCGAAGCCGTGGGCTCTATATATAGCTCACGGGTTCTGACAGAAAGAAAGGGGGGGGACCATCACGAAGTGCTGTCGAATTCCATCGCCAAATCTCATACAGCATAGGCCCGTTCGTCAGGGAGTGGGGGCCTTCTACATCCCTCGCAGGCCCCCGGTGCAGGGAACTTCACGCTTCGTGTCTTTGTGTTTCCTTCTCTGTTTGCTCACCACACACGCCTTTTCTTCACTGCATCACACATCACATACATCATTTCGTTGGCATTTCTTATCTTTCCTACTGTTTCCGGCGCCCTAAACGGGGTTTCAAAACCTCCAGGTATCGCCGGGCCATGTTCTTCCTTTGCTTTATTTCAATTAGTACACCTACTACACTATCATTTAGCTAATCTCCGTTTATCTGTGTGTTTCACCGTTTGCTTTCAGGTCAGCAACCAAAAGCACGAGGCCCGCACCTTCTGGCCGGCCAGGAGGAGTGGAGGAACGGACCCGCATTCTCCCGTAGCTTCCGAGTCCCGGCGCTTTCACCGGGTGGCGATCACGGTCAACAGCTTCATCTTTCCTCCTGTTGTTTTTTATCTCTTCAATATTATTTAACTCGAGGAGGAATAACATATCAACACCTCTCCTTTTTTGGCGATCACGGTGGGACTTCTGATGCCCATCGTGCTTCTGGTTTGCTGACCAATCTCTGTCTCTGTGAAGTTCAGCGGTTCTGTAACAGCCGTCGTTCTGTGTAAAACGGTTCTCTTTCAGCCGTCGTTGTCTGGTATTCTCCGCAATTATCACTGTTGTACTCTGCTCATTTAACGGCTTCCATCAAGCCGTCATACTCGTATGGCGGTCATCATCAGGCCGCCATTCGCGTTTTGAGCTCTGCACTTTAGCGGTTCTTCCAGAGCCGTTATAATCAATTCAGCGGTCCCCTGTAGACCGTTATTTTGGTGTAGAGTCTACGGCTGGCACTTGTTATCCCTGATTGTTATTCCCAGCATTGGTCCCCCTGCTGTCCACTTGTTATTTTCTATCATATTATTGATTGCTTCATGATTTTATCATTTGATTTCATATGTGATTGCTAGATTTCTAGGCTAGGCTTTGCATGCACTCCGGTGCACCTAGGATCATTCACTTCATACTGTAGTTGCATTTCCTACCGAAGTAGGATTTCCTCTCGTCTCCATATTCCTTGGAGCCGACTAGGGAATCTTGCCGAGGACCTCCGTAAGCCCCCGTGAGCCGTGGATTCCCACACGGACGCCGGGCCGGTTGTACCATCGCCACACCGTGTCTAGGTTCTGCATACGTGGAGAGTGCTTCCCCTTAGAGTCAGCCAGTTCCCCCATCATGCCGTTATTAGGCTCCCAAGTGTCCGAGCGAACTCTACATTTAATCAAAACACTAAGCCTAAGAGAAAAGAATTCTGAAAACTTGCGGTATCATTCAAAGTGTGTGCATACTTGGTTGACTCCCTTCTCGTCTCCACCTTTCATTGTGTGGTTGCTTTGCTTCTACTTGTGTACTTTGGTCTTAAGTCTCTCTAGTCTGTGCATCCCATTGCATGCAGCATTGCTCCCCTCCCTCGGGATCATCTCCTAGGGGCGATTCTCTACTCTCCCTCTATTGCAACCCTTTATTCAACTCATCATCATCCAGCATGTCTTCTTTCGGGTCCATCCCCGCCCGCGAGGATTCTCTTCCTCAGGGGCTCCTCGAGGACGTCTCCGGGGTTGCCTCCTCCCTGAATGGGGAGGGGTTCGTCTTTGTTCCCCCTTCCTCCATCGCTGAGGTTGCGCCACCCACGCTCCCTCAGTTTGGCTCCCCGTCGGCGAGCCAACTACTCCAACTCATGTCCCAACTTGACCAGGATCAACTCCAGATATTCAAGCAAGCCCTCGGGGCAGAGGTCCCGCCCGCTGTAACCCTTCCTGTCTCTTCCACCCATCCTGCTGAGAGGTCCGGAGCACCGTCTGTTGCCCCAGTGGACCATACCCCTCTTCGCCCACAGGTCCTCCAGTTTCCAATATATCAATCTGGCCAGGCTTCTACCTCAGCCCACCCTCCTGCAGACAAAGGGAAGAGTCAAATTCCCTTATCTCCTCGTGCTAGTGCCCACGCGGCCGTCTCATCAGCGCCACCGGCCCCTCTGGCCCAAGTGGATTCTACTCGACTACAGCCCGGAATAGCTCAACTCGCTTACGCTGATGTGGGTCCTTTTTGGACTCAACATCCATCTTACGGGCTCATGGCCCCCACTATCCATCCGGCTGTCTCCCATTATCCCTCGGCTTCTACTGTCCATCCAGCTGCCTCTCACTACCCTTCAGTTCCACCTCAAGTCCCTCTACCTCAACAAGGAAGTGACGATCGCTTGGCAGTTCTCCAACAGCAGATCGATCTCCTCAATAAGAGGGTTGGCCCACCATCCTTCGCAGATGCTCTCACTCCTAATTTCCGGGACATCCGATTCCCTTCTCAGTCAGAGCTCCCGACATACCGAAAGTACAATGGGAACGGCAACCCGTTCATCCACGTCAAGGAATTCCTGTACGAGTCGGGACCATACCAGCATGACGATCACCTCCTTGCATATCTATTCCGGCGATCCCTGGACGGGGTGGCACTCGAATGGTTTTACGCTCTGCCATTGGAGGAGGTTGGGAGCTTCAAGACGATCAAGGAGAAATTCGTGCAAAGATTCCAAGATCGGGTCGGACCCGAATACTCATTCACGGACTTAGTGGCCGAGAAGATGAAAGCTGATGAAGACTTCGCTACCTATGCTGATAGGTGGAGGCAGATAGCCTCCCGTGTGCCCGGGCAGATTCCGGAAGAAGAAAAGATCAAACTGCTCATTTCTAATGCAACCCCTCTCTTCCGGAATGTCCTAATGATGAATGACATCACCAGTATGCATCAACTGTACAGTCGGGCCCGGTTTATCCAGACCCAGTTTAAGGACTCCCCCATTCATTCTCTCTTCGAAGCCCAGAAGCCCAAGAGTTCCAGAAAACCACAGGGCCCTGTTACCGAGGGAGTCCAAACAAACGAGCAGGTGCAGGTAGTTAGCCAGACTGCCACCTCCCACTTCCCCCAGCAAAGCAACCCCCATTTCTCCGCATCACCTCGCCCTTCCTTTCCCACGCAGCAACACCCTCAACAACAATCTCCGCCACCACCACAACAGCCCCAGCAACCACTGCAATACCATAACACTCCCCCGCCTGCTACCTACGCACCTGCTCGTCCGGTTGCTAAAAGAGCCAACTATCCTCCTCTCCCAGAGACGCTCACTAATGTCTTTGCAGCGCTGATGCATACTGGCGATTTACAATTGCCACCTGAGCGCCCGAACATGAATCCGGCCGCCGATCTGTCCCGATATTGTGTATATCACCGGCAGCCGGGGCACACCATTGAGAGGTGTTATCATTTTAGGGACCTGGTATACGACCTGCACGAAGGTCACAGGATCGATTGGGCTCAGATGAGGAAGCTGATTGAAGATCTGAGAAGAGGGCCAGCAAGGCCGCAACAGGCAGCACCACAGCAACAGCAGTTTCAGCAACAACCTCAGCAATTCCAGCCACAGCAGCCACAGCAACAGCAGCAGCAGCCAAACTTAGGGATCCACCAAAATCCCATGCCAGTACATGCACCCGCTCCTCAACAACAACAGCAGCCGCCGGCACCGGCCCAAGTCAACATGTTACGCCACCCGGCTCCTGACGCAGGGTGGACCATTGACGATCCCGCACACCTGTTAACCTTACGCCACATCCCTACGCACTCTACCTCACCCGCCGTCTTTTCCATCCTTCGGCCTTCCATGCCTTCCACAACTTCCCCCGTCATCCATCCTTCCACCATACTTACCACTCCGAGAAGCCATATTCTCTCGCCTATCCCCCCACAACATTATACTTCCCCACCTACTATACCCTCCACTATCTTGTCCACCAATCACTGCAGTCCACTAACCGCCCCTTTACCTCACCCATCGCCCATTTTACCTTCACCACAACCTTCGCTTACTATGCCTATCATATCCTCCATCACCAAGACTGCCATCCCTTCCATTCTCATTCACCCCACTGGGTCAAGCGGGAGCCCACCTACAGCCATGCCAGCACAAAACCTTGCCCTCAGGAGCGGGCGGTTATTTCAAAGGACTTACCCCTCTACCAGTGCACCTCCCCAAATACCCTCCATCTCAGCATCAGCAGCACAAGACAATGAAGTTGACCCCGCGCCCGGTTCCACATACGACCTGTTGCAACATCTTGACCGCATGCCGGCAAAGATCTCTGTCTTGGAGTTGATCAGACGTTCACCTCTACACCAAGAGGCATTAAGGACGTTTCTGCAAAGGGTCATAGTGAACGAAGATGTGGCGGTAGACAGCTTGCCGTCAGTGTTGGCTACTGTTACCAAAGGGCCCGCTATCACATTCTCTGAGGCCGAACTCGCGCCCCCTGAAGCACGCCAAATGCCGCTATGCGTCACCATCACCTTGAACCAGGTAGTGGTAGACTCAGTGCTAGTGGACACTGGGGCTTCAATAAATGTTTGTCCATTAAGTACTCTGCGTGCCTGCAACATTTCTGAAAGTATGCTGAAGCCGACACCGACAACCATTGCCGCCTATGACAATTCCAGAAGGGCATGTCACGGGGTCATCACATTACAGGCTGAGCTAGGGCCGTTACAAATAGAGGTGGAATTCTACGTCCTAGACATAGATCCGATGTTCAAGGCTATTCTGGGTCGTCCATGGATAAATGCTCTGCAAGCGGTACCTTCCACCGCCCATCAGTGCCTGAAATTCTCCTTCCAGGGGCGAGTGGTCAAAGTTAAGAGTGTTTCCACCGTCCAGGCAGTGGACGCCATCACTGACCAGGTTCTCCCCACTCTATGGCCGAGCAATAGGCCAGTATTGTCAGTTATGGACATAAATTACCCATGGGCTTATGCGGCAGGCAAACCCATTACAACACGCAAGAATGCCGGAGCTAAGCCTAAACCCAAAAATTCTAAAGGCTGGGACATGATCATGAAGCTAGGCTATCAGCCAGGCCTTGGTCTCGGCGCGCGGTTACAGGGAAAGACCAAACCCATCTCTGAAAGCAAGAAGATGGGTCGTCAGGGCTTAGGCTATCATAACACTACCATTCAGGCAGATTCTGGGCCACTAACCTGGGACTACCGGCAACACTTTGTAAAGGGTCCACTACAGCCCGGCACCGCAAATAAGCCACAATCCAAGGAAGAAAAGAAAGATG
Organism: Amorphophallus konjac; assembly: GCA_022559845.1. Classification (NCBI taxonomy): domain Eukaryota; kingdom Viridiplantae; phylum Streptophyta; class Magnoliopsida; order Alismatales; family Araceae; genus Amorphophallus; species Amorphophallus konjac. The sequence goes on from CM040123.1 coordinate 363,919,213, forward strand.
CTCCCATTGTTAATATTGTTGCTGACCCACCGCCGCCTCTGCAGGGGTTGGTAGGGGATCTTGAAGATTATTTTGCTGAAATGTCAAGTCTGTTTACTGATCCAGCCACTCAAATGAAGGGGACAGAGATGCCCATGGTTAGGCATGCTCTGATAAGGCCACAGAAGATACGAGAGGCAGGAAGCTCCGACATTTCCTTCTTTATTCCTCCTGCTCATTTGGCCTCAACAGTTTACCCAAACTTTGTGATTCGATCCCCTCCAATACTGGTCAAACCGTGTTTCACAGGGAGACCGTCAAAAATTCTATTCATTCCCTCCAATTGCGGGCACTGTCCGCCCATTGATCTACTCGATCTATCTTCACCACCTTCTCCTAACCCCCGAGTTCGCGGGATGTGGTTCTCCCCCGATACCTTCCTCTCTCTCTTTCCTCAATTCTTCACAAAAAAACTCCTTCCTCTGCCTCCACCTTCTGATTCTTCTTGCTCTCTTCTGGTAGTAGAAGATACCCAAAAAAAAACGTCAACTTTCAAACTTACATTTCAGTCGAAGACTATGCTGTCTTCTGCTCATCCACTCCCCAGGGGCACCAAACCCCTGCTCCTTCTCCACTAGATTTTCTGTCTCCTAGGGTAGATGTACAGGTAGTTGGTCTCCTAGGTTAGTCGAGTCAGTCAGGGTAGAAGCATGTTCCCCCTTAGATAGCCCATCCACCTCTGCAACGCCACCACTGGCATGTCACTCCCGTTCCATTCCCGATAGGTTCCTACAGGATCTGGCCTTGAGATGCCAGGCCCTCCTCAGATGCCCAGAATTCATAGCCACCACCGTCTCCTTGAAAGAGGATGAGGATTCAGAAGGCCGGGTGTGGAGCAATGACGGACTAGGAGTGTATGAAATTGTAGACGAGAAAGACCCAGCGGATGATGAGGAAAGTGATGTGGAGGACATTGCTGACCTATACGCACAAGGATTGAGAAGATTCGACGAACCCTCGTCAGCAGTGGATGAACCCACTAAAGAAATCAATTTAGGGACCGAAGAGGATCCCAGGCCCATATCTATTGCAGCTGATCTCCCTCCTAAGGTAGAAGAGGAGCTCATCAAGGTTTTGAGAGAGTACAGCGATTCTTTTGCCTGGTCCTACGAGGACATGCCGGGTCTCGACCCCGCTTTAGTGGAACACAGGTTAATCTTAAGGCCAGGGGCGATTCCTGTTAAACAAAAGCTCAGAAGATTCCACCCACATATGGCCTTGAGAATGAAAGAAGAGGTGGACAAATTACATAAGGCCAGATTCATCAGGGTTGTGCTTTATCCACAGTGGGTGGCCAATATAGTCCCGGTAATAAAAAAAGATGGCAAAGTCAGAATTTGTATTGATTTCAGGGACTTAAACAAAGCATGTCCGAAAGACGATTTCCCGCTTCCTCACATCGATGTTTTGGTAGATAATACCGCTGGGTTTGAGGCTCTCTCGTTCATGGACGGGTATTCAGGATACAACCAAATCCGTCTTGCTCTAGAAGATCAAGAGAAAACCTCCTTCACCACGCCTTGGGGCACCTACTGCTATGTCGTCATGCCATTTGGATTGAAGAACGCAGGTGCTACCTATCAACGGGCAATGGTGGCCATCTTCCACGACATGATGCACGTCTACATGGAGGCCTATGTGGATGATATTCTGGTGAAGTCGAGGACAAAAGAAGAACACCCCGCCATTTTAGCCAAAGTGTTGCAAAGGGCTAGGGAATACCAATTGAAGATGAATCCTAAGAAATGTGTCTTTGGAGTCGCATCCGGGAAATTACTTGGGTTCATGGTTAGCAAACGAGGGATTCAGATTGATCCTAATAAGGCAAAGGCCGTAATGGAAATGCCACCGCCTAAGAATCTTAAGGAGCTTCGTGGTCTGATTGGGCGTTTGCAGTTCGTTAGAAGATTCATATCTCAACACTCTCAAAGATGCCGCCCATTCTACGACTTATTAAAGGCGGGGGCCGAGTTTAAATGGAACGAACAATGTCAGAAGGCCTATGAGGAGCTTAAGGTCTATCTGTCCAACCCTCCTGTCTTGCAACCTCCTGTCCCCGGAAAGCCTTTGATCCTATACATTTCTGTCGCTGAGGATTCCCTAGGTGCTGTCCTGGCACAAGTGGATGATGAAGGAAGAGAGAGGGCAGCATATTATCTCTCCCGATTGTTCAATTCTGCCGAATCCCGGTACACTGCCATGGAGAAGACTAGTGCAGCATTGGTATGGGTAGTTCAGAAGTTAAAACACTATTTCCTAGCCCATGAGGTAAGGTTGATCTCTAGAATGAACCCAATCCGCTACCTCCTCGAGAAACCTGTCCTCTCTAGTCGATTAGCTCGCTGGCAGAGCTTTCTCTCTCAATTTGATATCACCTTCGTCGTCCAGAAGGCCATCAAGGGGTATGCTATTGCTGAGCATCTTGCTCATTCTCCTATCCCCTACACTGATTCAATCCAGGACGAATTCCCTGATGAACACCTTGCAGTTATCTCTCATCCGCCTCCCTTTTGGTCTCTACATTTCGATGGTGCGCTCAATTCCCAGGGCCGTGGCATCGGCGCTGTCCTCCTTACTCCCGAAGGTATCACCGTCCCTTTTGCCTACCAGCTCTCTTTCTCTGCCACCAACAACATAGCCGAGTATGAGGCTCTCCTAGCTGGACTAAAGCACGCCTATCTCTTAGGCGCACGATACCTCAACATCATGGGAGATTCTCAATTGGTGCTGCGTCAAGTTCTCTCAACTTATCGCACCCGTGACCCCAAACTAAAGCCATATCAAGATTTGGTCACACTCTTGGCTAGACAATTTAGCAAACTCATCTACGTTCATGTTCCCCGATCTCAAAATATTCTTGCTGATTCATTAGCATCTCTCGCTTCCTCTTTATCCTTCTCCCTTAGTCATTCCACTGAGACCATTGTGGTCCAACGGATGGACGCTCCCTCTCTGCAAGATCCTTGGTTTGCTAACCTTAGGAAGATTATGGAAGAGAAAGCGGCTAAAGAAGAGGTTAAGGAAGTATCCTTGGCAGAATTGGAAGAAATCTTGGACGAAGATGAGTTGCCATGGTTCCATGAGATTGAGCAATATTGTCGGGATGGTTCTCTCCCGGAGGAAGCCAATGCGACACAAAGAAAAGCCATCAGAAGAGTCGCCTCGAGGTATACAATCGTTGCAGGAGAATTGTACAGGCGCGCTCTCAATGGAGTTCTATTGCGGTGTTTAGACGACAATGAAGCTTGGAAAGTAGTGGAAGCTGCTCACTCCGGTGAATGTGGAGGTCACGTGAATGGACAGGCATTGGCTAAAAAGATCCTTAGGCAGGGCTACTATTGGCCAACCCTAGAGGAAGATTGTTCTACCTACGTCCGTAGGTGCCTTCAGTGCCAGCTCCATGCTGACAAAATCCACGCCCCTGCTTCATCTCTTCGCCCACTATCCGCCCCATGGCCTTTCTCCATGTGGGCCTTTGATATTGTCGGTCCGTTAGGTGACCCTAACGCCCAAGTAAAACAGAAATCCTTCATCCTCACCGCTACAGAGTATTTCACGAAGTGGGCGGAAGCTGAAGCCTATGCAGAGATCAAAGCTACCACAGTTTGCCGCTTCATCACAAAGAACATCATCTCGCGGTTCGGGGTACCAAGCGACATTGTCACCGACAATGGGCCACAATTTGTGTCTCAAGAACTCCAGGACCTCTGTAAGAAATTTGGTATTGCATTGCATCATTCATCACCATATTATCCACAAGGCAACGGTCAAGCCGAAGCCACCAATAAAACCCTTCTTAAAATCATCAAGAAAACGTGTGAATCCCACCGGCACGCTGATTGGGCTGATAAATTGATAGACGCTCTATGGGCTTATCGCACCTCTGTCCGAACTCCTACAGGGCAGACTCCCTTCGCCCTCACCTATGGGATGGAGGCGGTACTCCCGTATGAGATTCTCATCCCTTCCCTAAGAGTGCAGCTAGATAAGGAACTTAATCTCGACGAGCGTCGAGAGGCGTTACTAGCGCAGCTGGAACTATTAGATGAGAAGAGGTTAAATGCGGCCAATCACGCTTCTGTTTATCAAAAGCGGGTCTCACGTCATTTTCAAAAGAAGGTAATCGAAAGAAAGTTTGAAATAGGTAATATGGTTTTGAAAAGGAAATTCATCCGAACAGGTGGTCCAAGGGCTAAGTTGCAGCCAAACTGGGAAGGGCCGTTCGTCATCAAGGAAGTCTATCCAGGTAATGCCTATCGGTTGACAAACTCAGAAGGAGAAGAACTGGCAAATCCGTGGAACGGGTTATATCTCAAACGCTTCTATCCCTAAAAAAGAATCTAACCACGTGCTTCCCTAGCAATGCAAGCCTCCCCTGTTCATAAGAATCACTGAGAGAAGCTGAACACACAAACACGACCCTTTGGTCCTGTCCCCAGTTCCGCCAAACACCGTTTCCCGGGGCCACACTCTGGAGGAAAGTTGTAGTCCCTGTACGTTTCTTGCTTCGGCTGAACCCAAGAATGAGGAGTAAATAAGGAGGCGATGCCTGACCTGGGTACCCTAATACGAGATAAGTCTCAAATAGGGGCAGTTCGTTATGACCTGAAGCCACAAGAAAAAGAAAGAAAAAAGAGAGGAAAAGAACAAAAAGGAAAATGAATAAATGAAAATATTTGGAACAACTGTGGTAGCTTAAGGTTCGATGACGAACACAAAACCCCGGCGCAACAGACCGAAGCTTTGAGGGGTACCCAGGAAAGAATTCAAGTCTTAAAACCTCACATGACGGGTGTAAGCTTGTCTCCGTATTCTTTTTTTCTTTTCAGGACAAAGCTGAGTACCCTGGGGGTGGCCCTGGCAGAACACCGTCAGGCAAATATAAGTTCGGACCAGGAGGGTCCCTTCAATCACACGCCAATCTCAGGAGGAATCCTCAGGTTACGAGGGAGGCATGTCTTGTTACGGAAGCATCGGTTTTCCAAAAAAAAAAAAAAAAACAAAAAAAAAAAAAACAAATATTAAAAAATCAAATATTTCAAAATTCAAAAAAAAATCAAATATTTCAAAATCCAAAAAAACAACAAATATCTTTTAAAAAAAAAAAAACTTAAAACCCAAAAACATTGGATATTTCAAAATCCAAACATTAAAAAAAAAAATCCAAAAATATTCATGACTTGCATTCATGGCATGCATGCATTGCATTGTTATCATTTCTCTTTTCCTTCGCTTATTTAATAAGGCTTGCCCCTTGACCAAAAATCAAGCACTGGTTACCTCCGCACTTGTCACAAGGCAAGGGGCTAAGCCTAAAACAGATTTAACCTGTTTCATTGCTAATAGTGTGCAGGACGATGGAGCAAGAAGACGAAGTAACAACAGAACAACTGCAAGGGGCAAAATCAGTCACTCCAACTTTTATTCCTGATACAAACAATTCTCGCTCTCAAACAAGGCACTCTCACTTATCAAGCATCATAAAAAGGAAGGGAAAGTACAATCACTCAATCCTCCGCTGGGCATTCCCGCAGGGGCACATCTCTCTCAGTTCTCTGATATACGCCTGGCGAGTCTCGGTCGCCTCTTCCACCTCTGCTGGCAAGGCACGCACCTTGCTGATTCCCCACATCGCTAGTGCACTCCTCACACTCTGCTCATCGTGCTCAGTGCCAATCTGTCTAGCCTGAAGAGAAGGGAAGTGTGACAACGGAGGAAGCAAGGTCCGCGGTACACCGACCTGCAAATGGCACCTGTGTGGATAATACACGGCCAGTACGGTATCACTCACTAGCCTCAAATCCAGACCCTGTCCTCTGGGCAGTCTGACCTCCGTAGTCACCAAGAAGTTAGGCCGCATCACGAACCTCTCCACGGGTAGCCGACTCAGGTACCTGCGCCATTCTTCTCTGGTCCGCATATCCCCCGTACGGCACTCCACCTGCGAAGAGAAACCAAACCCGCCACCGATAAAGGAAAGTGGATGGCTCCCGAAGATCCTACTCTCAGTCTCTATGCTTGCCCTAGGGATAAACTTCAGTCTCACGCCCACCCAACACTCTAAGAGAATCATAGAACCAAACAGTGGACCACTCAGGGCAGCAGAGCTAAGCCCTTCATAAAAATAGGCTAAGATAGCCTGGGAAATAGAAAGCCCTCTCCATAAACCACTGATGGTGCTAAGGATGGAAGATCTAGCACGTGGTCGGCTGACGGAAAGAGGATAGCACCACACAAGCAAATGGATGCAGCCTTGGCGATAGCCTCATGCCACCCGCATTTGTTCTTACAATGTGCCACCACCCACTGGCTGAGAGGAAGAAGGTGAATATGACGGGCTCCCACAAAGGTCTTGATCTCACTCGGGTCTTCTATGAATTCGCTAAAGATGGCAACTGGATCTATAGGGGCAACTGTGTGACACACTAGATCCTCCTCCCCAACCCTAGACTTAGGGAGAGACAGATAAGCCTCTACTTCCTCTAAAAGGACGGTGGCCTCAAAGGATGGAAAGATAAAAGTGTGGGTCTGTGGGTGCCACATTTCTATAAGGGCTGAAATGCTGTGCCAGTCAAAGGAAATCTTTTGGAAGTTACGACCTAAGAACAGCAAGGATTGTAAGTGCCAAGAATTAAGGATGTGGGTTACCCCTAGGGGCAAGGCACGAACCATGGGAGCCACCCACTTAAGAGAAGAGTATCGGCGAGAGCCAGGAAGGAGCTAAAAAGGAGAAAACGAGGAAAGTAATGCAGAAAGAAAGAGATATTAGACGAACAGAATCAAATGAACCAAGTTTGAAGTGATTTAAACATACCTCTCTAGAAGGATTTGAACTGAGATGTCGAGGAATAGAACCCAAATGCGCAATCTCCTCTCGCTCCTTCCTCGCAGCCTTAGGGCCTGAATGGTCTCCCTCACCCAAAGAATGCTCACCAAAACTCCTCTTCATGATGATTTGGTGGTGATTTAGAGGGAAGAAACTTAAGAAGGAGAAGAAGAGGTTGGGTTCAGCCTGAAGGCAGAGCACCCCTTACTTATAGGAGGTCTCATCCCGTGTTTCGCTCCACTGGAACGCATGATGCACGAGAGCACACCAGGATTGAATGGGCTTAAGGGAATTCAATTTGGCTTCTAAGATCGTGCTGATTGGCGGTCGTACGATAGACCGTCATTCATCTAAGCACGGCCCAATGGAGACCGCTATTCGCATGTCCGCGGTCTACCATGGACCGTCGTTCTTCAGTCGGCCAGCGCCAAATAGCGGCTTTCCCTTGACCGTTATGTTACATAACGGCTATGGCATCGCCGTTTTTCTTAAGCAACCCACGGCCCTGTCTTGGCCGTCATTCTTTCCAAAACGGTTTTTTCCTGGCCGTTGTTCTCTAAACTCATGGGCGTGCCTCACCTCCGCTCGCGTCACTCACCTCGAGTCGGCGTGCCCCACCTCCGCTCGCGTCACTCACCTCGAGTCGGCGTGCCTCACCTCCGCTCGCGTCACTCACCTCGAGTCGGCGTGCCTCACCTCCGCTCGCGTCACTCACCTCGAGTCGGCGTGCCTCACCTCCGCTCGCGTCACTCACCCCGAGTCGGCGTACCTCACCTCCGCTCGCGTCACTCACCTCGAGTCGGCGTGCCTCACCTCCGCTCGCGTCGCTCAACTCGAGTCAGCGTGCCTCACCTCCGCTCGCGTCGCTCAACTCGAGTCGGCGTGCCTCACCTCGAGTCGACGTGCCTCACCTCCGCTCGCGTCGCTCAACTCGAGTCGGCGTGCCTCACCTCCGCTCGCGTCACTCGCCCTGAGTCGGCGTGCCTCACCTCCGCTCGCGTCACTCTCCCTGAGTCGGCGTGCCTCACCCCCGCTCGCGTCGCTCACCCTGAGTCGGCATACCTCGCTACCTCTCACGCAGCTCACCCGAGTCTGTCATCGCCTCCCTCACCCATTGTCATTCATACATACACTCATCCATTTGCATACATTCATACATCCATACAAAAACTAAAAAAGGGGGTGCATCATATATACATATCATCATCCCAAAAACATAAAAATCTCATAAAAAAAAAGGGGAAAAAAAAGAGGAAAAAGTACAAAATCAGGCCTCACCCTCTGGCCTGTCACTGTCTCCACCTCCCTCCTGTCTCTTCGCTGGCGGGGCCATCGAAGAAGTCTCAGCATCATCGCGACGTCGTCGTCGCTCATCACTCTCGTTCCTCTCCCGCTGAGAGGAACTCGCCAGGTAACGTCTCACCGAGGTGTGAGTAGCCTGGCTGCCACTCGGTACGACCGATCGGCTCCTCGAACGGCTCATCGTCATACCCTGAACCTGGCCCCGCAGCACAAGAGCCTCGGTCCTGAAAGGCTCCAGCTCCGCTATCGTCGCTCGGTGGCGCTCCACCTCCTCTCGATAGCGCTCCACCTCCGCTCGGTAGCGCTCCACCTCCGCCCGGAGAAGTCCTGTCTCAAGAGCGTCGGCCGGCTGAGCTCGCGCAAGCTGCTCACGCAAATGGCCCGCCTCCCTCTCAGCCACGAGCCGCAGCACCTCTCGCTCCTGAGACGCTGCTCGCTCTCGCTCCAGCTCTGCCTGTAACTGCTCCAGCTCGGCAGTCAGCACAGGATGAAGTCCTCTCACCCGCTCCCGGAACTCGGCAGCCTCTACCGACTGGAGCCGCCTCACCTCCTCCTGAGCCTCGGCTAACTCCGCCCTGGCTCGAGACGCCGACCTCTGGGCGCTCACAGTCGCCTCCTGGGCCCGAGCCTCAACCTGCACCAACTCAGCCCGTAGGTGGGCCACCTCCTCTCTGGCACGGGTAGCCTCCTCCATAGCAACCCTCACGTCGTCCACCTGCATGCATCAAGCATTAGCACATTCCATTCATATCATGCACAAATAAACAAAGGAAAGCGTCAGAAGTGTACCCGCACGGCAAGCTCGCTCTCCGCTGCCTCGGCCCGCTCCACCATCCGCTGGAACTCGGCATCCCGGGCTGCTCGGTCGGCCGGTGTCTCAACAGAAGAAGAAGAAGGAGCCTCCGCTCCACGCCTCTGAGCAGCCTCAGCTCGCTGCACCCAAATATCCCAGGACAGTCACATGCATAAACATCATATAGAAATGTAAGGGTCCAGAGTTTAGGAACATACCAGTAACTCGAGGGCTCGGCGAGCCTCATCCCTCTCCTGGATGGTGGCATGAAGGAGCCCCTGCAGCTCCGCTAAGCGTCCCTCAGGGTCGATCTGCATGTCGAAAGGAAGTCAGTACAGCATATAGAAATCATAAAGCATGTAGATTAAGTCTGAGTTTAGAATTGTACCGGTCGGCGTGATCCTCGGAACACGCGGTCTCCATAATGCCTGACGTACGCAGTCACGTACGCCGCATCACTGTCAGCACGAGCGGTCACCACACGCCCACCTGCCTGCCAGTCGGCAACCTGCTCGGCGTTCCGCGCCGCCCAATCGCACTGCTGAGTCAGCCCTCGGGTGCTCCGCGTCACCCTCTCCCTCGCGCTCTCCTGCGCCGGGAAGTCTACCACGGGCTGAGAGACGCCGGTCGTCCTCATCACCAGCCGGGAGTAAAGGGGCTCCACTACATTCATGCAGTGTAACCACACATCACGCCCGGAGAAGGTGAGAGCTCTCACCACCCACGGCTGCTCTGTCACGTCCTCGTGTGCATAAGGAGTCCACTGCACCTGCATACATCAGCAATCACATCAACATCATATAAAACAAGCATTTTCCAAATAAAGGCTAAAGGTTTAGAAGTCGTACTGAGGAGTACGGAAGCGTGTCAATGTCATCCTGCAGGTCGCGCACCTGCCGTGTCAGGGTCCCCGACCCACGAGCTGGCGCCCACCGTCGTAGAAGAGGGAAGAGTCCAGGGCGGATCTCTAGTCCCCTGCGCAGCATAGGCAGCCGCACGTAAGCCCATGCCTGCATCACGCACAAGTCGTCAGCATCTAGAGTACAGGTCCTAGGAAATTGCATGAGTTCTGAGTCAGAGTCGTACCTGGAGAAGGGGAGAGAAGCCCCCCAACATCGTCCGTCGGGACGTCGAGCTGAGGCTCTCAAAAAGGAAGGCGAGCACACCGGCACCCCACGCGTAGTCTCCCACGTGCTCTAGGTCCTCGAGGAACGGAAGAAGTCGGCAGTGGATGACGTCCGCACGCGTAGAGAAGAGGAGTCGCCCGAACAAGAACATCAGGAACCGCCGAAGAACCGTGTCCGCCTCTGCACCCGGTCCTGCTGCTACTCGAGGCCGCACGCGCGTCACCAGCCGGTCCAAGTGCTCCTCTGGACGCTCGCCCACCGCAAGTCCCGTCCGTCGCAACCCCAGGCTGTCCTGGAGAGCTGCCCGCGGAAGAAGCGTGGTCTGCCGACGTGTCGTCTGGAGCGCGAGCCCCAACGTCCTCTCGGCCATGCCGCGGTAATCAGGAAAGGAGATCCCAGTCACCGGCAGACCGTGCACCTGCAAACCAGTGAGCCTGGCCACGTCCTCTAGCGTAGGGACCATGTGACCCCACGGGAAGAGGAACGTGCGACTCGCCGGATCCCAGCGGTCGTGCAGGGCATAGAGAAGAGGTGTGTCAAAGCGACACACCTCAATACTGAGGAATGGGGCGAACCCCATGGCAGCAAGCCTCTCTCGCTGAAAGTCCGGCAGTGCAAGATACACTGACCGAACCTGCAGCCAGGAGATACGGGTCCGACGCTTTCCCTGCATTCATTCATTCATCTCATTAGTTTCATATTTCTTAATAACAAAAGAAAGGGGTGTTCCTCATTTTAGTTGTTCAACGGCCTTCCCCTGGCCGTTTTGTTGCCTATGACGGCCCTCCATGGACCGTCCTATTTTATGATGTTTTGAATAACACGGCCATTCCTGGGCCGCTATTCCATTCACAACGGTTGTCCATGAACCGTTGTTCTGATGAATCATTCAACGGCCCTCCAAGGGACGCGGTGCTATTTTGAACGGTCCAATGGGGACCGCATTGTTCTGAATGCCGAGGGTTGCTACGTTATGGTCAACGGCCACTCCTGCGCCGCTGTTCTGTTTGACGGTCCGTTGAGGGCCGTTTTGTTCTGAGGAGAACCCAAAGGTCAGATATGTTTAACGGCCCCTACTGGGCCGTGTTGGGTATATTTTGCGGTCCTTTGAGGACCGTCATTGCGTAATCTCCTCCAACGATGGCGAAGCGCCATCCCCCGCCGCCGTGGAATCCCTTAACCCCCATTCCCCCGTGCTATACAATGGAAAAGGGACCTACCTCCGAGTCACGACGCCTTCTCGCCGGGCGCGGCGCCTCCGCCGCCGGCTCATCGCCTCCGGCTCGTCGGCTCCACGCTCGCCGTCGGAACCACTCTCGCTCTCCTCCACGAGCGCGAGGGCGAGATCATCCGCCGAGAAGTCCATCGTCCCGGCTTCTTCCCCCGGAGCAACCGCCTCCGACCGCCGCCGCTCGTCGCCGTCGCCATCCACCGCCATCGCGAGGGAGAGAAATCCCGAGAGAGTGAGGAAGAGGGTGATGGAAAGGAAGAGGAGAGAGGCCATTGTGAGAGAGGGAGAGCACGAGAGAAAAGAGAGAGAGAATGAGAGTGTGGGAGAAAGGGGGGGTCGCTCCTCCTTCCTCTTCTTCTTCTCTCTTCCTGCCGTTACGGTGGGAGGAGGGAAGGAGAAGAGGTTTATATTTTTGAACCGACGTTGAGAATGGCGGTCTAGCGATAGACCGCCATACAATTAGAACGGCTACCTTAAGACCGTTATTCTGCAAGCGGTTACTTATCATTGAACGGCCTTCCTATGACCGTTAATAATCCATATGGCGGTTTACCATGAGCCGTCCAACTTAAGAACGGTCCCCTATGAGCCGTTTAACTGTTGAATGTATCATTATTGTGAAATTCATGTGCCAATGAGTTTTGATTGCAGTTAAAGCTAAACAACATCAATGTCCCGCCGTTACGCCTGCACAGGTAAGTCAGGTATGGCCCTCAATCCCTCAAAACTCTTATTGCATTACTATATGGTAATAAACATCTATCTCGAGAACCAGTCGATTCTTCACGCATTCTAGGATCTGACGTTCCCCGTCAACAAAAACACATGATGATCTAGGTATGCGTGTCTAATCTTCGGAAAGGCCGCTAAGTTGGAAGAAGTCAGGGGACGACGGTTCTCTCTTGCACGCTGTGGTTGCAAGAAGTGTCCTGACCCTGACTCATTCAGTTCTGCAATAATATTCTCGAGTATTTTATATTTTTATCCTTTGTTTGCATTCGATTTTACATGTTTCTTTCTTTTAGCCCAGCATGCATCACAAGCACCTTTTGAGCATTCACGACCTACGGTCTGCCTGAGAAATGATCTTGCGTATGATTGACTGTTTTCTGTGTTCCATGTCCCACCGAAGGAATAATTCCACTCCAAAATTAGAAGGTATTTCTTTAGACCTAATTGTTCGGTTCTGATGAATTAAGTGTTTCCCTCGTCTGGAGTTTTAAAATCCTTTTAATTTCGCTATTGCCAGCTTCTATATCGCCTCATTTAGGACCACAGCTTGTCCGCCGACGAGGCCGCTCCTTGCTCTTTTACCTTAGTTCCTCCAGATTCAGGTTTAACACTCAGTCCCACAGTACCTTGCAAATTGGTTCGAAGGTTGCCGGAAGATTTCTATGGCTTATTGGTATGAAACGGGTGTCGTATTGCCTTAACGCTCGCTTTTGCAGTCCACTCCGCTTCATCTCCGCTACAACTCCATGTTCCATGACGCCTCCACTACACCTCCGCTCGTTCCCTTGCAAGGCGGACGTTAAGGAGGGGCATCTGTTGACACCCGTTTTTTACCGATGAATCGAATCAGTTCCTGCGTCTCAGTTATTGATGTCCCGAACAGTCAATCACATGAAAGATTATTCCTCTGGCAGTATTTTGGGCTCTTCCCAGCGAAGAAGGCCTCCCTCCCTCTCATTGGATTTAACGGTCTGTTATAAACCGTTTTTCTCAATATAACGGTCCCCACTTGGCCGTTGTGTTCCGCTGCCCCGGGTTATTTGTATCTCGTGATACGCTTTGTATAGCGGCTCAATGCCAACCGTTATAGTCAATATAGCGGTCGTCCCTGGGCCGTCATTATTTGCCGACAAGAAAAGGGTTTAGAGGCCCGACAGTCGGTCATAGCCACGTGCTTCACGAAAAGTTGTTTGTCTGGGTGTTGACTCCTCTTTAAGTATAACGGTTTTTCTAGGACCGTCATGTATATTGAACGGTCCCTCCAAGACCGTCATATATGTTTGGCGGCCTTCGTAAGACCGTCATTTTTAAGGCCACCCAGATTAGACCCCCGTGATTCCAGGCGGATTAAGAGGAGAATGTCGTTGGCAATATTGACACGATGCTCTCATTTACCGGCCTTTGACCGACCATCATTCCCCTTAACCCCTGATTAAGCTCGAAGCCGTGGGCTCTATATATAGCTCACGGGTTCTGACAGAAAGAAAGGGGGGGGACCATCACGAAGTGCTGTCGAATTCCATCGCCAAATCTCATACAGCATACGCTCGTTCGTCAGGGAGTGGGGGCCTTCTACATCCCTCGCAGGCCCCCGGTGCAGGGAACTTCACGCTTCGTGTCTTTGTGTTTCCTTCTCTGTTTGCTCACCACACACGCCTTTTCTTCACTGCATCACACATCACATACATCATTTCGTTGGCATTTCTTATCTTTCCTACTGTTTCCGGCGCCCTAAACGGGGTTTCAAAACCTCCAGGTATCGCCGGGCCATGTTCTTCCTTTGCTTTATTTCAATTAGTACACCTACTACACTATCATTTAGCTAATCTCCGTTTATCTGTGTGTTTCACCGTTTGCTTTCAGGTCAGCAACCAAAAGCACGAGGCCCGCACCTTCTGGCCGGCCAGGAGGAGTGGAGGAACGGACCCGCATTCTCCCGTAGCTTCCGAGTCCCGGCGCTTTCACCGGGTGGCGATCACGGTCAACAGCTTCATCTTTCCTCCTGTTGTTTTTTATCTCTTCAATATTATTTAACTCGAGGAGGAATAACATATCAACACATGTCATCCTCTATGAAAGCCACAGCCACTTCAGGTGATATTTCTGCCAGACAGGCTTCAAGGTGTGCTGGCGTCTGGAGTGCGACAATAATGGCTTGCCGTGTTTCCTCATCCAAAGACATCATCTCCCATACGGTAAATCGGGCCGGGATCTTCTTGAGGTGTCTAACTATTCGGTCGACTGCCCGCACCTTGAGTAGCTTCATCTCTTCGGCCTTGCTACACCTACCCCCACCTTGGAACTGGGGTGCCAGAAAGAGGATACCTCCTTTGCCGGTTCTGTTACGGCCTGTTGAGCCTGTGGGGCCTGCTGGGCTTCCTCCTTTTCTTGCATGAATTCGACAAGGTTTGGGACGCCGTCAAATTCCTCTTCTGGCTGAGGAGGAGTCGCCGCTGGTGGAGCTGGGGGACTACTTGCTTCTTTGGTAGAAGGAGACCCTTGGGGGCGTGCCTGCCTCTCTGCTCGGGCCAACAGAAATTCGGCGAATGAAGGGGTGCCCCGGCTCCTGGACCCTTCGGGATTGAGACCCGACGGGGGAAGGATCTCGGTGCCTCGAGCCCTAGGCTCGGGGACCTGGTATGGTTGTTCTCCCCTGAGCATGATGTTAAGGTTATCCTGAGGAGGGAGCCCCCACTTCCTTCCCTACCTGGTGGTGTGCTGGGAAGTGGATAGTTCAGCCTGGTTCACCTCTGTCGGCTCATGGAGTAGCTCTGCTTCTTTTTCTTCCAGGGAGAGTGCGGTGTCGAACAACGCCGAGAGGGTGTTGCAGGCGACGAAAACCTCCTTTTTCTTCTTGTTCCTGGGCCTTCTCTTCTTCTTCTTCTTTCCTGCTGTAGCCGGTGGCTGCTCTTGGGGAAGTTCGCCCCACGGGGGAGGCTCTTTCTCTACTTCAGCTTTTGTTCCTGGAGCCAGTTCGAGTGATTCGAACTCCTCCCAGGGGACATATTATTTCAGCTCCACGGGCTGGATTTTGGGCTGTTCATAATCTTCAAGCCCATCAATAACAGCTTGGAGTCTTTCAACCGTCGGGCTGGCCTTCTCGTGCATCCGCATCGGGACATGTTTCTTTTTATTGTGAGTCGGCCGCCTCATGACTAGTCGAGGGGCCGTGTAATGCCAGGCTGGGTTTGCTGGGGGCGGCGCTAGCCGGGGTGTCACACCCTTCACATGGACTTCTGGGGTGGGTCGAGGGATCTGTCCCGTTCTATTCTTCCTAGGTATGATCTGCCAACCCCCTTGGTCTTGAGCCGGGGCCATAATAAAAGTTTCATAGGTGGCGCGGGTGCTGGCCTCCGCCCATTCTTCAGGTAACTCCCGGTATAATGACACCATGTTAACGATGGAGGTTATGTTGGGCAGCTCATGCGGCCGCGGGGGGGCTACCTTGTGCTCCCCCATGTCCAGCTCCCTGTTCTTGATTAAGGACTCAATGACGTCCTTGAAGACTTAACAGTCCTCAATAGTGTGCCGGAGCATTCGGTGGTATAGACAGAAGCACGGGTCGTCTTTCTTCTTCAGGTCACCGGGCCTCTTTGGTTCTGGCAAAGTGATTTTGTTGTAGCTGGTTGCCCACTCGAACAAGAGCCGAGACTTGTCTCGGGAGAAGGAATATATCTTGTTTCTCATATTCTCCCTCAGTGAGGGGCCTTCCCGCCGTTCTGTAGTTCTGGGCGGGGGAGGGTTGGCAGCCCCTTTGGCTTTTTCCTTCTATTTCTCAAAGGTCTGGAAATCTAGTGCATGCACCTCAGGGGGAGCTGGCTTCTTCTCGGCCTGCCTGGCTCTCTGGCTTGATGCGGCAGGGGTGGAGGAATATCGGGCCACAAATGCCTCAATCTTGGCTACTATATTATTCAGGCGGTCAAATGTCTTGACCTCAGTGCTGATCATCCTTTCCAGGATTTCCTTTTTTTAATTCTATTTGCAGATCTGCATTGCGTCCTCCTGATGCGGGGGATGCATGCACCTCATGCTGAGGTTCCTCCACCTTTCGATGTAGTCGAGAGCCGACTCATCATTCCTCTGCCTTGTGGCATAGAGCTCTGCCACAGTGACCTCCCGTTAAGCAACGTAGAATCTTTCTTTGAACTTTTTCTGCATGTCGGGCCAATCAGCAACAGACCCGGGCGGCAAGCTGGAGTACCACTCAAAGGCAAGCCCAGTGAGTGTCGAGCCGAAGAACTTCAGGAGGTAGGCCTCATCGACAGCCAGATCTCCCATGACATTCACATAATAGGCAATGTGTTCCCTGGGAGACCCTTGCCCATTAAACTTTTCAAACTTCGGTGGCTTGGTGACACCAACCGGCAACTTCTTCGCGGCATAATGAGCAGGGTAGGGCACCCGGTAGACATCGAACGGCGTCTGATCCCCATCACCTCTCTCTGCTAATTTCATGTCTATCATTTGTTCAAGCATCAACTGGCTGACTACTGCTGGGTCGACCGGACTTGGATAGAAATGGGCGGGCTGCGCACTTGGGGTAGTCAGCACAGTCGCCTGAGGGGCCATGGGGGACCCTTGGGAAGGCGGGGCCTGTGGAGTGGCCGGTGCTGTGTACAGTGCTTGTTGTGGGGCCATGCCCCCAGGGAAGCTGGGAGTTTCTGGGGAGGTCGCAGCTTGCAGAGTTGCTTCTGAAGATTGCCTGTTGCCCGCGGGCGCTTCGAGCAGAACCTCGGTCTGTCCGGATGTCGAGGGTTGTGCGTTCCGCTCATTTAGTTGCTTTTTCAGCAACTCAATCTCTTGCTGGAATCATTGCATCATGTACAACATTACCGGGTCGGTTGTGGGGAGGCTGGGCATGCACCCTGTCTCTTCGGCCGGGGCGTCCTCGGATGATGTGGAGGGCCCACCGCTCGTGTCGCCGGTGGTGACTACATTGGCCGTAAGAGCCGCATGAGGTTCTTCGTGAAAGGTTTCTTCGGCGCCTGTCTGTGTCGCTTCGGCTGCCGCTCTTCCCCTTCTAGTGAGAGGCCCTGGTCTGGTGGCGAGTCTGGCCACTTCTTCAGGGTCGGTGGGTAGGGCCCCGTACCGACCAAAAACTCCTGCCATATTGTAGGTGAAGACTCTCCGGTTTCTATTTCTCTTCGCCATCCTCCGGGATGACCTCCCTGGGAATACCAACTTTTCGAAGACCGATCGTCGGGGCGGCGCTTCCTCCCGAAAAGGGGACTGGCGCGGCTCCTCTGACCGATTCCTCGACTCTGCACTGGGTACGAGTCGGGCTTCTTCTTCTTGGAAAGCAGAGGCCACTGCCCCCAACAGTCTCTGGCGACCCAAGGGAGTGCTACCTAGGCCTCGGAGGTAGTTTCTCATGGCCTGCTTGATCCCTTCCCACTCCTGGTTGGAGAGAGCAGCCGGTGGTTGTGTGCCGATGGCAGTGACAGGAGGGGAGTAAACCCTGGGTGCTAGGCGGGCAGCATTATGTCGGTGCCCACGGTGATGGCGGCGGGCATTCTCGGGCAGCACCGGCGTGACAGGTGCTGATTGGCAGGCTGGGGTCGTCACCTCGACCCTTTCATCTCTTCGGGCCCTCCTCGGGCAGAAAGTGTTGGGTCCCGCCTGGACGGGTGCAGTGGGTTGGGCCTCCTTGGGAACCCAAATTTGCCTCAATTTGGCCGGCCTGTGAGCCGGTGTGGTCCTCGGTGCCACGGCCGGGACAGCGGGCGTCACCTTCTCTTTTAGCTTCTCCGGCCCTTGGAAAGAGTTACGGACTGGGATGGCCGGGACGATGCGGTCCAATATCACCGGGGACCTCTGTCCATCGAGGTGGACCCGGATGGTCCCGACAGCCATGGATTTCCCGGAGCTGGATATGCGGCGTCCCGGGATGACGCCAGTGTTGTTCCCTCGGAGCCTCCTCCGGTGAAATGCCAACCCCTGGTGGGACGGGCCAGCGGTCTGGTGCACATGGTGCATGTTGCAGCTCAGCGTCGTTGTCGGGACGCCGTTGTCGCTCTTGGCCACAGCTCGGCCGACCGCAGCTTCAGTGGCCCCCTGGGTGGGAGCGTTGGTCTTGGGCTTGTCGGATGCTTCCACATCCAGTATGTTGGCAAAGGCCACCCCCAGGAAGTTGGGGAAGCCCACCGTGGGAGGGAAGCTCCCAAAGTTGAGGGGGACTGCGAGGTAGCCACCTTTGACGTGGCTCTCCACGGGCTGGGAACCGAAGGTGGTTGCCATTCTCGACGTCATAGGGTGACTTTCCTACATTTGCAAAAAATAGCGTAATTAGTATTACAAGAAGGGGGCCATAGGACCCCTAATTTCGGTAAAGAGATGAAGGGCGGATCCGTCCCACCAGGCGTGCCAGACTTGTGGACGGACTTTCCGATTAAAGATGTGGTTTTATTTATTTATTGGTTTGTTAAGTGCGTGGGCGTGCCAGTCATAAAGTTACTATTTATTTGGGCTCCGAAGGGCCCATGGTGCGCTCGGTCTGACTTCGTCAGATGATTGTGTGGTTCGTGTCGGGACCAGATCCCGTCGTGTCATAAAGGTCACGGCGTCATTTACATCCCCCATACGAGGAAAAACCCTTGATTAATTGCCAAAATTAGGGGCCCTGCGGCCGAAAGAACTGATACTAACTGCGCGGGAAAGGGGCAAGAATAAATCACACCAGGGTCCACATCAGGGTACGAGCCATCAGCCATGTCGGTCACTCGCGGACCTTTTTCATGTTCGGATGGAGGTCCAGAATAGAAACACGGTGGAAGCCGAGATGAACCTGTTCAAATGTCTGCGGGATGCCCGGCAATTTTGATGATGACTCGAAAAGGGTCCGGCCTGAGAAGCGGGTCCGGTCTAGTTGGAATGTCGGCCCAAGGTAGGGTCGGATCCTGATCATTTCAGGATAACTCCCAAGACTCAGGCCCGACCGGCGAGTGCGGCATTGTTGTTCCTTCTGCAATGGGTCACGGGGAGAGACGGGGTTGCAATGTGGGCCTTAGCGTTTTTTTTTATCTGGGATTTCAATTGAATAGTTTTTATTATCGTGCATTTCCTTTTGTACATCTTTGGGTGGTTTATTTGTTGCTATTATTCTTGTTGTTATTGTTATTATTGATTACACATATTTTCCATTTTTTGTTTATTTATATGCTTAGATTTATTTATTTGTTATAGCCTCCCCCTTTATCATCATTATTATTATTATTGTTATTACCCATATATATATATGTATATTATTACACTTTTTAGTATATATATATTTTGTTTTGATCATTATGGCTATCATATCCCCCCCTTTTTCTTCCTTTATATTTTTTATGAAGGAGCGAGCCGTTGGAGGGCCAAAGGAGTGTACCGCTGGAGAAGGGAGAGTGTGCCGGTGAAGGGCTCTGCAAAGCGTGCCGGGGAGAGTTGGGAAGAATGTGCCGAGGAGGGAGGTGATGGGGAGTGTACCGGCGAGCGGTTAGCCAAGCGTGCCGGTGAAAGGCTTGGCCAAGGCGTACCGGCGAGGGGCATTGAAGGGTGCATCGGCGAAGGCCCAAGGAGAAGGAGTGCACCGGGGAAGGGTCATATAGGGTGTACCGGGGAGGGTATGGATAGGGTGTGTCGGGGAAACTTTGGGGCAAAGCGTGCCGGCCAAAATGAATGGTGGAGTGCACCAGGGAAGACCAAGGGCAGGCGTGCCGGACAAGGATTGTAAGGGGCCCACCCCTCTTCTGCTCTCTTCTGCTTTCTCCTTCCTTCTCTTCTTTGATTATACACGGTCTATGTGAGTTTTCCCTTCCTTTCTCTTGATTATTTTCCATTCTTTCTTCCCCGAGGATCGGTATTCAAGTTGCTTAGTTGTCGTTCGGTCCGGTCCTCTTTATGCCGATTGTGGTTCCCTTGCCTTGGTTGAAGCATTTTGTCGTCGTTCATTTCATTGGTTGATTGCTTCCTTTAGTCCCTTTTTAAACGCGTTGTTGTTCCATTTGTTTGTTGCTTCCTTTTGCCTTTTTAAGGTATTATTATTTCTGCCAAAAATTCGGCAGCATCTCCCCTTAACCCGAGCGTAAGAGAGATAAAGGGCACGCGCCCACAGGGAGTGGCGGTACCCGTCAACTGGAGGTGGGCGCCCGAAAGTGGCAACACCTTTGACAAAACCTCGGAAAACCCAAAGACAACGATGGACAAGGGGGGAAACATCTCTAGAACTGGTCAGGGGCGTGCCGGGCTAGGGAGACCAAGGGTGTGCCGTGAAGGCCACTAAGGCCGTGCCGAGGAAGGCCCAAAGGGGGCGTACCAGCGAAGGCTATCACAGGCGTGTCGGGGGAGGGCAGCCGGGGCCGTGCCGGTGAAGGGTGTTGAAGAGTGCACCAGCAAGGGCCCAATGGGGGTGTGCCGACGACGGGGAGATCAGCTGTGCCGGCGAGGGGTTCAAAGGAAAGCGTACCGGGGAAGACACCAAGGGGCATGCCGCTGGGGAGCTAGACGAAAGGCCAACTGAATGGAATGGAACCTATGGGGAAAAGACAAGGGGATCTTGCGTTGGCTCGTCCAAACGAGGGCGTCGGTTAGTAACGGGGAGATTGTTCTGAAGAAGGGAGGAAGGCCAATGAGGATGTTGGGCTTGGGCGCTCGGAGAGACGGGAAGGTCATCTCCTTGACCAAGACGGGGAATGAGGATAGGGGGGCCGCTGACCATGACCGAGAGGCTACCGGCAGTGAGTCTCGTGGGGAAAATCAACCTCAAAGGAAAGAAATCGTCGGCATGAAGGGGGAAAAAGAACATCATCGAAGGGAGGAGGAAGAAGATGATCAAGCACATACAAAGACTCAAACGGGCGGAGATAATAAGAAACCCAAAAGTGGAAGCTTCATTCACAGAAGAAACCAAAACCGGCCATGTACATTTCAAAGCACCGGAGTTGAGAATACAAGCGGTGGGAGAAGGGAAAAAAAAGGAGGAGAAAAGATGGGGGAGCTGGGGTCGAGCAGGGGTGACGGCTCCCTGCCCTTTCCCCTTCCCCTTAATACATCACTCTCTCTCTCTCTCCCTCCCTTACTCTCTCTTCTGGGCAGACGAACCGGCGAAAAGGGGAAGCCCCACGGTGGAGCTCTCCCTTCTTCTTCTTCCTCTGGAGGTGGTGGCTCTCTCCAGCAGCGTGTCTGTCCGTCTGTCTTCTGTCTCTTCTCTCTTGTCTTCGCCTTCTAGCCTCCTTCTTCGTCGGAAGAGGAGGGCGTTTTATACTCTGAGTGGCGGAAGTGTCCGCGCCCGAACGGCGGAGGCGGGAAGCGACCGGCCATGATGGGGTTTGACTTCCCCGTCCTTGATGTTAGGGGGAGTAGCCTACGTGGCCCAACCTCCGGCCGGCACCTCGGACAGCCCACTGCGCGCCGAAGATCTATAGGGCATGGGCACAAGATCTCGTCTACCGGACGTGCCGTTGAAGAGCCTGAATGGCGTGCCATTAAAGAGCCAGGGTGGCTTGCCGCTGATAGGCACAACAAGCGTGTCACTGAGAGGGCCAAAAGGGCATGCCGCTGGAAGACACGGAAAGTGTGCCGCTGAAGGGCCAAAATGGCGTGCCGCTGAAGGGGCCTGAGGGAGTGTCGCTAGAGCGCCACAAGGGCGTGCCGGCGAAGGCCACTAGGGGTGTGCCGCTGAAGGGGCACCAAGGGGCGTGCCGCTGAAGGGGCCTGAGGGCGTGCCGCTGAAGGCCAGGGCATGCCGCTGAAGGGACCTGAGGGCGTGCCGCTGAAGGGGGCACAAGGGTGTGCCGCTGAAGGGGGCACAAGGGTGTGCCGCTGAACGCCACCAAGGGGTGTGCCGCTGAAGTGGCCTGAGGGCGTGTCGCTGAAGGGCCCAAGGGCGTGCCACTGAAGGTCAGTAGGGGCGTGCCGCTGAAGGGGCTAAATGGGTAGTCATGAGCACATTGTGAGCACGAGTTGTGGCTCATTTGATTTTATTCGAGGCCCATGGATTGTGGGGCTCTTGGTGGTTGATTTCTCTTCACTATCGTGACTCCGGAGATAGCTCCACGGTAGTGTGTGTATGCATTTTCGGAGAGTCGGGGTGGCTACTCTTCTATGTAGTTTCTCCAGCTGAAGCTGTTGTTAATGCTGGACTAGTTAGGATATGAGGGCACACAATTTTGCATGTCCACAGGAAGGCCTGAGGCTGAGGTGTTCCCGGGGCCAGCTTGGTGGTTCTAGGAGCTACCGGATCTGTAGAGGAATGCGGTAGCAGAAATGGTGGAATGGATGCTCCTATTGAAGAGGGGGCAGACGGGGTCGGAGCACCCAAATCTATCTCAAACATAGCCAGATCTATTGCAGCCGAAACTGTAGCACTTGAAATCGGGGAAGATCTAGAAGATGCAGGTGATCTTGAGATGTTGGGGATGAGGGAGGCACGGAGTAGTGGTTCTGGTGGCAGACTAGGTTGGCGGGAGGCGTGAGGGATAGAGGGAGGTGGAAGGCTGTAGTAGGCGACTGAAATGCAAGGTGTGGGTGTGCTCGGGTTGGAGGGGAAGGAGCATAAGGAGGGGACTTGGTGGCTCGGGTTTTGAATAGGGAAAAGAGGGGCTCTGTGGGAGAAAGAAAGAGGGTGGTGCAAGGGTTCCGGCTAGGTTTATAGGGGATGAAGGGGGAGGAAAGAGGAGAGGGAGAAGGCATTGTGTAGGCAGGGTTAGCTGCGGTGGGGGGATGAGATGATTGGAAGAAGACATAGGAAGATAGAGGAAGGGGGGTTACCTGGCCCTCTCGGCCAACCCCCTCTCAAGGTCTCGATCATCTCTCTCTGATAGATTCACATATATAGGTTACAGGAGTCAGAAACCCAACACTGAGGTCGATCATCTAGCAAGGCCTGCTAGTGCAAGAGCAGGGGGTCTTGACGGCAAGAGCAGGGGCTTGCCGGCACTGCTGCCACTGCCATTAATGGAGCTCTCATGTGCGACCACCACTGTCATCTTCGGTCTACCGGCATTGATGAGCATCGAGCGGCTGGAGCTGTTGGACGATGAATGCCACGTGCCAAGCTTCCAGGCATTAGTTAAGCCAGTAACGTCACCAGATTCCCTCCTCCACGGTAGCTCCTCGTCAATTAGCCTGAAGCGATTCCTTCCACTAGACCCAACAGCATCAGAACAGCACAGGAGGTATCCCCCGACATCACACTGCCCTCTACCATTGATGCCACCCCCATCACCATCTCATCGCCTCCCCCCCACCCCCATTGCATTCTCTCACCGCATCAGCCACCGTCTCCCTCCCTCCACCCAGCTACCATCCTTGGAGAGCACTGCACCACTTCCCCTTCTCACTATGAACCACCTTCTCTAACCATTGAGCACCACCCACCTCCATTGTCTTTGTCGACGACTACCAGTCCCCCAGCCATACTGTAACGACCCAAGATCCAGATATCGGGAAGAGCCCGATACCATTCGAATCTTGACCCGCCTCCCATGAGCCGGGAGTGCTTGGAAGGGCTAAAAGGAGTGTGGAGGTACAAAGAAATAGAAAACAAAGTAGGACAATTCAACAATTAATAGAAATAAATAAACAACTATAACAGTAGAGTCCAGTCCAATAAAAGTACAGTCTAAGGTAGGAAACGTACCCAACACCGAGTGAACACTCGGCCCGGCGAGCTGGCAACTAAGAACCTCCGAACAGCACCCTCGAATCTCGAGGAAGAACCACCACACCTGAAAAGTAGGGATGAGCCTCCAAACAAAGGCTCAGTAGGGGTCCCGCGGAACCCCAACTGAAAACAATGGCGGAAAGGAAAGCAGCACTAGCTAAGCAACATCAACAGCGGTGAAGTAACAACTACGGCAAAGGGAACCCGTTCACCAACCCACGGCAGCCAATAAGATCACGGCTCTACAGCTACTCCTACCGACAATAGAAAGGGAAACCCCAATCTCATAATCAGGAACCGGACCACTCTAACACCAGGCCTACCTAGGAAACACTCACGGTGACCCTGTCGCGACAGCCTGCCCACGCAGGCATGACCAACCGGGATCACACAGTCCCACACTGGCACGGCGAGGCCTCGGTAATCCCTACCGAGCACCCCTGGCCACCGCCTCGGGAAAGCATGCTGGGACGGTCCAGAAGCTACGTCTGGCAGACAGGAAATGGAACCTGAAACAGGAGAGTCACATCTCACGTGAGAGGAGTACTTACCCACTAGAAGCAAGGTCGGATGCGTCCACTAACATTTTAGTCCACAGCCTCAGGTGTCTCGCTGCGACGCCCCAGGTGGAGACAAAGACACCGTATAGTAACCAGTACCATGAACAAGAACTAGCTAAGGTCGCGCTCCTCAGCACGGGTCCAACTGCCCCCAACCACGTGTGCACACACTGACCATGCGTCCTAGGTCATGCCCTCTGACTGGTTTTCCCCTCAGCCGGACTCTGGCTGCAAGACAAGGGGCCCTATGGTAACCAGCCAAAAAATCGTCTCTCTAAGGTAAAGTCTCGCCACCACTCTCTGGTGGGACCACACGCGTGTTGGAAGGCTACGACTAGTGGGGAGTCACTAATGTGACCACTCTCCGCGGAGAAACTCCGAGAACCCCCCACGCACCCTGTGCGAAAGTCACGAAGAACCAAGTGGCACTGAGCCACTGGACTCTGGACAGTCCTCTAGACTTATTAATTCTGACGGTCCTTGAGTCACAAGACTCGGGGTCAAGACCGTTGCACCGAACGGCGCTACGCAGTCAATCTGCCCTAACCCTAGGGTCAGAAACCTCGGCACGATGACTCACGAGACAGTTCACAGCCGCCGAGACCATTCCCTCGAAAAGGGAACTAAGAAACTTCCAGCCCCAGGCTAGGTGACTGGACTCGTAGTCCTTACGCATGGCCTACTTCAAAACCACCTTCCATAGAAACCCACGACGTGTGAGGGAAATCCCACCGCACTCATGCCGATACACGGCGACTCGATCTAGCAAGGACACGAAAGCCCGAAACACACACACAGGGTCGCCCAGACCCTTTAAATCTTTGGGCACTCTAATCGAGGTAACACGGTACCTCCAGACACGCTAGAAACATAGACATGAAACCCACAGGGTGTTTGGGACACTTACGAGACCGAAGGTCGACCACCGGGTCACAACCGAGTCGACCAGGGGTCTACACAACGCAAATGGAACACTCCAACACGGAAACCCAAGTGGCGGTCCTCCTTGGACCGTCACATTGCTTGGCGGTCCACCCTGGACCACAAGCCACCAAGTAGCGGTCCACTCTGGATCGCCAGAAACATATAGCGGTCTCGCCGGAACCGCTACCCGCCAGAAACACACGGTTAAAGGGACGGTCATCTCTAAGACCGCAACCCCATATGGTGGTCCAATCTGGACCGTCAGCCAGCAAGTAGAGGTCCACTCTGGACTGCTGCCTGCGAGGGACACCAGGAAGAGAAACGGTCCTCCCAAGACCGCAGCCCCTAGTGGCAGTCCTGGCCTGACCGCTAGGATCGCTTAGCGTTCAATCGCAAGGCCGCTACTACCCTGAACTCAGACAAAAAAATAGTGGCCAGCCCCTTGCCGCTAACGCCTAAAAATGGTGACGCCTTGATCGCCAGCCCCAGGTGGTGGTCTATCGCGTGGCCGCTACCTGGAACTGACATAAAGGGGCAAGTGGCGGCCCCTAGAGGATCGCCAGGGCTAGTGGCAGTCCCTGGTGCGACCGCTACCTGTCCGCAAATCTGAAAACAACAAGTTATGTGGAAAACTCCATTCCACGCCCCGTTCGCGCCACACGAAGGGGAAAATAAGGGGAAACTAGTCCCCAAGCTCTCTAGCACCGAGAGGACCCATTTAAACCTAAAAAATACGGTTAAAACACTAGATCCGGCTCACTCCCCCAAAACATGCATTTTCCCCAAAATGCTCAAATAAGTCCGCTCGGCTCACCACGGCCAACCAAAATCGCGGGAATGGAAGTACACAAGCTGGGGATCCATCTCCTTACCTCCACCGAAGATTTGACGTGCCGAGGATGCCGATCCATCACGAAACGCCCTCGAAACCCCACCGGTTCACGAATGGGCACACGAGCTCGTCGCGCCACCACGCCTCGATCCTCGCCACGTCCATGCCGCTCTTCACCACACGCAGGTCGCCACCTCGCCCCCGTCCCGCTCTGTCGTCCCCGGAGAAGAGACGGTGAGAAGAGAGAGGGTGAGAGAAGAGAGAGAGAGTGTGAGAGGAATGAGAGTGAGGGAGAGAGAAAAGGGGTGGGGGGTTTATATAGAAAAATCCAAAAATTCCATAAAATACCAAAAATAGGGAAACATACTCCCCACGATCTTCAAAAAATACACAATGCAGTGGTAACGTCCCGGAGTCGGAGAATGCAACGGTTCACCCTACACGGGGCTCCGAAGGTCCGACAGATAAAAACACGCGTAAATCGGTACTCTCAATCCGGGACCCACGAAAACGATCTGAAACCCACGGATCCTGATCTGAAAAATATCCGAAAAACTCGAGACATTACACACACCGCATAGCATCACCACTGACCGACCCAGCCTTACCTCGGACCGTCCAAACCACCACCGGACACCCCCCATCTTTCCTCACGCCGACGAACTCCTCACTAATGGTGGTCGGAGATCCACATTGGCACCCACCACTACCATAGTCATCGTCCGGGGAGAAGACAAGGGAAGGGGTGACACTACAAGAAAAACTGTAATTTTTGATGGACAGATTCCGTCTAAAATACGTCTGAAATCCGTCGGTACTGAGTTTACCGACGTCTTACCGACGTCTTTCCGACGTATTTCTGACGGAATCAATCCGTGGGAAATGTTAGGTCGCTAATTTCTGACATATTATTTTTTCGTCGAAAATTCGTTGAAAATTACCGACAAACAAATACGTCAAATTTTTTGTCTGTATTTATGTCGATAATTAATAACAATTAATAATGAGATAATTAATTAATATTTTCGACAGAAACAACTCCGTCAAAAAATACGTCGGTAATATATTCAAATAAATTTTCTTAAAATTAAGGATTATTTTCGATGCATATTTTTTCATCGGAAATACGTCGGAATATTTCTAAAGGATCCGTCGATATTTCGTCGGTAATATATAAATTTTATTAATAAAATTTTTACAAAAGTTTTTGACAGAAAAAGTTTCCGTCGGAAAATACGTCGCATTATTTTCTGACAGAAATATAATTTGTCAAAAAAACGTCAGTAATGTTTTCCGACGAAAAACGTATTGGTTGGAAATACGTTGGCAATTTCTGATGTATTTTCGACGAAACCCTATACGTCAAAAACCTATTTATCACCCTTATCAACCTATTTATCGCCCTTAGCGACCTATTTGTCACCCTTATTTCCGACGGATAGAGTTTTCGTCGGAAATACGTCAAAATTTTTTGACATATTTCTGACTAAAAATCGTTCCGTCGGAAATGTAAATTATAACAAATATGTCCCAAACTGTCAAATATTGCCGACGAAAAATAATTTAGCTGAAAATACGTCAGAAATTTCTGACGTATTTTCTACGAAACCCCTATCCGTCGGAAACTTATTTGTCACCCTTATCAACCTATTTGTCACCCTTAGCAACCTATTTGTCACCCTTATTTCTGACGGAACTGTTGACAGTCATAAATATGTCAACATTTTGACGTATTTTTTTGGTAAATAATGATTAGATGCTTGTATTAAATGAGAAAAGACCTGTACATCATATGTCTGCCAAGCAGATCTACTATACTCAGTACCACACAGGTTGTGGACTCAGAGTTTATTGAGAAAATAAAATGAATCTATTGAAAATGATTTTCTCCCTTCTAGATAGTCTCTTCAGCCCTTGGAACTCTATGCAACTTCTTGCATCTTCAAGAATTTGAATGAGGATATTTGATTTAGAGCTTGGAGAATGGTCAAAGATTCTCACACATCGTTCCCTCCAGATTTTCCAAATGGTAATGCGAAACAGAATCCTAGCAAACTTCATTAACTGACCCGATTTCGGAAAGTAGACTTGCAGCTGCTGAAGTTCATGGCACAACCCAATGTTCAGCTATCTATGGAGGTCAAATCTGGCTAGAATACGTTTCCAAACCCACTTGGTAAATGGGCATTCGAAGAAGAGATGGTCTTGGGTATCCCTGCCTTGCTTGCATAAAGAACACATGCTAGGGAGGTAGAATCCCTTCTTTTCTAAGTTTTCAGCAGTGGGTAGCTTGTTAAGGACCAATTGCCAAGTGTAGAGGGATGCTATTTGGGTAATAGGATTATTCCAGACCCACTCATGATGGGCAAATGTGTGACCTTTTTGTCTAACTTCTTGCCAGATGGAGCTAACTTTCTTGATCTGTTTATTGTTCTTCCATTTGATGACATCTGTACCTTCATTATGGATTTGGACTTGCCTAACAAGATTCCACAGGTCAGCCATTTCCATGGAGAGTGCAGTGGGAAGAACCCACTGCCCTTCAATGATAAACAGTCCCACTGTTGCACTTTTTTCAAGCTCCAAACTTTTTGACGTATTTCTAACTTTACGTCAGAATTTTGTCAAAAAATTTCTCCTCATTTTTTTATATTTTTTACAATTTTAAAAACATGTTTAAAACTATAATTATACACCACACAACCTACACAACTCACCACAAAACATGCAATAAACAACATATACAACACACAATAGGATAAAATCCGTCAAACATACAATAAACAACGTCTACAACACATAACTCAATGTATAAAAAATGTTATAGTTACATTAATTCAAATGTGTCATTTTTTCACAATATCATTAAAAAAATCATCCTATATATGTTGCATCATCCTCATTTGTAGTATCTCCACCATCACCAGCTGTAAGAGGATCCTACATCACAGAAAAATAATATTAAATAAAATTCAGAAAGTTCTTCCAAAACTCATTAGTAACAACCAGTCAACTTTTATAAAAGGGAGAAGCATTCATCATAATGTTCTACTGGCCAATGATATAATCAGAAATTTGCAATCTAAGTCCAAAGGCAAGTTCATTTGCATGAAGGTAGACCTCAGAAAAACCTTTGACTATGTTAATAGAAACTATATGTACTATCTGATGAAACAAATGGGTTTTCCCATCACTTGCATTGATTGGATATCAAACTGTTTAGATAGCCCTGCATTTTTAGTGTTAGTGAATGGCACACCATAGGATTTTTTCAACAGTAATAATGGGATCAGACAAGGAGACCCTTTATCACCCTATTTATTCACAATTGTTATGGAGGGGTTCACTTCCCTGATGGAGGAAGAAGTCTTAAAAGGCACTATCCGATATCCTGCAACTGGTAATATGCAAATATCTCATATAACTTTTGTAGATGATTTGATTCTCTTCCTGAAGGATGATCCTGACACTATTAATCATGTTGGACCTCTGCTCCATCGTTTTGCTAGTATGTCAGGGCTAAATCTTAACTCTGATAAGAGTAAAGGCTACTTAGGAGGTTGTGTTCAGAACCAATCTTGGGTAATCAGTCAGCTAGGTGTGAGTGAGGGGGAGCTCCCTGTTCCCTATCTGGGGCTTCCTTTGATCTCCAAATCTATAAAGAAGGAAAATTGCACTCCAATAGTAGAGAAGATAAAGAGAAGAATTGATTCATGGAAGAATAGGATGCTCTCAAGAGCCGGTCGTCTAGAGTTGATGAAATCTATGCTCTCATCCTATTCTATCTACTCGGCAGCTGCTTTCCTTCTACCTGTAGGTCTAATTGAAGAAATAGAAAGGATTCTGAGAAACTTCTATTGGACAGGGCATTCTTCAAAATCAGGTTTACATATGGTTTCCTGGAATCAGATATGCAAGCCTAAATCTGAAGGGGGACTGGTACTTAAAAATCTTAGAGATTGGAATCAAGCTTGTATGGGGAAGTTGCTTTGGGATATTCTCCAAAAAAGCAGTCATTATGGTATTCATGGGTCAAGAATAAATACTTAGAAAATAAGAATCTTTGGAACTACAAAATCAAGCCTCACTATTCTTCAACATGGAAAGGTATCCTGCATGCTAGAAGCTGGATCAACACTCATATTACCTACTGCATTTCAGATGGACAGGATACGAATATATGGTCGGACCCATGGCTGAATGGAACCAGCATTAATCAGCTATTTGGAGACCACATCAAACATGATCTAGAACTTGAAAAAACTGATGTAGTTGGGATGTTCACCTCGGAAGGGAAATGGAATCTCCCCACTGCTCTCTCCATGGAAATGGCAGATCTGTGGACCTTATCAATGAAGTTCAAATTCACAATGGAGGAAGGGATGTCATTAAATGGAAACATCTTGACCAAGCAGTAAAGAATAGCCACATTTGGGAGGCAATCTGTGAAAAAGGCCCCTCATTTGTCTACCATGAGTGGATCTGGAAAACCCCGACTACACAAGTGGCTTCTCATTGTTCATGGCAAGTATCACTTAATAAATTACCCACAGTTGAGAATCTTTAGAGGAGGGGATACCACCTTCCTTGCATGTGTATACTATGTAGGAAAGCCAATGAAACTCAGGAACATCTCTTCTTTGAATGTCCTTATGCTCAATGGGTATGGAAACAGATTCTTATTCGGTTTGATCTTCACAGACAGTGAGAGATAGGGCTGTGCCAAGAACTCTAGCAGCTGCAGTAGCAATTTCCAGGTTCCCGTCCAATGGTGAAACTTGCCAGAATTGTACTTCGAATTACTATATGTAAGATTTGGAGGGAACGTTGTACTAGAATATTCAAGGACATGGTAGCAACCTCAAAAATAAATCTCGTCATTCAGATCCTTGAAGATGCAAGCAGCTGTATTGAATTTCAAGGGCTGAGCCGGTTAACAAGGAGGGAGGAAACCATATTCAGAAGGTTTAATTTAAATTTACATTAATTGAGTCCACGGCATGTGTGGTCCTGAGCTTTCAATATTCGACTTCATAAATGGCTTAGGTTAAGGGATGGCTCAAGGGCGTCTTAAGAAATTTAGTGTTGAATAAATGGAATCCAATGAAGGGCTGTTAACAGATTGATGCTCTTATGCAAATTGTAATGAAATGAAGGTTGAGTCAACCCATTCGGTCGACCCAACCAGGGCAGTTGAATGTTATTTGGAGTTCTTGCTTTCTAAATGACTCATGTTACTAGTCTATAGCTTGTGTAGTCAGTAACCATCATCTTGTACATTGTCCTTTTAATACAATTCATTAATTATCAAAAAAATATTATAACTCTAAAGTCTACGAAATTAAAAGTTAATTTAAATACTCACATGAGGGCTGTGCTGTGCTCGAGGGTGCTCCCTGAGTCAAAATCCCCACCTGGGAGAGGAGGGTAGCAAATGCCTGAGTAAGGCGTGCCTCCAAGCGTTCCTTGATGCCGTCTACCTCATTTCGGACGATGCATCTAATATGACTTGTAGAAGTGCCGATGGAGGGAGTAGAGAAGGAATTGCTACTGGGGTAGGATGAAGCTGAGCCAGCACAAGATGCTAGAATCGGGCTGGTGCCCATGCTCTGCCCAAAATCATATACTCGTCCTTTCTTCGGTGGGCCGGTTGCTGCTACCCATGGCTTAGGATCTAGCTGCGACCGATGAGTCTCCTCCTCCCCGTACTTTTCAGTCATATGCCTGTCATATGACTCCTGCAAAATAAATAAATAATATTTTAAATTTCATATTAATCAATCATATTTAAAAATTAAAATAGAAAAGATATGTGTATGTATATAATCTTACCACTATCGAGTGAGCTCTGTCGCTCACATATTGATCGGTCCCCTTCTTCTGGTGAAGTGTAGCAAATAAATCACGGTACGAGACCATACCACCCCTCATCTTTTCATGTTATACATGTTATAGAGAATAAATAAGGACATATAAGAAATAAAATATAATCAAATTAAGATTATTTCTTACCAATCTCTCCTTCTACATCGCGAAGGAAACGGATCTAGAAGTATGGAGATGCACGTCTGGATATGACTCACGTGCGGCTTTGGCTTTTGTGGATTTGGCCATCCAATTAGGCTCAGCCCATTTATAACAGAGGTCCTCCAGTGCTCCCTCCTCATCCATGCGGGGCCGTGTGCCTTCCAAAGGCCACGGTCCTTGCTCCCCCCGGCTAGAGCCTTGGCACGGTCCCGACAGCTGTGTAATTGATGCTTATAATTTACAGATGTTGTGGCCTCCCATGCACCTCGAGCTCGTCCAGCGTCAACTCGCCTCACAAACTAATATCCTCGCTGTCAAGAATTCAAATGTTATAAGTTAGTCAATTGAAATTACGGAGTTGGGAAATATGTAATTTAAAAGATTAAATTGTATACCAGGAACTCATCGTACAATCGATCGCGGATATCTTGAGGAAACATTCGAAATGACTTACATGGGCCGGTCACATGTCACTCAATAATGTTGGTAACAAAATGAGAAGCGTCATTGGGCTCTGCAATTACAGATGTTAAAATGATAGCCAACAATTATATAGTTGATGGATAGATAACAAACATAATTCATGAGTTTAAATATTTACCTAGAGGCCCAACATGGCTTGCGTACCTCCTGCAACACCACATGCTCACCCTCGTGATGGCTAACAACATCTTATGCCGATTGTGTGCCTGGGTGGGCGGACGAGTCAACAATCGCAGGTGGTGTGCCCGATGTACCTGTTATAAGTAAAATAGAAGTAGTTAATGAGAATTTGGATCATTATTAAAAAAACTATTTATTCAACAAGTAAACATATAGAATTTTCATCATTTAACTAAGAATTTAAATAAACATACCAGTAGAATGTGGTGGAAGCGGTGTACTCTGTAGACCTGGTGCAGAGGCACTCAGACCTGTAAACATAAAATAACGTGAGCAAAAGAAAGTGCATATTCACTACTCATTTATCTAGGAATTTAAATAAATATACTAGCAGTAGGTGATGGGGTTGTTGTACTCTATATAACTGGTACGGTGATATAAAATATCGTGAGCAAAATAAAGTGCATATTCACTACTCATTTATCTAAGAATTTAAATAAATATACCAACAGTAGGTGGTGGGGGCGGTGTACTCTGTGTAACTGGTGCGGAGACATAAAATATTGTGAGCAAAATAAAATGCATAATCACTACTCATTTATCTAAGAATTTAAATAAACATACCAACAGCAGGTGGTGGGGGCGGTGTAACTGGTGCGGAGGCACTCAGACCTAGCTATAAACATGAAATGTCGCACTCATTTATCTAAGAATTTAAATAAACATACCAGTAGAATCCCTCCCACAGCCACCTCTCCTCGAAGTCCTGGTATGACCTCCTCGAACCATCTAATTGTTGACAACAATAAAAGTAGTGCATATTAATCCAAAACTAATTACGAGGAGAGGTGGTAAGTAATAATGATAAGAAGTGCATATATGTTAAATCTTTTACAAAATATTCAATCATTAGCTATTTCATCTTCGGATGCTGAAGATATATGAAACTCAGTCTCATCTTCATCATCTTCCTCATTCTCATTAGATTCATACTCTTCCTCTTCAGAGGACTCCTCCTACCCAACAATTGCTTCATTTAGCTCAGTTAGATCGACTTCTTCCACTTCGTCCTCTATAGACAACCGAAGTGGCTCGTCATATTCGATCAGATGAAGACTAGAAGCAACTAACTCTGCAGTGTCACCCTCGTTTGATTGAAAAAATTCGGCACTAGAATCCTCTGAGACAACTTCAGTCAGATCTAACCCATAATTAGGCACAAGCCTTGGTTTTACCCGACAGACTACCCACCAATCTTTATTCTTGGACGATGAATAACCTGAATAATACACTTGCTGGGCTTGTGCGGCCAAAATGAACGGCTCATAGGTATTCAATTTGGATCTATGTTTCACATCGACAATCCCATATATTGTGTCGTTTCAAACTGAATTAGTTGACACTTAAAAAGAAATATATGGTTGTCTTGTCCGAGATATTGTAAATCTATGACCTCCTCAAGAATACCATAGTAATCAAGTTCATTTTCATTGTATGTACTTCCTTTCACGCATACGCCGCTATTCATCGTAGACTTATTTCATCCATAATCTCTGGTGTGAAATCTATAACCACTCACAAAAAATCCTGGATAGGCATGTGCGACCTTCGAAGGTCTATAACTTATCACCCAGACTCTTTCATCAATAACATAACCTTCTTCAACTTACGAATATAAATCACATTACTTTAAAATTAGGCATACACCTCAAGCTTTGTGGAACTTAACTTCGGCACTTACTTGAGCTTTAAGCCATCTCGCAAAAGATCTCTCTCGTTCCTTTTGAACCTCCATGTCATTGAGACGTGGACATTGAGTAATTAATTCTGAATCAAATTGCATGCAATGATGAATGCAGCATCACCATAAAAGGGAGGAAGAACGTCAAGCAGCATATAAATTTTTGACGTATGTTTTTGAGGACTTACTCAACATAAGGTTCAATCTCAGCACAGTTCAGGAGAACATATATCTCTGCGGCCAACAACTCTCTGTCCTCTAATATGCGATTCGAACAACGTCCGAATGCACGTCCTGGATAGTTAAATATGGACAACCGGTCGGACGGACCCACCTCTCCTCCATCATCATGACGTGAAGGTCGATTGCGGTGAGTTTGAATTTTGGGTTGGAAGTACATCGAACAAAAGTTTAAAATTTCTTCAATAATATATGCCCCAGTAATCGAACCCTCTACTTTAGCCTTGTTGCGAACCTTCATTTTCAGGTCATGCATACACATATGACAATAATTCATATGATAATGACATACAGTGACAATGACAAACACATGTAACTACTATCAAATAATCAGTAAATGCATATTGATTACCTCTCAAATGGATACATCCATCAAAATTTTAACGGTCCTCCAACTTTGGCCTCGTGTGGCAAATGGACAATCAGGTTCTCCATGGAATCAAAGAACGCAGGGAGAAATATCTTCTCCAACTTGCATACCGTCGTGACCACATTTTGTTCGATAGTTTGCACATCCCCAAGTTTGAGTTTTGATGCACATAGAATCCTGAAAAACTGACTGAACTCGGTCAATGCTCCGCATATAGGCTTTGGCAATATGTCACGGAATGCAATGAGCAGAAGTCTCTCTAAGAACACATCGCAGTCATGACTTTTCAGTCCATATATTTTTCTCTCATTGACATTCACACAACAGGCTATGTTAGACACAAATCCATCAGGGAATCTTAATTACTTCAGCCATTGGCACAGTTCATTGATCTGTGTGTCTTTCAACACGTAAGCTGCTTTAGGTTGTACAACTTTTCTCCGTACCTGTCGCAATTCTAACTCTGGTCATTTGTAAAGTATCTTCAAGTCCACTCGTGCCTTGGCATTGTCCTTTGTTTTTTCTTTCATGTTCATGATGGTGTTGAACACATTATCAAAGATATTCTTCTCAACATGCATGACGTCTAGGTTGTGCCGTATCAAAAGGGCTGACCAGTAAGGCAATTCCCAGAAGATACTTTTCTTCACCCAATTCTGACCCTCTCCAAATCCACGAAGATGTTCTGTACTACCCGACAATTGTACTATATCTAGTAAGTTTTGCACCTATGCCGCCATTTATCGACCAGACATCCGTTTCAAGTCTGCTTCATTCATTTCAACTGTGTTCTTAATAAATGAGTCCTTTTGCCTTCGGAAAGGATGGTCAATTGGTAGAAATCGTCGATGACAATCGAACCAGCATGATTTCTTACCATATTTCAGGACAAATGATTTGGTATCAGCCATACAGTAAGGACATGCCAACCTCCCACGTGTGCTCTAGCTAAATAACATTTCATATGCAGGGAAGTCACTTATTGTCAACATCAATGTAGCCTTCATAGTGAAATTTTATTTTCTATACGTATCATAAGTAACAACTCCATCATTCCATAATTTTTTCAACTCATCAATCAGTGGCCTGAGATATATGTCTAATTTTTTTCCTGGATTTTTTGGACCTGGAATCACCAAAGTTAAGAAAAGGTTCTCTCATTTCATGCATATGCCCGGCGGAAGGTTGTACGGCGATAGGAACACTGGCCAACATGAGTAAGACGCCACTGAACCTCCAAATGGGTTGAAGCCGTCTGTGTATAAACCCAGCCTAACATTCCGTGGCTTGTGAGCAAAAGCAGTATAAGTATGATTGAAATGAGCTCAAACTTCACCGTCGGCGGGATGACTGATTATATCATCTACACGACGTACTCTTTCCGTGCGCCATATCATATGCCGAGCTGTCTTTGATGACATATACATTCGCTGCAATCTAGGCGTGAGAGGGAAGTATCGCAGTGTCTTGTAAGGCACATCCTTCTGCTTTGAATTGTCCCCTCTCTTAGATTTAAATCTATCATGCTGACAAATATCACATGATCCTTTATCTACATTATCTTAATAATATAGCATACAGTGATTAGGGCATACATCTATTTTTTGGTATCCAAGCCCTAACTCATTGACCATCTTCTTTGCACGGTAAAAATTTTCAGGCAGCTTCTCATCTCGAGGCAGCATACTCTTGATAAGGAGGAGCATACGGTCAAAACAACTCTCACGAAGGTGAAATTCGGATTTCAAATTCAACAATTGTGAGACAGCAGATAATCGAGTGTGATTTTCACAACCATCCCACAACGGCTCATCATCATCTCGAAGTAACTGATAAAATCTTTCAGCCGTCTTGTTATGTAGTTCTTCATTGTGCACGTGTTCCCCTTGTACATTAAAGTTAGGGCCAACAGCATCGATTACCATGTCTGCATTGGTACTTGTGATTGCAACATTGGCGGGCTCATACGACCAAAAGTCCTCACCATGACACGTACACCCAATTTATATAACTTTTTTTGAACCCTTTCCTATATAAATGATCTTGCACATCCCATAGCGAAAGAAATCTCTTATTTTTACAAAGTAAACTAGGACATCGGATGTAACCACATTGGTCCACTGCTGTTAGATGCCCCAACACAAACTGAATAAAACTATCAACTCCATCCTTA
This sequence comes from Amorphophallus konjac, assembly GCA_022559845.1. NCBI lineage: Eukaryota > Viridiplantae > Streptophyta > Magnoliopsida > Alismatales > Araceae > Amorphophallus > Amorphophallus konjac. The sequence continues at coordinate 363,956,371 of CM040123.1, forward strand.
AACTCCTATGACACCCTTCTGTCAACTACTCTGTGATTCATCTATGAATGATCAAGTCTAGCCATATTTACCTAACAAATTAAAAAAATCATATCAATATGTCATATTAAACTTCTAAAAAAATTTGACAACATCTCTCCTAAAAACTGACTATTTTTCACATTTGTACATCTGGTTATTCACATATACATCCATATCCACATCCACTTTCACTTCCATATTCACACACCCACACTGACATCGACATCGACATCATCTTCTGGAAAAAATCATTACCATACCCGCATTCACATATACATTCATATCGGCATCCACACCTGTCCAAAAAATTAATTCACATCCCTGCTCCCTTTCCTCTCTCATTTAAAAAAAAATCCTCCCACCCTCCAAATAAAAAAAATATCACACACACACTCAAATTTAAAAAAATTAAATCCCATCCATCCCACCCTCTCCTTTGGCCACTCAAATTTAAAAAATCATATCAATATGCCATATTAAACTTCTAAAAAAAAATTGACAGCATCTCCCCTAAAAATTGACTATTTTCTATATTTGTACATTATGTTTGGTCACATATACATCAATATCCACAATATTCATGGGGTACCGACATCAAATAAAATGTCCATCTATATATATTTGATCATTCGGTGTTGTTTATTATATGTGCTTCATGATTATCTTAAAATTTCTACAGCATCTCCTCACACTTCTCCAATATACCACCATAATTTACTCATTTTAACATTCCTCTAACGGCCACTCACATAAAATGCAAGTGACCACAAGAGCAATCAAAATTAGCAGGTATATTGGAGAAGAGAGGGAAGATGCTACCAAAATTTTAAGATAATCATGAAGCACATATAATAAACAACACCGAACGATCAAATACCCATAGACTGTCCAACAAGACAATTCAAGACTTTGTGTTCGATATATGTCATTAGTATCCAAGCATACTAATCACATATATCATAACAAAAGTCTTGAACGGGAAAAAATGAAAAAAAGGGTCATATCCACATTTACGCACACACATTTATATCCACATCCCTCTTCACATCCACATCCCTCTTCCCACCTTCCCAATAAAAAAGGGGCAGCAAATTTCATCTGATGTTGTAAGAGTACACCAGGTGATAATGAGAAAATGTTCATCTTGGTGATCAGGCATGAAGGTTATAATTCTCAAAGGAGCAGTTGATTTTCTTAAAAGTAATATCTATGCAACTCTTGAGTATATATTACTTGGGGGCTAATATGTACTCAAGAGTTGCATAGAGATTACTTTTAAGAAAATCAACTGCTCCTTTGATAATTTTAACCTTCATGTCTGATCTCCAAGATGAACCTTTTCTCCTTATCACCTGGTGTACTCTTACAACATCAGATGAAATTCCAAGCCCACTTTTTTATTGGATGGACAATCAACAAAGACAGGTTCATCCTCACCGCCATCTATTTCTTCGTCGTATTGATCATGCATTTGCAGAGCCCACTCTTGGTATGGCCTTTCGAGTTGCACAATGTTTACTGGTTTTCCATCCTTAAATAATTCAATAATTGCATCAGTCTCTCTTTCACGAGCCTTATCTCCAAAATCCATCAAGGCCACAGTAAAAGGGTCATGATGTTGCAACTCAGTCATGGTAATATGGATAACAGTATCTGCCAAAGTATCCACAAGAACAGGATTGTGACGGGGTGAATCCAAAAGGGAAGGACCCATTTGCTGGCAACTGAGAGTGAAAAATGTTTACATCGATATTCTGCACCAACTGGTTTTAGTTTTGCTGGCAACCGAGGCCCTCCCCCTCCCTGTGTCTTTGTGTGTGAGAGTGAGAGTGAGAGAGGGCGGGAGCAGGGAGAGGGGGCCGAGCCCCTTCAATCTCCTGTGTCTATGCGGGAGCAGGGAGAGGGTGCCGAGCCCCTCCCTCTCCCTTGAAAGCCCCACATCAGATGAAATTCCTTGAAAGCCCCACATCGGGTTGCGAAAAGGTGTTTAGAGCTGTATCGATCACATGTTGACCATTTTCATGTTCCGTGCCCTGGCATATATGTGTTGTGATTTTACCGACACGTCTATAATGATTTTTCGAGAGCTAGGGCTCCTTGCGGGGGCATGTTGAAAGCACTCAGAATAATAATAAAATATCATTGTATCTTTTATCGATTTTATCGTGCAAGCTTTGTTGGTACGTCTACGCAGTCACAGAGCTTCGCCCGTATAACACCTACCAATAATGAGGTTGCGTTAGCGCAGAAGCTCCCATGGCATCAACGTACCACCTCATCCAGTAGAATCTTCTTCCAGCACAATGCAAAGCATAAGACAAATGGTAAAACAAGGGTGAAAAATGGCCCAGGAGAAGCTTTCGTGAATATGGAGTCGGCTCCAGTAGTCCACAGAGTCAACGCCAGTTCAGCCAGAGCCACCCGATAGATGAAGCAACAAAAGGCGACAGCCTGTACCGCATAGTAGTGACAAATAGGTCGTCAGCGGTGACAAATAGGCGATAAGGCTGACAAATACCTTCCTGAGTGATGGGAATCGACGCCGAGCATGTACATTTTCATTTACATTTATGTCTTTTTAGTTTGTGTTTATATCCTTGGGAAAGTATGTACGCAAATGTAAGGCTTTATAAGCCAATGAGTCATTCCCTTGGATTGTGTCGGTTTTTGTGCAATTGTGTAGTAGGCCCAGCTAGGGGGCCCTCAGCCCTTTCCCATTGGTCCATGTCACCTCTTGGGGCTGGTCAACTATCCTAGGTGGACATCTAGAAGGTTGGACTAGTCATATGGACACATGGGAGACAAAGGGTGAAGAATGTCAACATTCTACACCCACCCCACCTACCTCTCCCTTGGTCAATAGGCCGCCCCCCTCCCCTTGATTATTTTTATTAATTTTTGTGTGTTAGTCACATTTTATCTAGACCCTTCATTCCCCATCCCTAGATCCAAGGGTCTACATTAGATTTGATACCTAGCATATAAAAGGGTGTATTTTCATGTGGAAATAAATGAAAATTCAGAAAATTGTTTGGAAAGCTTGAAGCTTGCGCCCCCTTCCTCTCTCCTGGAGTTCTTCCCTCAGCCCCTCTGTAATTCTAGAGTGTATCTACCTTCTATCTCCCCCTCTCAACCTCTGATCTTCATCGGTGCCGCCGTTCGAGCCGCCATCGAGCCGCCATCGAGCCACCGTCGGAGTTCTATCCTCAGCCAACAGTAGCCACTTCCACGAATTCTTGCTGTCAGCCACGAGCTCAGATCGACTTGGGATTTTGAGGGGATGTTCTAGAGGTGTTCCCCACGTCCTACAAAAATTTATCCTTACAGATCCAGGGTCGATCTCTAGGCCTATATTGAAGTATTTGAAGCTAGCTTTCCAACGGTGCCGGTTTCGTGTCGAAGCGCGCGCCGGAAAACAGAACCAGCAGATCCGTGGCCGGTTATTCCGACCGGTGCCGAACGGGGCCACCCGGCCTCCGGTCGACGTTCCAGCATACCACCAGCCCAGGGAACGCTTCTCCAAGTGTCCCCACCACAGTGGTGCCACCGGGTCCCGCACGGCCCCTCCGGACAGCACGTGGGCCCCACAGTCACAAGTTCGGGTGCTGCCGAAGAGACGCGAGAAGCCGCCCGTCAACCTGAAATCGGTCCTCCCGGGCCCCATTGTGTCGCCCTTTACCTCCCTGCGTGGAGTGGGCCGTAAATCATTACTGTAATCTTCATGTATTAACTGTCCCCGGAGTACGAGTACGGCCGGGTCCGTCGTCCCCACGCCGAGAGCGTGGAGGTATCGTATTCGCTCCTATACTCGGCATTTTGCTTACTTCATATATATTTGTTTATGCTGCTGCTAGAGAGCATGTGTAGGGGTATCTAGCTCGCTATATTTTTGTATCACCTCTGCTGCGAGAGAGAGAGATACCGTCTCGTGACCCAATCCGGGCACAAGAGAGAGTTGACCACCCTAGCTCACTGCCGGTTTCTCAACCGCGCACGTCCGACGCTTCCCTCGCTAAGGGACAATCACGAGCTCACCTAGAGTCCGAGGATCGCATATCATTTCGGAGTCGAGTCTGTGGTCCGTCCCGCATCAATTTGGTATCAGAGTGAGTTTGAGTCTAGGGTGTAGAAAAACACAAAAAAAGAGTGTCATTTACGTATAGTCATTAGTCATTGTCTAAGTCGTGTTTAGGGTCATCATTGTTTTAAAATAAAAAAAAGTATCTTTTTGCATTTACATCCCTTTACTCGGTATATCGAAAGGTGTTGTCCGAACGTTAGGCCACGCCTATCGGGAAGGCCGCACACTTGTACGAGTGATCTTCGGATCGGTTAGCTCCGCCACGTACCAAGTTTTGGCTAAGTCTAGGCGCATCATTTTGCATTAGTGTGTTTACTTTAGTCGGCGTCTTCTAGTCGGTGTGTCTGCATGCCCACTCGTAGGGGTACTCAGTACTCACCCCCACCACCACCTATGGCGGATCCCCGAGCCACTAGTCTCGATGCGACAGCTGTGGTCGAAATGTTCCAAAATCTTATGGGACCAGTGCAAGGATTGCATACGTGTCTTGATGGGTTGGATATGCAAATGTGTGATTTAAGTACCCGAATGGATAGGATGGAAGGAGTGAGTACCCGAGTGAATGGTCTAGGCACCCGCCTAGAAGAAAGGATGAAAGCCGTAGAGGATAGGGCCGCTGGGTCGAACCAGTCCGTTCAATGGTTGGTCGGGAGAGTCGCCGCACTAGAAAAAGGACCAGCCGAGACACACCCGATTCCCCCAGTCCAGGCACCCGTCCCTCCTACACAAGGTCAACCGGAGCCGGTTCACCAACCCGCGACTCCAATGGTTCAAGGGGTAGCTGTTAGGAGGCACGAAGTCCCCGAGGTGCATGACTATGAGTCTGATAATGAGCATCGGGGACATGATCGTGATCATCGCCATACACGGCGTACCTGTGACGAAGATATGGATGAACGGGCCCTTAGGACCGTTCGGGCCGACCCTCCCACCTTTGACGGGTCCTTAGACCCAAAGGTCTATCTTGATTGGGAGGCTGGTATGGACCGATATTTTGAGTGGTTCGAGATGTCGGACCAACGAAAAGTCAAATACGCCAGGATGAAACTTTTAGGCCAAGCACAAACCTATTGGAGGAACATGGAGAACCTATTGTTTCATCGTCAAGAACCCCCGATCGATACGTGGACCGATATGAGGGAGAAGCTTAGGAAGAAGTACCTCCCTACCTCCTACCGCCAGCATCTTATAGAGAGGTGGCAAAGCCTCACCTAAGGAGACCGGTCCGTCTCTGATTACATCGCCGAATTTGATGAATACTACTTGCGATGTGATGCCACGGAGGAAGATTCCCTTACCGTCTCTCGGTTTCGGCGTGGCCTACGCCCGCACCTACGGTATGAGCTTCTCTGCCGCAAGGTGGACAAGTTGGAGGATGCATATCAAGTTGCTCTCGAGATGGAGCAATTCGAGGGAGAGTTCGAGTCTATTCCTCGGTGGAGCCCCGCTCCTCCCCATAGTGATTCCCATGGCTCCTTAGGTTCATACCCGAGGGCACCCATGGTTCGTCATCAGGAGTCCGCCCGTCAGGAGCACTTCGCTCCTAGACCTCGACCTCCCCCACCACGGGATCTACCTCCACCCCATCCACCGGCACACCTAGCCCGTCCCCCGGCACACCTAGCCCGTCCCTGGCTCCGACACTTCCTCCCCTGTTGCCCACAGCGCCTACACCTCCACCCTTGTTACCTACGCCCCCTACCCGTCGGGAGGATAAGGGTAAGGCCCCTCTTATCGGAGAGAGCAGTCGGTCCCGGCTGCAATGTTTCCATTGTCATGGGTTTGGCCACTTCGCTAACCAATGTCCCACTCATGCCACACTAGCCCTAGGGGTTGAAGAGGCCTTGCCATCTGAGCTTGAACTTATCAATTATGAGGCCGACCAAGCACTAGCCGATATGTACTATGCCTTGGGGGAAGAGCTGGACAGCTCTCCTGCCGCCCAGGATGCGACCACCTAGTCGGATTGATGCTACCACCTTAGTCTAGAGTCGTGCATGAGTCAGTGTGTTTTCTTTGTGTGGGTTGTTTGTGTGGTGTGTTTTGAGTCGATTGTTTGTGTGGTTTGCATACATGTGTTAGTGCATGGTGAGTCTGCATGTGTCTTGTGCAAGCTTGTTGTCGTTCTCTTATGAGTAAGAGGTGATTGGACTCACTCGATGAGTATGGGATCGGTTCTATATATATACCCGGATCTAGTCACCTACAGGGACTCAACGGTGATTCCTAGTGAGTCTTCGAGCTACTTCCTTCCCTTTTGAGAGTGCCCCACTCAGAGTGTCCACCTTTAGCCCATAGCAGCTTGTGCATATCGAGTATATATGGAACGAGCAGGTGACAGTCACTTGGAGTGGAGCATACCCGCTCTACTTGGCACGGTGACGGATCCACCGGAGTACTCAAGCATCCATACCCCTACTCGACGGGGTCGAGTTCCTCCCACCCGGGGAGAGTTGATGGGAATCGACGCCGAGCATGTACATTTTCTTTTGCATTTATGTCCTTTTAGTTTGTGTTTATATCCTTGGGAAAGTATGTACGCAAATGTAAGGCTTTATAAGCCAATGAGTCATTCCCTTGGATTGTGTCGGTTTTTGTGTAATTGTGTAGTAGGTCCAGCTAGGGGGCCCTCAGCCCTTTCCCATTGGTCCATGTCACCTTGTGGGGCTGGTCAACTATCCTAGGTGGACATCTAGAAGGTTGGACTAGTCATATGGACACATGGGAGACAAAGGGTGAAGAATGTCAACATTCTACACCCACCCCACCTACCTCTCCCTTGGTCAATAGGCCACCCCCCTCCCCTTGATTATTTTTATTAATTTTTGTGTGTTAGTCACATTTGATCTAGACCCTTCATTCCCCATCCCTAGATCCAAGGGTCTACATTAGATTTGATACCTAGCATATAAAAGGGTGTATTTTTATGTGGAAATAAATGAAAATTCAGAAAATTGTTTGAAAGCTTGAAGCTTGCGCCCCCTTCCTCTCTCCTGGAGTTCTTCCCTCAGCCCCTCTGTAATTCTAGAGTGTATCTACCTTCTATCTCCCCCTCTCAACCTCTGATCTTCATTGGTGCCGCTGTTCGTGCCACCATCGAGCCGCCATCGAGCCACCGTCGGAGTTCAGTCCTCAGCCAACAGTAGCCACTTCCACGAATTCTTGCTGTCAGCCACGAGCTCAGATCGACTTGAGATTTTGAGGGGATGTTCTAGAGGTGTTCCCCATGTCCTACAAAAATTGATCCGTGCAGATCCAGGGTCGATCTATAGGCCTAGATTGAAGTATTTGAAGTTAGCTTTCCAACGGCGCCGGTTTCGTGTCGATCCGACATCGGGGCTGATCGCAGCGTCCGTTCTCGCCGGAGCGCGCGCCGGAAAACAGAACCAGCAGATCCGTGGCCGGTTATTCCGACCGGTGCCGAACGGAGCCGCCCGGCCTCCGGTCGACGTTCCAGCATACCGCCAGCCCAGGGAACGCTTCCCAAAGTGTCCTCACCATAGTGGTGCCACCGGGTCCTGCACGGCCCCTCCGGACAGCACGTGGGCCCCACAGTCACAAGTTCGGGTGTTACCGAAGAGACGCGAGAAGCCGCCCGTCAACCTGAAATCGGTCCTCCCGGGCCCCATTGTGTCGCCCTTTACCTCCCTATGTGGAGTGGGCCGTAAATCATTACTGTAATCTTCATGTATTAACTGTCCCGGGAGTACGAGTTCGGCCGGGTCCGTCGTCCCCACGCCGAGAGCGTGGAGGTATCGTATTCGCTCCTATACTCGACATTTTGCTTACTTCATATATATTTGTTTATGCCGCTGCTAGAGAGCATGTGTAGGGGTATCTAGCTTGCTATATTTTTGTATCACCGCTGTTGCGAGAGAGAGCGATACCGTCCTGTGACCCGATCCGGGCACAGGAGAGAGTTGACCACCCTAGCTCACTGCCGGTTTCTCAACCGCGCACGTCCGACGCTTCCCTCACTAAGGGACAATCACGAGCTCACCTAGAGTCCGAGGATCGCATATCATTTCGGAGTCGAGTCCGTGGTCTGTCCCGCATCACTGAGGGTGAAAAATGGATGACAGACCAAAAAGCTTGAAAAGTGGTGAAGCGGAGTCGACTCCAATTGTAAATGGAGTCGACGCCAGTCACGTTGAGCTAAGGAGCTGATCAAAGGCGACGGCTAACGAGCGATAGGGGTGAAAAATAGCTCGTTATGGGTGACAAATGCCCGATAGTGGTAACAAATAGCTGTCTAACGGTGAAAAATAGCTGTTTAACGGTGAAAAAGAGCAAAAGGCGACGGCTCCGGGCGATAAGGGTGAAAAATAGAGGCTAAGGCTGAAAAATGGACAAAAGGGCTGAAGGTGTTGAAAAACAAAGAAGGTGAGTCGACTCCATGACACTTTGGAGTCGACTCCATTAGCAATGAAACTTTTAAAGGCTAAAAAAGAACATTAGCGACGGAATAAGGGTAAAAAATAGGTCCTTAACACTGACAAATAGGTGTGTAAGGGTGAAAAATAACTTGTTAAGGGTGACAAATAGGTCGCCAGTGTAGAACAAGACCCAAACACGTGAGGATCACTTGGGCTATCTTCGTGCCTTCAATTCCAATGATTGGAACGTGATCCTAGGATGGAAGGCTCGCTTCCAAAGACAAAATATTCTTCATTGCCAAGTGGACCAATTGAATTTTATTGGATTAATCATCTCATCCAAGAGAATTCCGGAGGCTCTGCTACTAGACTTAATTGCCAAGTGTCCTCTAGATACAAAGTATTTATTGGACTTAATTGCTCTTAAAAGAAAATTGTTGATGAACACAAGAAAATTTTGAAAATGAATGCAAAATATTGAGTATGAGAATTTGTTGAAACCCAGGAGTGAATTCAAAAATTCTTACATGCTTAACCTCAATACTAGTCTTAGTAGCTCTTAGAGGTGTCATTGACTTTGGATAAGTAAGATAAAAGAAGATTAACAAGGTTATAATATGCAGATTTGGTTCATTTCTATTAAACTTGAATGAAGAAATTTTTCAATGAAATTTTATTGCTAAACTCTTACCTCATTAGATTTGAACCATGCTATACATAAGGAACATATCATACATTCGTTATAATGGAAGACTTTGCACTTAAGCCATGATTGATTTATGATATTTGTATCAGATTGAGATTTATCTTGACCTATTTATTAGGTATAGTTTTGTTTTGATGATGTCAAACCAGCATGAAGTCATTTAGTCAAGTTTGAAATCTCATGCAAATTCTGTTCTTCATGTTTCCCATCTTTACAATGATTTTTAGACTGTAATTATATCACAAATCAAGTTTCAGGTTGCTGACAATTTATGATTTTGATAGAAGAAGAGGATTCAAGAAGAGAGTCAAGTCAAAGTCTACTTCAGAAGCCAAAAGAGTCGACTTGAGCTCACCCGCCAGCAGAAGAGGTAAAGGGTGACAAATAGCCAGCTAGCGGAGAAAAATAGGTACCTAAGGGTGAAAAATAGGTGGGCTAGCTGAAATCAAAGAAATCATAGGAGGAGAGTCGACTCAACAAGGCGCTCGAGTCGACTCCTGTCCCGTTGAAGCTGAAGAAAAGAAGAGCTGAAGCAGAGGTGACAACTACTGAGGAATAAGGGTGAAAAATAGATAGTTAACGGTGACAAATGAGCGATAAGAGTGAAAAATAGCCCTATAAGGGTGAATAATAGACGACAAGTCTGAAAGGGGTTGAAAATGAAGAAGCAGCGTCAACGCAGTCTCAAACAACGTCGACGCAGACCAATGGTGAATTACAAAAAGGCTGAAGAATGAATCAACAAGTTGGAAATTTGAAGAAATCAAATGGTAGATGAAGTCCCAAGGATTGAAGACCAGCTTACCATGAAATCAAGCTGAGCACAGATGAGAAATGAAGCACAACGAGTCAGGGACCATCACATGACATCAGGCAATCAACATAACTAACAGATAGATGAACAGGCTGAGAGATGTGTGAATGATGAAGGAGTTGAGAAGAATAAAAGCCAAGCTATGTTGACGGAGCGCTTCAACAGCATCGACGCAGCAAGAGGAGCCAACTTCAGATAGTTCAAGATGGTCAGGGTAACAAGGCAACGGGCTCTCAAGTAAAACAAGTCACACTTTTAGCTACAGACTAAGGGTGAAAAATAGGCCCATAACACTGACAAATAGTTTAGTATTGGTGTAAAATACCCTACTAAGGCTAACAAATAGCTCCTGAAGGCAAGCGACGGCTTAGGAAGCTAAGGGTGACAAATAGCTACCTAAGTCTGATAAATAGGCGTCTAAGGGTGAAAAATAACCTGTTAAGGGTGACAAATAGGTCGCCAGTGCAGAACAAGACCCAAACACATGAGGATCACATGAGCTACCTTCGTACCATAAACTCCAATGATTGGCACGTGATACTAGGATGGCAGGCTCGCTTCTAGATAATTCCCCGATCGGAATATTCTTCCATGCCAAGTGGACCAATGAAAAATCAGAAGATTAATTAGGTTATCCTGAAGAGCTCCGGAGGCTCTGTTGTATATAATCACTCCAAGCTCTTGAAGAAAGGGTGGCTGCCGTCAAAGAGGACTAGATCCCATCTGAGAAGAAAGAAAGAGCCACCTTGTGAGCTAGAAAGAAAGAGAGATAGAAAGAAGGAGAGAGTGATCGTAGCCCAGTTTGAGAAAAGCTTGTTCCGATTTCAGAGAAAGCTCTTGAAACATATTTAGAGCTACATTTGCTTTTCTTACGCTATATTTCATTTCTTCCATTTTCTTTTCTTAATTTCCTTTGAGTCAGTTTGTCTATTGTTCTCTAATAGTGCATTGTTGCACATTATCGGAGGTGTGATTAGTTTGAATTGGTCACGTCCTCGTTTGCATACCAAAGTGCGAGCTGGGTTCCTCGTGTGCTTCCTTTGTGCAGTGTTACTGATTCTACTGGGGTAGAATCAGGGGTATGTTCATCAAGGTGGTGAGCACGGTTCTTCCCTTTGGGTTGTCAGAGGAAGGGAGGAGGCTATTCCTCTATTGGGAAGCTGTATGATTAGCTTTTTTAAGCGGATTCATCCGTGGTTAGCCGTGTGCTAGTGAAACCTCATCCTGATCAGGTGAGGGATGGACATAGATTGTTGGAAGCAATCGAACCACCTAAAAACTCTTCGTGCAGTGTGCTTGATTTATATTTCCTCTACTTCGCTCTCTATCTGGAGTTGGTATGACGAAAGGTCTTTCAAATTGTGTGAGGGAGTCCTTGGGCTGGTCCTCCGCCTAGTACCAATCCTAGCATATTGTTTCGCTGTGAGCGCGCTTAATGTGTTTGTGAATGCTTCCGTATGATGAGCTGAGCTTAAAGTGTCATTCATTTGTCTAGTTTGTTCCTATTGAATCTGAGAGTTAGTTTAAATTTCTTAAATCGGTTTACAGAAAGGAGCTGATCTATTCACCCCCCCCTCTAGATCCGCATTGCCATTCACATCACTATTTTGACAAACTTCAATTTCATCTTTCAAATACTGCATCAAACATCCTTGTCCATCTGAATTGATGTCGATCCTGCCTGTTGTCAGTTGTGATTCCTTTCAATTATGTGTCACTAGGAGAGAAAGCCCCACCTTTCATAAAAATTATGTTTCACTCCTCTCCAAGATTCTAATTGTGCTCTCAAACTATTTCATTTGATGATGTCAAAGGGGGAGAATAGTTTGTGAGTCATTGTCATTAGGTGTGGAAGATGTTGCATAGTTTAAATGTGGTTGTCTTGTGCATTTTAATCTTCATGCTATATCGATTTTTATGACTCACAGTATTGCCATCATCAAAAAGGGGGAGATTGTTGTGCCCCTATGTTTTGATGATGTCAACACTATGACTCATCTATTCTTGAGGATCATGTGTTTTGATTTCATGAGTTTGAATCTTGAGTTTCATACATTTTTTGATCTTTGAGTTTCATACGTTTTTATTCTTGAGGTTCAGGTTCATATGTTTTTGATGCTGTCAAATATTTCTGTTAATACTAATCCATGAATATCTATGAGTCTTGTGAAGACAGCTTCGACTCTTGATCTAAGAATGGCCAGAAATGTGAAAATCATGAAGAAGAGTCGACTCCAACAAGAAGAATCAACCCGCAATGTTGGTCCCCGGGATAGGCGAGCGGACAAGAAAGAGGGTTGAATTGTCCCCCACACTCGATGGCAAATTAAAACACTACACAGTGGAATAGACAACTTTTAACGAGATTGAAGAATTAACTAAATAAGGTAACTAAATTCTCTCAATCTCTTCGATCTCACATGATCACACACACGGATATAACATGCAAACCACACAAGCGCACAAACCAAACCACAGTGCACAATGATTTTTAAGGTGGTTCAGGACCACGATGGGCTCCCTACGTCCACCCCTTACCAAACCGATAATACTTCACTCGAGGATAAATCCCCAACATGGAGATGACCCTCCAAACACACACGGGGACACACCCCAACACACACACACACACACACACGGAGATGGAGTCTCTCACACGATCTGACCACGGATCAAAACACACACACACACACACACACGCTGCAACAACCGCATCACAATTAATCCACAACTGTACGCAGACGATCACACACAGTGTATTTTCAGGTTTGGAAATAAACACAAATATTCAATCATGCTCAAAACTAAATAAAACCTATGACAAACATTACAAATAGACAAGGATAGGATGTAGAAGATGTTCCCCCTTTGATTTCCAAAGCCAATGGATGTCAATGCTCGACTCCCGGATCGGATGATGGAGATTCTTGCATCCTCTCGATCGTCTCTTCGATCGGCTGCTCTTTCTCTTCTTCCTCGAACTCCAGAAACTAGTTAGAGGAGATGAAATCTCCCTCTCTTCTTTTCCTTTTCTTCCTTTCTCCTTTCTTTTCTGCAAGATAAGAAACTATGAGCTCAAATATGGAGTTCTCTCTTAAATTCATAGGTCACATATGGATATATATATAAGAGACATGAAAAAAACCATATACCCATCACAAAATCCTTAGAAAACCCCTCTAAGATATGTATAATATCCCTAGGGACAAATGGGTAAAAGTAGGGCATAAATGGATTGGGTTTAGATGGGTTTCGGATCCTCGTTTTATGGTTTTCGCTGCAATCGGTTGACCAAAAATTGAGGTTGGTCGACCTAACTTTTACAGACACATGAACTAGCAACTCTGGCTAGTTCGGTCGACCGAACTGGCCAGTTCGGTTGATCGAACTTTGTAGTTCTCCAGACTGCAGAAGTTCAGTCTGAAAGTTGATTACACCAATCCCCAAGTGTTTAACCTACAAAAATGAAATAGAGAAAGGGTTAGTTGATAAAACACATGACCAAGTATAGACATGAAAAACATTGATTAAAACTAAGAAAAACATGATTATTCACATCAAGAAATCAAGTTCATATAGCAATGCAATTTATGTATTACATGTAAGCAACTAAAAATCAAAGTCCACATAAGTGAAATAAAGGTTGTGCACACTTGTCTTCTAGACAAAACCAAGTTCCATTCAACTCATTTTTGTCAATGTTTGCATGAGGGGTTCAACCTTTGCAACTTACATAAAGGTCCTATGAAAAATATGCATGAGAATCCATTCCATTAATTCATACACATGAGAATATCATACAACCAAGGATTGGGACAAATATCAAGTGTATGAGCAATGTGAAATGAAATAAAATTTCAACATTCCCATGATAAAATTGGTTGGAACAAAATCATGAAGTTCAAGCTAGGACTAAACCAACCCAAGGCCATGATATCAATGACGACATTTGAATTCAGCATAAAAGACTTGCATACTGAACTTGTTCATATTAAAAGGCTATGAAACCTCTTTGAAAACTTTACTCAATTTCGAGACCAAATGAGTTAGGGCAAAGCCTTCAAGCAAGCACACACAGATTACTTCCACATTCACACAATATACAATATTTTGTTATCATCAAAACCAATACCAAAATCAATGAGGGAGCACAACGTGTTGTGTCCCCTGGTTTTGATGATAACAAACCATAACTCATTGTTGAATCCTTGTGGTATGATTCTTGATTTTGTTTAAGTTGTGATTTAGACAAGCTCATGTGAAGGACTCTCAAGTGTCGACCTGTCACTTGGATGTGTCGACACGCCAAGAAGAAACCATCCTTGAACCGTTTCTGTTTGAGCTCTAGAGTGAGCAGAGTGTCGACACCTCCTACAACGTGTCGACACGTCTAGAAGAAATTTGTGATTGAACCATTTCTCTTTGGGTTCTGTTTGGCACCATGTGTCGACACCTTCGGTTCAGCGCAACAGACTTCATCTCTGTCGAGCGCACATGCCCCGACACTTCCAAGTGAAGCCTCGACACGGAGGCTCGAGCCGCACGTGAGTGTGGCGCATGTGTCGACACACGGCAATCGATGTGTCGACCTGTTCTGCTTGAAAGCCATATTTCTTCAGGATTCTAACGAGATGTGCTGACACTTTGTCTGAAAGTGTCGACACCTTCAAGCTCGCCCAGAACGGATCTGGATCTCGTCTCGTCCGCTTTTCAAGATCCGTAACCGGTCGTGGATGATCTGATCACACTTGAAAAAGCTTCAAGCCCACTTTGTCAGAAGATCTGATTGGCTGGCAGAGGAACCCTCCAAATGCTGGTACTTTTGCAAATTTGGTTTCCTACCTACCCACGAATGTGGTATGCAAGGGAGAAAAGGACAAGAAGCTATTGAAGCAAAAAGGAAAACGAGGAATGCAACGTCCTACGCATGGGCTTCCAAAAAGGATAAGGCTGGAGAGATCGTGAGCTACATGAAGAAGGTAGATCAAGCTCCAGTTCCTAGAACGCAGAAGCAGAGAGAAGAAGGATAAGAGCAAGAGAAGGAGGGAAGAGCAGCGAAGAAGCTTGCTCCGGGAGATATCTCCTTCCTTGTGCTGCTGGCGTGACTGTAACACAGCAGACCGTCTTCTTCACCTCAGGAGCTCTCACAGCAGGGAAGATAGCATCTGTTGAAGCTTCATCAGGTGCCCTTGAAAGTTGGGAAGCAAGTTCATCGTTTCCTCTTGTGGTCATGGTGAAGAAGCAGGAAGAAGAAGAAGAGAACCCAGGCGTCATCCAGTTCTCTCGCAGACAGGAGTTTTCTCTCCCATAAAACTTCATGGCCATACTCTATCTGGTTGTTCTTTTTCAGTTTTGTTTTTTCTCAAAAACACATACTCTTACTATTGCTCCCTACCTGCGAGTAGTAAGACAGACAGTGTGTCTACCGGTCTGTAGGATTTGGGTTGTGTACCCTCAAGCTATTTGGCAGAGTAGTTGAGAGAGTTTGTCTCTCTGTTAGAAGCTGTGAATCAGTGGTAGTGCCTTTGCACTAGTGAAGCCTCACTTGGTTGAAGTGAAGGGTGGACGTAGGTCTCTGGATAGAGACCGAACCACCTTAAAATCTTGCATTCTTGTGGTTTGCCTTCTATCGTGTCTTGTAGCAAGATGCTTGCTTAGGAATGCCTTGATCATTTTCCTTGCATTTAACTCGCTAGCTTGTGTGTGTTCCTACTATACTGGTATAAGTTTTTATCTAGTTGTTATTTTTGCAAAGAAAGGGCTGATCTATTCACCCCTCCCCTCTAGATCTGCCTATCACTACTCATCTCGTGGTATCAGAGCTAGTCTCTCTATATGTGGTCTAACGACCTTGAGAGAACTGGTGATATGGCGACTAAGAATTCAATGCCCGAAGGTAATTCTATAAATAGACCTCCCTTTTTCACTGGGACAAACTATCCTTATTGGAAAAATCGTATGCAGGTTTTTATCAGAGCCCAGGATCATAAAATTTGGCGGGTCATTAGCAAAGGTCCATTTGAGTTGCCTGAAGATGAAGAAACATAGACCAAGGAGCAGATCAGAAGATCTACACTGAACTGGGGTGCCAAGCACATAATGCAGTGCTCCCTTCACCCAATAGATGTCTCAAGAGTGTCTACATTTGCCACTGCAAAAGAGATGTGGGACCGTCTTGAGGTAATATATGAAGGGACAACACAGGTACGTGTGACCATGGCCAATATGCTAGTTTCTGAGTATGGAAAATTTAGAATGAAACTTGAAGATTCTATTTCTGATATGTATGCTAGGCTAACCATGCTCACTAATGGTTTAACTGAGCTAGGTAAGACCTATTTCAAGCAGGAGATTGTGAGAAAGATATTAAGATCCCTAACTCTTGCATGGCATACAAAGGCAACAGTGGTTGAAGAATCGAAGGACTTGGCTACCATCAAGGTAGAAGAACTCATAGGGTCCCTGATGACCTATGAGATGAATTTGAAGAACAAAGAGGCTGAGATAAGTAAGAAGAAGCCTCTGGCTCTCAAAGCTGGGCCAAGTATCAAGGACATCTCTGAAGATGAAGAGCCTTCAAGTAGCAACTCTGAAGAGGATGAGGTTGCTATGTTAACAAGAAAGTTCAGGAAGTTTCTAAGAAAGGAGGGTAAAGGCTTCACAAAGAGAAAGCCTCAGGTAAAGAAAGGTTTCAGGACAAGACTTGAAAATGCTAACAAGTTTGACAAACATGTCTGCTATTCTTGCAGGAAACCAGGACACATCAAGTCTGAGTGTCCAGAAGGAGTTAAGAAAATAATGCCCAGGTGGAAGGGCAAGAAGAAATAGGCTATGGTGTGTACATGGAGTGATGAAGAAGAGGAAGAAAATGAAGATAGCTCCTCTGAAGAGGAGAAAGATGATCTATGCTTGATGGCAAATGGAGAAAAGAATAGTGAGGTAAGCTCTCCTTTTGAACATTTTTCTACTGATGATTGGGAAGAGGCTTACTTTGAATTAATGGATAAATATGAAGTGTGTAGAAAAGAAAACAAATCCCTAAAGAAGAAAATTGACTCCATTGTGCATGATCAAACCCTTAAGAAAAGATTACTTCTCTGGAAACTAAAATTGAGTATCTAAGAAAAATGAATGAAGACCTAGAAGAGGGAAGAAAAGAAATGAGGGATTTGGAAGATGAAAATGAAAACCTAAGAGATGAAATTGATGAGTTGAAACTAAAGATGCAAAGCTATGTAAAAGATAACAATCTATGCAATGAAAAATTTGATGCATTTAAAGAAGTCAACTCTCAACTGTTGAAAGAAAATGAAAAGCTTCAAAAAGACCTAGCAGATAAACAAACTGCCCTTGAAAATTTTGTTGATGGAAGTGAGGACTTGAATGCTCTGCTAGGGACTAAAATAAACTTCAACAGGGAAGGGATAGGATATGAGCCAACTAAGAAAAAGGCTTTTGGCTTAAAAACTACAACTTTTATCTCATCTTCTGAAGCATCAACTTCTAAAGCAACACCTAGCCCAAACCAATAAAAAGCTAGAAACTAAGGAAAAGAGAAAATGGGAGAGCCTATAAAGAACAACCCTGAAAAACCCCTAAAGGCTCACCAACAACACCAAGCAGGCCGACACCAACCCAAGTCCAAGTCTGCACATCCTAATGGTAGAAAGAATTTCAACAATGGCACAGGTCAGCACTACCCTAAGGACATGTCGACAGCCTCATGGTCAACCACCCGTCAGTTCCCTAGGTTTGCACCGACAGGTCGACCCTCAATTTACAGGGACCCGACACATCTCTCAAATAGAGACCGTTATAATTTGGTTGAACGGGAGACAGGTCGACACTTTCATGACCGGAGTTTGACACATCCCTCATCCAGAGACCGTTATAGATGGTCAGAACAGGGGACATGTCGACACTTCACCTCCTACAGGTCGACACCTTCATGGGTCTGGGGTAGTTATGAACCTTATTGTCAGAGCTTCACCCAACCTCAACAACCTAGGAACTATGACACCTCCTACCCCTCTAGACCAACCAATTGGAACAGATGGTCTAAAAAACAATCCTCTTCCAACATTCCTAAAACCCATAAAGCCCAAGAAGCTAAAAGAGAGAAAAGTAATGTTAATGAAGAAAAGAAAAATCAGAACTTTTAACCAAGCAAGAAAAATAAACATACTAAGAAAGTCTGGATTTCAAAGCCTATGTTATCTTGCTTTACTGAGATGAGAAGACTATTCGGACCCAATTGTCCTTGGGTTCCAAACATTGTCACTTAATTCCTTGTGCAAGAGTGTCTTACAGCCATGCACAATCACTGGTATCTTGATAGTGGCTGCTCAAGACACATGACAGGGGACAGAACCAAATTCTATCTCTTAGTAGAAAAGGAAGTTGGTCATGTCATGTTTGGAGGGAACAACAAGGGAAAGATCATTGGTACAGGTAAAGTTGGTAAGAATCCCTCCAACTCAATTGATAATGTATTGCTTGTTGATGGTCTGGAATATAATTTGCTGAGCATAAGTCAGCTTTGTGATAAAGGTCACACTGTAGTCTTTGACTCTAACACTACAAGGAAAACATGTTATTCCGACGTCCATATTCAGTCGCAAATACATCATAAATACGTCGCAAAGTAAATTATCGACGAATTTCAGACGTATTAGCGACGGAATATGGACGTCGGAACGATTTAGTCATAAAAATCCGACGTAATACAATAGTGTCGCCAATTCATCCGAAATTACCGATGAAATTATATCGTCAAAATTATCGTTGCTATTTATGTCGATAATTAATAATACCAAAATTAATTAATATTTGTGACAGAACATAATTTAGTTGAAAATACGTCTAAAATTTTCGATGTATTTCTGACTAAAACCTATTCTGTCGGAAAACAATGGGCCATAATATTTCCGACGAGCTGGAAATTACTGACGTATTTACGACAGAAAAATTATGTCATCGCAAACCTTTAGGTTAAATTAGTTCCGACGAAAGTTAATTTGGTCGGAAATACGTTGTTAATTTTTGACATATTTTAATCGGATAATTAATACGTTAGAAACCTGTGGATCAAATTAGTTCCGACAAACTGTAATGTGTCGAAAATACGTCGTTAAATTTGGACGTAGTTGAGACGGGCAATTAATACGTCGGAACTAATGTGGATCAAATTAGTTCCGATGAACCTACCTTGGGTCAAAAATACGTCGTTAATGTTCGACGTATTTGAGACGGATAATTAATACGTCGGAACTCATGTGGCTCAAATTACATCCGACGAACTTTTAGTTGGTCAAAAATACGTCTGAACCTTTCGACGTATTTGCGCCGGAAAATTAATACGTTGGAAATAAGTGGGTCATGAATGAATAAAATAACATTTTTTTATTTATATAATTGTGTCGCTAATGTTAGTTGGTCAAAATTCCATCAAAAATTTTCTCCATAATTTTTTATATATTTTTTGAAATCTTAAAAACCTGTTTAAAGCTACAATTATACACCACAATCTACACAACTCAACATAAAATACGCAATAAACAACATATACAACACACAATAGGATAAATGTGTCAAAAATTACAATAAAGAACGTCCACAACACATAACTCAATGAATAAAAAAGTTACAGTTACATTAACTGAAATCTGTCATTTTTTCATAATATCATTAAAAAAAATCAAGAGATATCTGCTGCATCATCCTCATTCATCATTCGTAGCATCTCCACCATCACCGGCTACAAGAGGATCCTACATCACAAAAAATTAATAATAAATAGATTTAAATTAAAATAATTAATAATAAATCTAGTCAAATATCTTTTTGATTTTCTAAATTCGAAAGTAGATAACATGAAAATGATTTCTTTGACTCTCAAAGCTGAATTCTTTGAACTAAGTCGTAATGTTATTGTTGTGCCCTGTGGTTTTGATGATGTCTAACACTATGAATCATATTATGATCATGGTTTTTGATATCATGAATTTGATGTGTGCTGGCTAATGTCCATATGTTTGCTAATGCCTTAAACAACATTTTCATATGAAGGCGTGAAGAGTTGTAATGTCAATGCTATGAATGCTTGAACTGTTATGTCTGTATGCTTGAAGAATGTCTGTTTGAAGAACTATAATATCTGAAGAATTTATCTAAGCATAAGCATGGCAGTGTCACATCAGCCGTAGAAGCAACTCTGCAGAAGAAGCCTCCAAGAAGAAACAAGCTGATATATCACCTTAAGATAGACTTTGTACCTACTGAAGAATAAGGGTGAAAAATATCCCTTAAGGCTGACAAATGTGCATTACGGGTGACAGACACTACCTTAAGGGTAACAAATAGATGGACTAGATGAATAATTGGGAACAAGGGTGACAAATAGCAGTGTAAAGGTGAATAATAGGCAGCATGTGTGAAACAGTTGAAAACGAAGAAGAGGAGTGACTCGGGAGGGCTTACAAGTCGACTTCTGATAGAAGAAATCACATAATGAAAGAAGACTTTTTAGCTACGGATTAAGGGTGAAAAATAGGTGGACAAAGCAGACAAATGGCTATATAGCATTGTCAAATGGCTGTTTAGTGGTGTAAAGTGTCTCATGGCTATGACATTTGAAGAATGATCAAACTGGTTGAAGAGAATGATTGTCCATGAGGTTCCCAGCTTCCCCATGATGATTCTGGAGAATCATTGAGCATCAAACGACCCTGATGATCTTTGTTTAAAGTCAAGAAATTGACTTAGACTTCAGTTCTCCTGGCCTTCAACGGTGAAATCATTGAACATGGCACCATGTTCTTATTGGGTTTACTTGAAGCTGCACTCCAGTCATACAACATTCTGCTATGGCTGTTTGGATGACTTATGTAGCCATGGCTTGCATACTGATCTATGAGCACTGTGTCGATTTTGGTCGACATTTTACCTTTTGTTTTGTTCTTTCTCGTTTTAGTTCGGTTTGTGTTCCTTGCCTTGCAGTGCCCAGCGCACTCAAAGTGTTTGGTCATAGGTACTGTCAATGTGTTGCTCTGGGTAACCAGAGTGTGTGGAGGTGTTTCCTCCGTTGTCCCCTCTGTGGTATCAGAGGAAGGGAGATCTTGATCTCCAGGTTGTGGGTAACTTGGTGTTGCTCACGGGGTTCCCTCTATGCTTCAGAGGAAGAGAGGACTGGTCCTCTGGTTGTGGGTAACTCGGTGTTACTCACGGTTCCTTCTAATTTGATCAGAAGAAGAGAGGAGAGTGTTCTTCTAGGTCAAGCTGTAAGTCAGCGTTTGTTTACAAACTGAGTCTGTGGTTATTGCTGTTGCAAGGGGAAGCCACACTCAAGTTTGAGAGTGGGGTGGACGTAGATCTGCGTGGCAGATCGAATCACCTAAAAATTCTGTGTGCCGTGATTTGCATTGGTGTGATTGGCCCTTATCATCTTCCTTCATTCACAGGTTTGCGTATAAACAGATCTTCCCTATACGCTAAGTGGTTGTATTGCATTCTATTAGATCTCTCTGATTTGAGTGGATTATGTGAGATATCATTCTCTTAGTTAGTGCATTCTTGTCACTTTCATTTATATTGTTCTCACAGATATCATCTGAGCTCGTGGTTTGATAGCTGAGTGTTAAATTGTCTTAGGCTTAAAAATTGAGGTTAAAATTTTTATAGGATCTATTCACCCCCCCTCTAGA
This sequence comes from Amorphophallus konjac, assembly GCA_022559845.1. Classification (NCBI taxonomy): domain Eukaryota; kingdom Viridiplantae; phylum Streptophyta; class Magnoliopsida; order Alismatales; family Araceae; genus Amorphophallus; species Amorphophallus konjac. The sequence continues at coordinate 363,978,071 of CM040123.1, forward strand.
TCATGTTGCGCACACATATTCATATACTTGCTTCCGGCTTTTCCTATAGAGCACACAACATTGATATCACATATGCTCCTCTATTATAACTCTAAAGTCTATGAAATTAAAAATTAAATTAAATACTCACATGAGAGGGCTGTGGTGTGCTCGAGGGTGCTCCCTAAGTCAAAATCCCTACCTGGGCCAGGAGGGTAGCAACCACCTGAGTAAAGCGTGCCTCCATGCGTTCCTCGATGCCGTCTACCGCATGTTCGACGATGGATGTAATCTGGCTCGTAGAAGTGCCGATGGAGGGAGTAGAGAAGGAACTGCTATCGGGGTAGGACGAAGCTGAACCCGGACAAGATGATAGAATCGGGCTGGTGTCCAAGCTCTTCCCAAAACTGTGTACTCGTCTTTTCTTCGATGGGCTAGCTGCTGCTACCCATGCCTCAGGATCTGGTTGCGGCCGCTGCGTCTCCTCGTCCCCATACTTTTCAGTCATATGCCTGTCATATGACTCTTGTAAATTGAATAAAAAATATTGTAAATGTCATATTAATCAAGCATATTTAAAAATAGAAATAGAAAAGAAATGTGTATGTATATAATCTTACCAATACCAAGCGAGCTCTCTCGCTCACATACTGATCCATCCCCTTCTTTTGGTGAACTGTAGCAAATAAATTACGGTACGAGACCGTACCACCCCTCTTCTTTTCCTGTTATACATGTTATAGAGAATAAATAAGGACATATAAGAAATAAAATATAATAAAATTAAGATGATTACTTACCAATCTCTCCTTCTGGGTCGCGAAGGAAACGGATCCAGAAGTATGGAGATGCACATCTGGATGTAACGCACGTGCGGCTTTGGCTTTTGTAGATTTGGCCATCCAATTAGGCTCGGCCCATCTATCACAGAGGTCCTCCCAGTGCTCCCTCCTCATCCATGCGGGGCCGTATGCCTTCCAAAGGCCATGATCCTCGCTCCCCCCGGTTAGAGCCTTGGCATGGTCTCGATAGTTGTGTAATTGATGCTTATAATTTACAATTGTTGTGGCCTCCCATGCACGTCGAGCTCGTCCGGCGTCAGCTCGCCTCACAAACTGATATCCTTACTGTCAAGAATTCAAATTTTATTATTTAGTCGATTGAAATTACGGAGTTGGGAAATATGTAATTTAAAAGATTAAATCGTATACCAGGAACTCGTCATACAATCGATCGCGGATATCCTGAGGAAACTTTCGAAATGACTTATATGGGCCGGTCACATGTCGCTCAATAATGTTGGTAATAAAATGAGAAGCGTCACTGGGCTCTACTTTATCCCTGCAATTACAAATGTTAAAATAATAACCAACAATTATATATATAGTTGATGGATAGATAACGAACATAATTCATGAGTTTAAATATTTACCCAGAGACCCAACATGGCTTGCGTCCCTCTTGCAACACCACATGCTCGCCCTCGTTATGGCTAACAGCATCGTCTGCCTGTTGTGTGCCCGGGTGCGCGGACGAGCCAACTATCGCAGGTTGTGTGCCCGACGTACATATTACAAGTAAAATTGAAGTAGTTAATCAGAATTTTGCTCATTATTAAAAAAAATTCAACAAGTAAACATATAGAATTCTTATCATTTAACTAAGAATTTAAATAAACATAGCAGTAGAATGTGATGGAAGCGGTGTACTCTGTAGACCTGATGTAGAGGCACTCAAACAAGTAAACATAAAATATCATAAGCAAAACAAAGTGCATATTCACTACTCATTTATCTAAGAATTTAAATAAACATACCCGCAATTGTTGGTGTGGGCAGTGCACTCTATGTATCTGGTGCGGAGACATAAAATATCATGAGCAAAAAAAAGTGCATATTCACTACTCATTTATCTAAGTGATGTGTGGAAGGATAGGATATAAAGGGGGGGTGAATATATCCCCCAATTAAAAACTATGCCCAAATTAAAATAAAAACTCTGGCGCTACCCAATCTTAAAACAGAATGAACAATATGTCAACGAGAGTTTGCATAGAACATACGTCGAACACTTAAGCACTTAAGCTAATGTCTCCGTTGATACCTATTTTTCACCCTTAAGAGGGTATGTCACCCATAGCAGTTTATTTGTCAGCCTTATGTGTGCATTTGTCGTCCTTAGCTTCTTCTGTTGGCGGGTAAACACAAGTGGATTTCCCCTTCATGCAGCTTCAACACTTCACACATATTCAGTGCTACAACCTATTTTTCACCCGTAGAGAGCTATTTGTCAGCCTTACCTGCCTATTTGTCACCACTAATGAGTCATTTGTCTGCCTTATCTTCCTGCCTTCCCCTGTATGAATCTTAATAGATTTGTTCATCATTTCTAAAGAATTAAGACTTTGACTGCACAGACTTGGGTTGACCACTGTCTTAGCTCCATTGACTGTGCGTTGGCTACGTTACCACGTTGACTTTTCTTCGGTTCTTGAGAAAATAACTGGCTTTCAGCCTGTTCTATGTGCAACTGTCAACCTGTTCTTTGTGCAATTTAGAAGTAAACTACACACACAAAATCATTATAGCTCCATGGATGATTCTACAAAAACAAAACACATTGACTATCCACATGAAGAGTATACATGACTCTAAATTTTGACAGCATCAAAACATGGAGCCGAAACACTAAGGATTTAAATAAGCATACCCGCAGCAGTTGGTGGGGGCGGTGCACTCTGTGTACCTGGTGCAGAGACATAAAATATCGTGAGCAAAACAAAGTGCTAAGTTACTACTCATTCATGAACAATCTTAAATAAACATACCCGCAGCACGTGGTGGGGTCGGTGTACTCTGTGCACCTGGTGTAGAGACATAAAATATCATTACCAAAATCAAGTGCATATTCACTACTCATTTATCTAAGAATATAAATAAACATACCCACAGTAGGTGGTGGGGGCGGTGTAATCTGTGTACCTGGTGCAGAGACATAAACTATCATTACTAAAACGAAGTGCATATTCACTACTCATTTATCTAGGAATTTAAATAAACATATCAGCAGCAGGTGGTGGGGGCGGTGTAATTTGTGTACCTAGTGCAGAGACATAAACTATCATTACCAAAATAAAGTGCATATTCACTACTCATTTATCTAAGAATTTAAATAAACATTCCAGTAGCAGGTGGTGGGGGCGGTGTAATCTGTGTACCTGGGGCAGAGACATAAACTATCATTACCAAAACAAAGTACATATTCACTACTCATTTACCTAAGAATTTAAATAAACATACCCGCAGCACGTGGTGGGGGCGGTGTACTTTGTGTACCTGGTGCAGAGACATAAAATATCATTACCAAAACAAAGTGCATATATTCACTACTCATTTATCTAAGAATTTAAATAAACATACCAGTAGAACCCTCCCGGAACCACCTCTCCTCGAAGATCCGGTACGACCTCGAACCATCTAATTATTGACAATAATTAAAGTAGTGCATATTAGTCCACAACTAATTACGAGGAGAGGTGGTAAGTAACAATGATAAGAAGTGTATATATGTTAAATTTCATACAAAATATTCAATCAGTATCTATTTCATCTTCAGACGCTGAAGATATATCAAACTCATTGTCATCTTCGTCATCTTCCTCATTCTCACTAGATTCATACACTTCCTCCTCAGAGGACTCCTCCTGCCCAACAATTGCATCATTTAGCTCAGTTGAATCGACTTCTTCCACTTCGTCCTCTATAGACAACCGAAGTGGATCGTAAGATTCGATCAGATGAAGATTAGAAGCAACCAACTCTGCAATGTCACCCTCGTCTGATTGAAAAAATTCAGCACTAGAATCCTCAGAGACAGCTTCAATCAGATTTAAGTCATCGTTAGGCACAAGCCTTGGTTTTACCCTACAAATTTCCCACCAATCTTTATTCTTGGACGATGAATAACTTGAATAATACACTTGCTAGGCTTGTGCGGCCAAAATGAACGGCTCATAGGTATTCAATTTTGATCTATGTTTGACATCGGCAATCCCATATATTGCGTCGTTTCGAACTGAATGAGGATCAAACCAATGACATTTAAAAAGGAATATATGCTTGTCTTGTCTGAGATACTGTAATTCTATGACCTCCTCAAGAATACCATAGTAATCAAGATCATTTTCATTGTATGTACTACCTTTCACGCATACGTCTCTATTCATCGTAGACTTATTTCATCCATAATCTCTGGTGTGAAATTTATAACCATTCATAAAAAATCCTGGATAGGCATGCGCGACCTTCGAAGGTCCATAACTTATCACTCGGACTCTTTCATCAGTAACATAACCTTCTTCAACCTATGAATATAAATCACGTTACTTTAAATTGAACTTGCATACACCTCAAGCTTTGTGGAATTGGTAGATTGACACTTACTTTACCTTTAAGCCATCTCGCAAAAGATCTCTCTCGTTCATTTTGAACCTCCATGTCATTTAGGTGTGGACATTGAGTAATTAATTCTGAATCAACTTGATTGCAATGATGAATGCAACATCACCGTAAATGGGAGGAAGAACGTCAAGATGCTTATAAATTTTAGCACCTATGGAGTTGATGACTCACTCAACATAAGGTTCAATCTCAGCACAGTTCAGGAGAACATATATCTCTACGGCCAACAACCCTCTGTCCTCTAATATGTGATTCGAACAACGTCCGAATGCACGTCCTGGATAGTTAAATATGGACAACCGGTCGGACGGACCCACCTCTCCTCCATCATCATGACGTGAAGGTCGATTGCGGTGAGTTTGAATTTTGGGTTGGAAGTACATCGAACAAAAGTTTAAAATTTCTTCAATAATATATGCCCCAGTAATCGAACCCTCTACTTTAGCCTTGTTGCGAACCTTCATTTTCAGGTCATGCATACACATATGACAATAATTCATATGACAATGACATACAGTGATAATGACAAACACATGTAACTACTATCAAATAATCAGTAAATGCATATTGATTACCTCTCAAATGGATACATCCATCAAAATTTTAACGGTCCTCCAACTTTGGCCTCGTGTGGCAAATGGACAATCAGGTTCTCCATGGAATCAAAGAACGCAGGGAGAAATATCTTCTCCAACTTGCATACCATCGTGGCCACATTCTGTTCCATAGTTTGCACGTCCCCAAGTTTGAGTTCTGATGCACATAGAATCCTAAAAATATGCTCAACTCAGTCAATGCTCCCCATATAGGCTTTGGCAATATGTCACGGAATGCAATGGGTAGAAGTCTCTCCATGAACACATGGTAGTCATGACTTTTCAATCCATATATTTTTCCCTCATTGACATTCACACAACGGGTTATGTTAGACACATATCCATCATGGAATCTAAATTGCTTCAGCCACTGGCACAGTTCATTGATTTGTGTGTCTTTCAACACATAAGTTGCTTTAGGTTGCACAACTTTGCCCCGTACCGACAGCAATTCTAACTCTGGTCGTTTGCAAAGTATCTTCAAGTCCACTCGCGCCTTGGCATTATCCTTTGTTTTGGCTTTCACGTTCATGATGGTGTTCAACACATTATCATAGACATTCTTCTCAACATTCATGATGTCCAGGTTGTGCCGTATCAAAAGGGCTGACCAGTAAGGTAATTCCCAGAAGATACTTTTCTTCACCCAATTGTGATCCTCTCCAAATCCACGAAGATGTCGTGTACTACCCGACAACTACACTATATCTGTTAAGTTTTGCACTTGTGCCGCCATTTGTCGACCAGACATCCGTTCCAAGTCTGCTTCATCCATTTCAACTGTGTTCTTAATGAATAAGTCTTTTTACCTTCGAAAAGGATGGTCAATTAGTAGAAACCATCGATGACAATCGAACCAGCATGATTTATTACCATATTTTAGGACAAATGATTTGGTATCAGCCATACAGTAAGGACATGCCAACCTCCCGTGTATGCTCCAGCTAGATAGCATTCCATATGTAAGGAAGTCACTTATTGTCCACATCAATGCAGCCTTCATAGTGAAATTTCATTTTCTATACGCATCATAAGTAACAACTCCATCATTTCATTATATTTTCAACTCATCAATCTGTGGCCTGAGATATATGTCTAAATTTTTTCCTAGATTTTTTGGACCTGGAATCACCAAAGTTAAGACAAGGTTCTCTCGCTTCATGCATATGCCCAGCGGAAGGTTGTACGGAATCATGAACACTGGCCAACATGAGTAAGATGCCACTGAACATCCAAATGGGTTGAAGTCGTCTGTGCATAAACCTAACCTAACATTGCGTGGCTCGTGAGCAAAAGCAGTATAAGTATGATTGAAACGAGCCCAAGCTTCACCGTCGGCGGGATGACTGATTATATCATCTACATGACATACTCTTTCCATGTGCCATATCATATGTCGAGCTGTCTTTCACGACATATACATCCGCTGCAATCTGGGCGTGAGAGGGAAGTATCGCAGTGACTTGTAAGGCACATCCTTCTACTTTGAATTGTCCCCTCTCTTAGGTTTAAATCTATCATGCTGACAAATATCACATTATCTTTTATCTACATTATCTTCATAATATAGCATACAGTGATTAGGGCATGCATCTATTTTTTGGTATCCAAGCCCTAACTCATTGACCATCTTCTTTGCACGGTAAAAATTTTTAGGCAGCTTCTCATCTCGAGGCAGCATACTCTTGATAAGGAGGAGTATACGGTCAAAACAACTCTCACTAAGGTAAAATTTGGATTTTAAATTCAACAACTGTGAGACAGCAGACAACCGAGTGTGATTTTCACAACCCTCCCACAGCAGCTCATCAACATCCCGAAGTAACTGATAAAATCTTTCAGCCGACTTATTTGGTGGTTCTTCATTGTACACATGTTCCCCTTATACATTAAAGTTAGGGCCAACAGCATCGATTACCATGTCTGCATAGGTACTTGTGCTTGTAACATTGTCAGGCTCATACGACCAGAAGTCCTCACCATGACACACCAAATTCATATAACCTTTCATGAACCCTTTCTTGTATAAATGAACTTTCACATCCCAGAGCGAATGAAATCTCTTATTTTTACAACGTAAATAAGGACATCGAATGTTACCACACTAGTCCACTGCTGTTGGATGCCCCAATACAAACTGAATAAAACTATCAACTCCATCCTTAAACTCCTCTGACACCACTCCGTCAACTACTCTGCGATTCATCCATGAACGATCAATTCTAGCCATATTTACCTAACAAATTAAAAAATTCATATCAATATGCCTTATCACTACATCTAAGAAAATATTGACAACATCTCCCCTAAATATTGACTATTTTTCACACTTGTACATCATGTTTGGTCACATATACATCCATATCCACATCCACTTTCACTTCCATATTCACACACCGTGGTTGACATCGACATCATCTTTTGGAAAAAATCATTAACATATTCGCATTCATATACACATTTTCTTACATATCGGCATCCACGCCTGTCTACAAATTTAATTCACATCCAAGCATACTAATCACATATATCATAACAAAAGTCTTGAACGGGAAAAATGGAAAAAGGGTCATATCCACATTTACGCACACACATTTACATCCACATCCCTCTTCCCACCCTCCCAATAAAAATTAGGGCTTGGAATTTCATCTGATGTTGTAAGAGTACACCAGGTGATAAGGAGAAAAGGTTCATCTTGTAGATCAAGCATGAAGGTTAAAATTATCAAAGGAGCAGTTGATTTTCTTAAAAGTATTCTCTATGCAAATCTTGAGTTCATATTACTTGGGGGGTAATATGTATTCAAGAGGGGGGCCAACGGGAGAGGGAGAGAGGGGAATACCGGTGGTGGGGGGGGTGTCTATTGGAAAGAATTTGACCACCGTCGCTGTCGGAGCCCACCTCCGCTCGCCCCTCACCGGTGTCCCTGGGTAGCTCCGCCGCGCCCGCCCGCCCTCGCCACTCCACCGCCCGCTGGTGAGAGGTTGAGAGGGGGGTGCGATCGTGAGAGAGGAAAGGGATGCAGTGGTTGAAGGAGGAGGAAGGGGGAAGGACTAAGGAGGACAGGAGAGGGGTCGTCTGCCTGTTCTTGTCTCTTTCTATTTGGCGCCGTATTTTTATTTGGTGCCATGTTTTCATTCATTCATTCATGATTTTTTATCATTTATTCATTTCTTCTAATAGGATAAATTCTCTCTCAGTAAAAAATATCATTACATCTAAAAAATGTTATATTTATTATTTTAAGATCTGCAATTTAAAATTTTTTAACGTTCTTTTATGGCCGATAAGTCGATTCCTATAAAAAGAAGAGAGAGCGTGTTGAAAAGCCTAGCTACCTTGAAAGCAGGGTTTGCCGTCTCAACCGACCCGCCCGTCCCGATCACAGCCCCGGACAGGTCAGGTCGGTCTCGTCTCACTCCGTCTCGGTCCATCTCGTAAAATGTTAAAATAAAAAAGACTCTTTATCTATATAATATATATAATAATACAACAAAATAAAAAAGACTCTTTATATATATAATATATATATAATAAAATATTAAAATAATGAAGCGTCTCGTCACGACCCACGACCTCAGCATCCTGCCCACCACTTGGGTCGGGCCGGGACATGCAGGTCGAGGCATCCCGAAGCGGGACGTCAAACCCTGCTTGAAAGGCCCACATCGGGGTGCGAATAGGTACTTAGAGGCGTATCGGTCACATGTTGACCATTTCCTTATTGTTCTGTGCCCCCGTCAAACTCATGTGTTTTGAATTTACCGCCACGCCTATAATGAATTTTTGGGAGCTAGGACTCGGAATGCCACGTGGAAGCACTCATGATAATAATCAAATATCCGTGTATCTATTATCAGTTTTACTCACGATAGGGCGTGCCAATCACGTGTGTGACAATGTGTTCAGGTTCCAAGACTGGAATGGTCTGGACTAACCGAAGGTGTGCTCCTTCTGATCACTAAGTAGACGATGGTGGGCATCGGGTCGGGACTGGCGACCCACCATGCCATATAGGTCGATCACGGTGATAAGAGGGGAAAACGTTTGATTAATCACCAAACAATGGGGTTGCATGGCCGATAAGTTGATTCCTATACAAAGAAGAGACAGCATGTTGAAAAGCCTAGCAACCTTGAAAGGCCCACATCGGGGTGCGAAAAGGAACTCAGAGGCGTATCGGTCACATGTTGACCATTTCATTATTGTTCCGTGCTCCTATCAAACTCATGTGCTTTGAATTTACCGTCACGTCTATAATGAATTTTCGGGAGCTAGGGTTCCTCGCGGGGAATGCCACGTGGAAGCACTTGGATCTTGTGCCAACGTCACCCTTGAGTCACGTGCACATCATTCCGGGCAGGTGTGGTCGTCCCTGCAGAACCTGTCATCTCGGCCATGGCTCGAGACGGGATTGGACATTGCGTACCAATACGGAAAACTATAATATATATATATATATATTGGAATAAACTATTCGAAATGACATGTTGTATCATTTGGTTTAATGTTCTGCCATTTGAACGGGTTTCTCCGAGTTCGAATCTTAGCTTCAGCTTAAGGTTTCCTTAAGTTTTTTTAATATAACATATTTAAAAATGTAAATGAAAACACAACAGAACTTAGTTTCGAACTCGGCACCTCACGATTAACAATGATACACTTAAGGAACTTAGTCAAGTCCCCCGCTCGACGTCTCACATGCTGAGCGATTATTCACCCTTACAAACACATTTTGTAGCCTTAACGGATATTTGTCAGACTTAAAATCTATTTGTCACCCTTACAGCTGATAGCCATCACCTTGGCATTTTCCCTGCTGCAACATTCCCTGCTGCCTTGAAAATTTTCACCGATGTTTCCACATTTGTCACCCTAACATCCATTTGTCACCCTTATATATCTCTTTGTCACCGCTGAATCTTCATTTGTCATCCTTAGAAGAGTAGTTGTTACCTTTAGTCTTCTTCTGTTATTCTTCCACATTTGTTATTTTCTGTGTCCACTGTCGCTGGCCAAAGCTTGACCGGGATTTGACTAGACTTCAGAAGTTGCAAAAGCTTGACTTTGACTATTGACTTTGCCTGGAGTATTGGTGCATTGGGTCAACATAAAGTTGAAGTTGAGTAGATCCTTCCTTCTCCTGGCATTCACATTTGTCTTCTTGTGAGCACTATAGGTCCTTTGTCTTCTAGTGAGCACGTCTCTCTCTCCTCTACTTCATCTTTCTTCTGTTATTTTTCACCTTCAGCTTCCTTCTTACTTCAAAACAATGTGAAGTTATTTGTTACTCCAGTTGAGCATTTGTCACCCATACTCACCTAATTGTCACCACTAAAGTCCACAAGGAATCGGCCTTACTCTTACACTGCCTTGAAAGCCGCACATCAGCCTTGTCTCTATTGAGCCCTATTTGTCACCGTTAGCAGGGTATTTTTCACCCTTGCTAACGCATTTGTCACCTGTTGGGTCCCGTAGTGCAGGAACACGGTTCTAGAGGGGGGCGAATAGAACCCTCTACTACAATTATGTCCAATTAAAAACTTAAACCAACCCACAACGGAATTAACAAATTTAACGAGATTGAGGAATTTAAACTAAATAGAATAAATGTGATTCTCTCAATCTCACCGAGCTCATTCGAATGGATAAATAGGTATGAACAATAAAGCAAACCACCATAACACAAATCACAATGCACGGGGATGTTTAAGGTGGTTCGGGACCACGACGGGCTCCCTAAGTCCACCCCTCATCAAACTGGTGAGGCTTCACTGTTGTATAAAATACCTCGAGGACAAATTCCCACACACACACACGGTGCCAAGCTCCAACACACACACGCAGGGCGAAGCCTACACAATCACACGGGGAACACACCCCAAATGAAGCCCAAGCACACACGCGGATATCCTCCGCACAAACCGATGCACACGCGTCAATACAAACACTCAGAGAACCCTTTCTCCGAACACCCACACAAAATATTCATCAAAAATTTAAGAACCAAAGACAAATAGATACATCAAGCCACAAACAAACTCGTAAGACTGAAATGAAGAAGATGTATGAAATGTAAAGCTCCCCCTTCTCAAAACGATCCGGCTCTTCTGGGTTCGGAGTTGGATAATTGCGATTCCGGCATCATCTTGTTCCTCTCCTCAAGCCGCTTCTTTTCTTCTTCTACCACGAGCTCCAAATCTCCATGGAAGTAGATGAAAACCACCTTGCAAGAGCTCATCTTCCTTTTCCCACTTTCTTTGCCCTACAAGATAGAAAGATAGCACATTAGGGTTCATCCTCCACAAATTCGTAACTCATATTTATATGCAAGGTAGAGAGCCCAAAAGACACATAAAACCCTTCCCATACATGTTAGAAACACTCTAATATGTTTAGGAACCTATGGGGGGTAGTTTGGTAAAGTTTAGAAGGGTTTTCATTGGGTTTCGGACGCTCCCGAAAATCCCGTGCCGGAATGGGTCGACCCCATGGGTCGACCTCTAGGCAACCAGAGGGCGTCCAACAGCAAATCTACTGTCTGGCAGTCAGGGGTCGACCCCTGCAGACAGGCTACATATTGTAGCTCTGTCAAGCCCAGTTCCCCTAAGGGTCGACCCTATGGGTCGACCCCTGCCAGTAGGGGTTGGAAAACACCGCTAAACCACCAAGATTTCATGGGTAAATAAATGAATAAATATTACCATAAACCCATGATGATCAACCATGAATATTAACCCTGAAACACATGATAAAACAAGAGGTTAGATCATAATCAAAGTTCATGAATCAAGCATTAACAATTTCAACTTGTTCACATAAAAATACATCATACAACCAATTCAAATATGTGTTTGGCTTTCCATTTACAACCAACAAAAACACATTCCACCATATGACAAGTGTTTGTTGTAATGAAATTGAATCTCTCAATTGTCCAAATACAAAGGCATGAAAGCTCAACCTCAACTACCTCCATTTCAAGCACACAAGGTGGTTAGATATTATCATGATCCACTTGATATGGGAGGGTATAAAAATCATCCTTGGATCTGTAAAAACACAAGAGTATTAAGTTACCATAGGTGTGAAAGTTAAGAGCTCATAAACTAGATTCTTCCAAAAGAACCTCCATAACTTGTCAACCATCCAAATGCTCATTGCATAAATAAATGTTTCCATAAAGACATAAGTCACGAGCTATGGCATTTGGAGAACTTTGAATCTTCCATTGCATCCAAGGCATATGCAATGATATGGGAGCTCAATCATTCAAATAACATTGCCAAGATACGTTTACATATCATGAAACTCAATTTGACAAAGTGTGAACACCTAAACACACACATATGTAAACATATGTAAATATGCATTTTCATTATGCATCACCATGATCTCATATACATATGTAGCTATGCATATTTGTAAAGATGTTTCCATAATTACATTATCATTCAATTGCAAGGCATTCTTTCAACATTCAAATTACAAACATTCATGCCTCATGAAAGTTTATAACATGCTAACCATTCAAACACACATTCATTTAAATGACATTCTTGTTGACAAAAACTAACATTTATGAAGCATTGATATCACGAGGAGCATTGATATAAACAAGGGATCTTTTTAATCATCCATACATTGAAATCACAATAACCTCATGAATGATATGACATTGTCATTCAAATAGAAAGGTGTGTTCAATGAACACAATCTCATTGATTGAGACCTAATTGAAGCCATCTTCATAAGAGCCAACTTCATATAATTCTTTCACACATCAAGTTAATAAATCAAACTTTCAGTGCATAGCTCACAAGACCAAGCATTCATGCAATGCATGAGCAATATAGAACCAACTCTCAGAAGTCTTGTATGAATATTTCAAGCACATCACAAGCTTAAAAGTTTCAAGTAGAAAGTGCATGAACCACATTCATGTCTTTAGCAACTTAGAAGAATATGCATGAAAGCCCAATGCGTCTCAACCAAAAATCAACATCATAACCCATGCATTTGAATAACATGTATGACCCTCAAAACCTCATATAGAAAATGCATGAATTATAGATCTTCAAACCATAATTACCCATGAAAAAGGTACATGAAACCACATGTATATCTATGCACAAGTATTCTGGGTCAACACACTACAGCTCTCTTACCCAAAGTTCACTTAACTTAAGATATGTGAATTGCAAAGCCTTACCAATGATTCTTTGAAGAATGGAGATAGAATTAACACATGTTCTGAATGGTGGACAACAAGATGACTTATTTAAGCATTCTCTTGAGTTCCATTTGATGTCCATCATGACTCGATCCTGCAATGCAAGAAGATTAGCACACTTAACATTCAAATGAGCATAAAGACTCATTCATGTTGATGGCATTCATGAAGCATTATTTTACAAATTCATTCTCAATCTAGAACATGAGTCCATAGCAAGAGGACAAGTATGATTCAAGCACATGAGAACATGAAGTATCATTCAAGCACAAGGCTAAGCAAGGCCAAGCAACAAAGTCATTTTGTAATCATCAAAATCACATACACAATAATCTCCCCCATTTTTATGATGACAAAATATTATACATTAATGCGCTCTCCCCCTTTGACATAATCAGAAATGCGGATCAACATGGGGAGTTCAGGATAGCATCAAAATCAAAACCAGCAAGTTTTCTCCCCTTATGGAAAATGAGAACTGTCAAGCAAAATATGATATGTTCAAAATGATGCATTTCAAAATGAACTATACCAATTGTTAAAAGGTATGAATTGTTCAAGATGATATCATGCATGAACTATATGCACGTTAAGAATGCCAAATATGTAAATATGCACACGATGAGCTTCATCTTACAAATGCAATGAATGTGGACTATGTGAATGCTAAATATGCAAGATATGTAACTATGCACATGATGACTTCTATCCTTCAAATGCAAGAGTAATGCTCAGAATTAGACCAAAGGGGAATGCATGAACATGCAAGCACACAAGCACAACCGTCATGCACACAAATTTTACATATAGTAACTCCCCCTAAATGAGACACGGGTTAACAAATGACTATGTGATTCAAATTCAAGATGTAAGACATGAGGCATAACTAAGAGATTTGTGCATACACAACTAAAAGTACTACATAAACCATGAATCGAAATAAAGTTCATAGAATACATACATCACAAAAATGCCCATGTGAAAAGTGATGCAATGAATAATGAGCTTCAAAATATATGGATTTTCAGATTTTCTAAAGAACACTAGAAGGTAATCTCCTCTCTACACTTTCACTTTAGATTCTCGACTTTCGGCAGCTTCGCACAACCCCGATTTTACTTCTTTTAAGGGACTTCACCATTCAGCGCGAGTTTCCTCATATGTCTCAATGGGGATTCCCGGCTACTTGGATTCGTCATACATGTGGATTTTTGTTTTACCTTTTGACACGAGTTTCCTCATTTGTTTCAGTAGGGATTCCCGACTACTCGGTTCCACATACCACTTATTAATTTTGTGGGGTATGTAACTTTTTCCTTACGATTACTCTTTAATGTCCATGTAGAGATTCAAGTTCCCTTTAAAGTGTTGAAAAGAATTTCTTAAATCATTATCATGTAAATGTTGACATGGTCATTTTACTCTCTTTCTCTTCAATACCTACTTGAAAGATCTCTACTCTCCCCTTCTACTAAATCGATATGTAAAATAAATGGGACAGTAGAAGGAGAACAGAAGAGAGAAAAGAACCGTGATCACCACCAAGATGCCGTATGTGATGAACACGCCGTATCTTGGAAAGAGAGGGAGACACTCGCCTTAAAATCAGCACTGCAGGGGATGAGCGGCCTGTGATGAACCGCCTGTATGTTGGACGGCCGCACGACAGACCGTGCTTCAGTGCTGCGGGGAGCGCGGGATGTAGAACTACTGGCTGATGGACGGTTTAGGAACGACCGCAGGATGGTGAAAGATGGTCAAAGATGCACCGCACAGACCATAGAACGGTCCTGACAGAGCCGCACAAGACCATCACGCCAGAAGTTGCAAAAGGGTCCAACCTCCACCCTCTCCGGTCGGCCAGAGCGAATGGGCCTCATGCTAGGAATTGCTGACCTGCAAAACAACGTGAAAACACAGAGAGGAAAGCCAAATTAGAACTGAAAAGTGTAGTAAAAGAACATGAACAAATGGAAAGGGGGATACCTGGGGAGTTTTAAACCCCTAGGGTGTCATAAATGTGGGTGGATGTGTGTGTGGCAATGAAGGTGAAGAAAAACGTGGGGAGAAAGTGATGCATGCAATGAAAAATAGACAAAACCTATCAAACACGCAAGACTTAAAAACTAGACTACTCCCTAAACCGGAGGCTTATATGGACGTGGAAAGCCTCCCTCCTTGGTGCTAGGTCGCTCAAGAATGCGGCAGGGCTTCGCCGTCGACCAAAAATCTCCCCCCTTTCAAACCCGGCCTTTAGGGTTTATTTATAGAGCACCTAAAGTCCTAACTCGAAATTGGGGTTTAGAAGCATTTTCAGGTCAAAAAAATCAAAGGAAAATCATAGATAATCAAATTATCTCTCATCCAGTCGAAACGGCACTCAAAATGGTTCATTATCCACGGAGAAAATGACAGGAGAAGTTGGGGATAAAACCACAGATAAAGAGATAAAATCTGTTGAAATTCAGGAATCGAACGGATGAACGGTCTTACGATAGACCGTTCAACTGGATGTGCGGTCATGTCCTGGCCGTCCAACCCCATCGGTGGAAATTCAAAATAAATCATAAATTATCCAAATTATCCATCGAACTGACTGAAACCTTCACCGTTAGACTCTCATAGATGAACGGCTCAGATGAGACCGTTCAAAGGTAAAGCGGCCAAAGACAAACCCTTCTAGTCTTGTCGGTGATAAATAGATTAATTGGATAATTATCTGAGAACACCACCAAGCGCAAGACTCTGAGAGATGAGCGGCTACCATCCGTCCGTTCATCAAGTTGAACGGCCAGAGGAGGGCCGCATAAATGCTTGTCGGTGAAAATTCAGAAAATTGACCAAAATATTCCAAAACATATGGATGGTCCACAGGCAACCGCGCATTGATTGGGCGGCCAGGGATGAACCGTACATGTACATGGGTGTTGAAACTCATAGAAAAGCCCAATCAACCAAAACCAAGGCCCGTTAAGCCCTGAATCAACTCGGACCTAACCAGGGAGGGAGGCTACCCATAAAACTGGCCCAAGACATGTCTGAAAATAGCCCCAATGAGTGATGGATAACTCGAGACATCAATAAATGGGAGTAAGAGGAACGACTCAACTTATCGGTAAAAAATGGGTGTCAACAGATGCCCCTCCTTAACGTCCTCTTTACAGGGGAGTGAGCGGAGGTGAAGTGAAAGTGACATGGAACATGGAGATGGAGCGGAAATATAGTGGAGTGGACCGAAAAAGCGGGCGTTAACGTAAAACGACACCCGTTTTTACCAACAAGCGATAGGAATCTTCCGGACAACTCTGTGATGCGGGATGGATGAAGACCGGGCTAAGACGTACGACGGACTTGATGTGCGGCCAGCACTAACACGCTAAAGGCAAGTCGGGCGGCTGACCACCGTGGCGTTCTCCGGGTGGAGACGTCTCTCAACAGCACTCTAACTAGCCCGACGATCATCCCTTGCGAGGAAAATGTGGGGATCGCAGCGGTTAAGGTACCACTGTCGCCTAGGGTGGTATAGTCCGAGCTCGGTGCTCGACTAGAGCTAAGGAACGGCTCTCACTCACACACAATCGTGGCAATTGAAACTAGCTAATAGCCCTAATCTCACAAACGCAGCATATATGACAATATACTAAACCAGCAATGTGAGAGAGGAACGAAGCGCATACCTCCACGACTAGGCGTGGGGAAGGATTCCCGGCCGAATTCAAACAACCGCAATACACACAATTGTTATGTTTATAATTTCAGAATCTGATGCCCACTCCACGTAGGGAGGTAAAGGGATACAAACACCAATTTTGGGGTTGCTGGAACCCGGGTTGACGGGCCGCACTCGCAGGAGGCGAGGGAAGCGAGCCGGAGCCGATCGGGTGGGCCAAAGGGAAGTCGACTCGGTTCTGCCCGCACTGCTCACCCTACGCAGTGAACTTGAGAAGGCCGGTGCGCCAAGATCCGATGCCCAATCGGAGTTTCATTTGTTGGAGTACGCCGACAACAGGACGAAGATTGTCTGCTCTGAAGGGCGTGATCAGATCTTTTCAGATCTGGGCGCAGCAGTGACTTATCTGAGCTTCTGGTTTTGTGCACTCAAAACTGCACATGAAGACAAATAATTATCTAAAAATTGGCTCCCGATGTCGGATCGAGACGCCGTTTATGGGAGCTCGTCGGTGACGTCCAGAGGGAGACGCAGACCGAAGCGCTTGCACAGATCTGCAAGGGATGAGGTGGGTCAGACTCGGGAAGTTGGCTCTGGTTCTGAGTCGGGTCTGCACAGATCAGCTTGCACGATCCCACGAGAATCATTGCCACGATCAGCACAGATCTCGGATAGAGACGAGATCGGTGGCAGCGCGAAGAGGACTCAAAATCCTACGATCACTCTAAAAGGCAGCTCTTGATGGCTTGAGAGGAGATCTAGGGAAATTTGTAATCAGTAAACTCTAGATCTGGACAGTAGGCTCGGTCAGATCTATGCGCCGTCACGAAAAGAATTGCTGCCGACGATCCAGAACTCCGATCGACGTGAAACCACCTCTAAAATCTTCCTCACTTGATGAAGTATCATGGATAAGTTTTGTGGAACAAGATGAGAAGGGGATGCGGAAGATATAGGGGCGAGTCACACGCCCAGATTCAATCCCGTCACAGGATTGGGCAGGGCTTCACACCCAAGGGGGAAACAAGAGAATCACTCTCTCTATGTAATTTTCTCTCACAAAATTTTCATTAACTTCTTCCCTTACACTATACACATGTTTATATAGGAATTGGCAAGGGGTAGGGGGGATGGGAGCTTCAATGGAACAAGGGGAGGGGGAGGGGCTGCGCCCCTTTGACAATGAGAGGGAGAGAGGGGGGACAAGGAGACATAGACTCACCTACTTTCACCTACCTTTGAAATTCAAAGGTGAGGGTGGTAGGTGGCAGCCATTCTTTTGGACCAGCAGCCTTCTCCATATTCCCTTGTGGTAAATGAGAGAGGGGAGAAAAGAAAACAAAAAAACTAGCCTAATACATCCAAAGAAGGGGGCGCCTGATAAGTGTCCATTTCTTATGATAATTCATCGCATGTACACCATTTTATGTGCATATAATTAGGCAATTATGCATATTTCATAGTTAACCTCAACTCCGCATTTAAATTGGAGCTTTCACGTAAATTGATTAATTCGATTATCTTATTTAATAATAAATTAAAGTTCAGGGTCATGAGTATTAATTCTCCATTGCATAATCATGAGCATTCGAGATTTATGTGCACATTGTGGTAATTGTTATGGACTAAAGTGTAATTACGTGTGTGTAGGACACCGAAGGTAATTACAAAAGAAGCCGAGGGCAAAACTGTCACCACTACTTTGACCAAGTCAAAAAGCACATATGTTGATTGGAGGGAAAATAAATATCAAAAGTTTAAAATCAAGGAAAAGAAACACATATTTCGGTTGGAGGGAAAATTGAATTCAAAGTTTGAAATAAAGGAGAGACATGATGAGCCTTGGGAAAGGGGGTGCCCAAAGTCCAAGAAAGGGGGTGCCCACCTACTTTTCCTCTTCCCCATGTATCATATTCCACTTAAATATCAGCCATCCATCTCCTTTTGATACAATCTCCACCCTTCATCTACCCAACTTTCCCTATAAATAGCCCATGACAAGGAGAAAAAAGGAGGTTCTTCTTTTGGCAATTTTTCTCTCCCTCTCCCTCTCACATCTTCTTAGTTCTCCGCGTTCGCCCTCTTCCGTCCCTCTTCTCCTCTTGCTGTCTTCATGAAAGTTCTTTGTTTTTACGTTCTCTACAACTTCTTCTTCTGCATCCTCTTATAATTCTGTCTGGTTTTCAAGGTATTTTATGTTTTTCACTGTGTTGTCCTGTTCATCTGTGAACTAGTGTTTCTCTCTGTTCTTCCCCTTATTTCTCCCCCTTCTAGTCATTTTCGTCTCTTACTGTCTTCATGAAAGTTCTTTGGTTTTAAGTTTTCTACAACTTATTCTTCTACCTCATCTTCTAATTCGTTCTGGTGTGAAAGTTATTTCCTTTTTTTCAACTTGCTGTCCTGTGATTTCACTGTTCATCTGAGGTTCTAACTTCTGTTATTCTTCAGTTTTGAAACTCTTCCCCTCTTTCTTTCTCTCTGAGTTCTTCATCAAAGTTCTTCCGCTTATGTAGATCTAGATTTTCTTCTTCTATCACTTCCTCCAATTCTTCTTCTTTTACAAGTTATATTTATTTTCTCACTATTTTACTCTCTCTTCTTCTTTCTTCATCTCCACACAAACCATTCCACATTTCTCTCTATATTTCTCTCCAAAGTTTGTCCTCCACATCTCCCCTTTCATGGCGGCGTGCACATCAAGACGGGCGACGTTCCAAGGCTCGTGACGTGGACGGCGACGGCTTCTTAATCAACCTCTTTCCACGGCGATCTCTTTCAAGGCGGAGCGATCCTCTCCAAGGCTCGACGAGGAGGAGAGGATGGCGTCATCACCATTGCTACTACCATCTTCACACCTTAGGCTCCTCTTTTTGTTATTACTTTAGTTTCATTTTACTTCATTGTAATCTCGTCACATCTTTAGTGTAAGCTTGTCTTGCATTTCATGTACTTGTTACTTTATGTTAATGAAAGAAGTGTTCATTGTATCTAGATCTTGTTTATCTTCCCTCTCTTCCTCCTTCTTCTACCTCTTCTTCTCCACTTTATGTAATCATTTTCTAAAGCATAGGCTCATAGTCATAAGTGTTTTTAATTAAGTGTTTGGTTCGTTCACAATTTCATTATTTTCTTTAAGCAAAGTAAAATCACAAGTGTTTTTCTTAAAGGTTACAAGGTTTTTAACTTTGAAAATCTCTTCTTCCCTGTGGATTCGACCCGTGCTTGCCATAGTCCTACGTTCTCTTTTGATCATTTTGTGCGAGTTCGATTTTAAGATTGTTATACGCGTGTTTTAAACGACGAACTTTCGCTTTATCAGCGCCCCATTCATGGGCCAAGCTTGGGCCAAGTTTGGTCCAAGGCCACCCTTAAGCGCATTCACCCATGCATGGCTTATGGCCCTTCCAACCTAGGTGGCCCATGATAGAAGGAAGCCCAATTGGACCGTAAGTGACTTATGGATCCATCATGAAGCCTAATGGCCACTCCCCCTTAATGGACTCTAAACGGCTTAAACCAAATGGCTTATTAAGAGCCTTACAATCAGCCCAAAATAAAAACCCAAGTAACAATACACATTACAAGCCTAAATTCAATTCAAACAAAGGCTAAAAGTACCCAAACTCAAGCCAAACTGTCTCCATTTCAAAGGGAAGCCGATGTAGCCCGATTGGTGCTCCGCGTATGGTACTGTCGGCTCGTCGGTTCGTGCTACTCGCACTAAGAAGTGTTGGTAGGCTCCCTTCCTTGTGATGATCACCTACTCATCCAGTATACAATCGATATACTTGCGTTGCGGCTAGAAGAGGTGGACTCTCAGGTGATGTGTCACTTACAATAGAAGATAAAGCTCGAAACTCACTAGGGATCACCGCGAGATTTTTGATATGCTACCAGATCATAAACATTGAACGTCGAACTGACACCATTGTCATCCGATGGTTCAATAACGTACGCATTCGAACCCACTTGTTTCGTGACTCGGGAAGGGTGGGTATCACAGACCTAGAGTTGCTTCACGGCCCCAAGAGGAAGCCGTTCAGGTATGACCCTGATCATGACGTACTCTCCTTTTGAACTCACAGACGTGTAGCATGCATCAGCTAACTCCTTATACGTGCATGGCTGGCCTTTGATTGGGACACACTTAATGCAAACCATATGCGTGAAAGAAAACAAACTGTAGAAACAAATAGACACACACATGACCTTAGACAAACCTAGACACTAAACAAACAATGCAACCCAAAGTTGGGGAACTCTTAGGCACCTAACATGAACCTACTGACTTATAAATGGGGGTTTAGAGGTTCGGGAGGATCACACCCAAGTGCACATCACCCTGGGTACCCGGGTCGGCAGCATGCTCTTCTAAAATCATATCAAAATACTCCTTCTCAAGTTCGGGGTCCGCCTCATAGGTGACCTCCACTAGCTCCGGTGGGGAGTCACGGACTGGAGTGTCCGAAATAGCCAATGATTCCCGAGTGGGACACTTGGCCACAAAGTGGCCAATTCCACCACACCTATAGCACTGGACACGTGGCCCTGTGCTAGAAGATGCTCCACCGGTCATCGGTCTCTTTCCCTTGTCTTCTCGTCAGGCCGGTGGTGATGGGAGCTGAGGTCAGGTTGGCAATGTGGGTTGCTGGGGGTGTGGGGTGGGGGTTGGTGCCTGTGGGCGAGGGAGAGGGTCCCTTGGAGGGAGAGGCCGAGGCCTGAGAGCAAAGGGGTCCTGGCGAGGGGGTTCTAGAGGACGAACCACCGGAAATCGGCTATAGAAACTAGGTGTTGTCCGAGAGTCGGACCCACGCTGAGGGATGGTTCCCGGTCGTTGGACGGGAGCAAAATCTGACTCAAACGGCTCCAATTAAAGAGCAACTTGATAGGCGGCCTCTAGGGTGGTCACATTGCGACGAAAGAGTTCGTATTTATAGTGGGGCCGCAGACCACGACGGAAGCGAAAAATAGGCATCGTGCTCTCTTCCGAGATGTCACATCGCAAAAAATATTCATCAAACTTTGCGATGTACTCGGACATAGACCTATCACCTTGGGTGAGGTTCTGCCACCGATCAATGAGTCGTTGACGATACGAGGTGGGAGATACTTAGTTCTAAGTCTATCCTTCATCTCATCCCAAGACTCAACCGGGGGCTCTCGACGCTGATAGAGCAAGCTCTCCACATTGCGTCAATAAGTTTGCGCTTTCCCTAACAACTTCATTTTAGCAAACCTGACTCTCTGGAGGTCTGTCATTTCGAACCACTCGAAGTACCGATCCATGCCGGCCTCCAATCGAGATAGACCTTTGGGTCCAAAGACCTGTTGAAAGTGGGAGAGTCTACTCGCACGGTCCTAAGGACTCTATCGTCCTCCTCATCTCTTGGCTGATGAAAGCCATGGCGGCGTCGGCCATTCCCCCCATACGCATTATCGGACCCATAGTCTTCTAGACCAAGGTCACGATGGGCCGCGGGAGTGGCCTGGACTTGGGCCATGGGAACGGGTTGGCCTTGGGGCACCGCGGGAGGAGGTGTGGGTGGTCCCTGAGCCGTTCCAGGGGGGTCCCCGTGTGACATCCTATCTAACCATCCAACTAGATCTTGGACAGACCTATCGGATGTCTCCATGCATTCCTCCATGGATCGAAGGCGACCATCCATATTTTCGGAAAAGTTTCGAAAGGTGGCTTCGGACCGGTCCATCCTAGCCATAATGGCCATCATTGCCTCATGTAAGGAGTGGAAGTCTCCCGAGGCGGCATCTCGTGGGTTAGCAATAGAAGCGGGGCGATGGTATTGGGTACCACGCCGGGTGGGCATGCAAAGACACGAAGGTTGGAATGCACTAACTAGGAACCCAGACTTAAACCGATATCCGGTACGAGGCGGAGGTTCGATCCGAAGAACTCCTCACGCGAGTGAATCACCTTCCCGATAGGCGTAACCTAACGATCGGACGACACCTTTTAATATAACGAATATTGGAATGCAAATGCAACCTTGCACTTAAATGACCCTAGACTTAAACTGACTCTCTGATACCAATTTGATGCGGGACGGATGAAGACCGGGCAAAGACGTACGACAGACTTGATGTGCGGCCAGCACTAACACGCTAAAGGCAAGCCGGGCGACTGTCCACCGTGGCGTTCTCCGGGTGGAGACGTCTCTCAATAGCACTCTAACTAGCCCGACGATCATCCCTGCGAGGGAAACGTGGAGATCGTAGCGGTTAAGGAACCACTGTCGCCTAGGGTGGTGTAGTCTGAGCTTGGTGCTCGACTGGAGCTAAGGAACGGCTCTCACTCACACACAATCGTGGCAATTGAAACTAGCTAATAGCCCTAATCTCACAAATGCAGCATATATGACAATATACTAAACCAGCAATGTGAGAGAGCAACGAAGCGCATACCTCCACGACTAGGTGTGGGGAAGGATTCCCGGCCGAATTCAAACAACCGCAATACACACAATTGTTAAGTTTACAATTTCAGAACCTGATGCCCACTCCACGTAGGGAGGTAAATGGCTACAAACACCAATTTTGGGGTTCCTGGAACCCGGGTTGACGGGCCGCACTCGCAGGAGGCGAGGGAAGCGAGCCGGAGCCGATCGCGTGGGCCGAATGGAAGTCGACTCGGTTCGGCCCGCGCTGCTCACCCTGCGCAGTGAACTTGCGAAGGACGGTGCGCCAAGATCCGATGCCCGATCGGAGTTCCGTTTGTTGGAGTATGTCAATGATAGGAAGAAGATCGTCTGCTCTGAAGAGCACGATCAAATCTTTTCAGATCTGGGCGCAGTAGTGACTGATCTGAGCTTCGAGTTTTGTGCACTCAGAACTGCACAATAAGACAAATAATTATCGAAAAGTTGGCTCCCGATGTCGGATCGAGGCGCCGTTTGTGGGAGCTCATCGGCGACATCCAGAGGGAGACGCAGACCGAAGCGCTTGCACAGATCTGCAAGGGATGAGGCGGCGTAGACTCGGGAAGTTGACTCTGGTTCTGAGTCGGGTCTGCATAGATCAGCTTGCGCGATCCCACGAGAGTCGCCTCCACGATCAGCACAGATCTCAGATCGAGACGAGATTGGCGGCAGCGCGAAGAGGACTCAAAATCCTACGATCACTCTGAAAGGAAGCTCCTGATGGTTTGAGAGGAGATTTGGGAAATTCGAATCCGTAAACTCCAGATCTGGAGAATTGGCTCGGGTAGATCTGCGCGCCGTCACGAAAAGAATTGCTGCCGACGATTCAGAACTCTGACTGACGTGAAACCACCTCTAAAATCTTCCTCACTCAATGAAGTATCACGGATAATTTTTGTGGAACCAGATGAGAAGGGAATGGGGAAGATATAGGGGCGAGTCACACGCCCAGATTCAATCCCGTCACAGGATTGGGAAGGGCTTCACACCCAAGGGGGAAACAAGAGAATCACTCTCTCTATGCAATTTTCTCTCACAAAATTTTCATTAACTTCTTCCCTTACACTATACACATGTTTATAAAGGAATTGGCAAGGGGTAGGGGGGATGGGAGCTTCGATGGAACAAGGGGAGGGGGAGGGGCTGCGCCCCTTTGACAATGAGAGGGAGAGAGGGGGGGACAAGGAGACATAGACTCACATACTTTCACCTACCTTTGAAATTCAAAGGTGAAGGGGGTAGGTGCCTGCCATTCTTTTGGACTAGCAGCCTTCTCCATATTCCCTTGTGGTAAATGAGGGAGGGGAGAAAAGAAAGCAAAAAAACTAGCCTAATACATCCAAAGAAGGGGGCGCCCCCTTCATGGGCCAAGCTTGGGCCAAGTTTGGTCCAAGGCCACCCTTAAGCCCATTCACCCATGCATGACTTATGGCCATTCCAACCAAGGTGGCCCATGATAGAAGGAAGCCCAATTGGACCGTAAGTGACTTATGGATCCATCATGAAGCCTAATGGCCACTCCCCCTTAATGGACTCTAAACGGCTTAAACCAAATGGCTTATTAAGAGCCTTACAATCAGCCCAAAATAAAACCCAAGTAACAATACACATTACAAGCCCAAATTCAATGCAAACAAAGGCTAAAAGTACCCAAACTCAAGCCAAACTGTCTCCATTTCAAAGGGAAGCCGATGTAGCCCGATTGGTGCTCTACGTATGGTACCGTCGGCTCTCCGGTTCGTACTACTCGCTCACTCTGGTGTCCACACCAATTCTCCCTGGGTGGGAGGAACTCGACCCCGTCGAGTAAGGGTCCTGTGGCTTGAACTCTTTGCATGTGATCAAGGCGTTGCTCATCGTGGGGCATCCTCGCCAACGCACTAAGAAGTGTTGGTAGGCTCCATTCCTTGTGATGATCACCTGCTCATCCAGTATACAATCTATATGCTTGCGTTGCGGCTGGAAGAGGTGGACTCTCGAGTGATGTGCCACTTACAACAGAAGGATAAAGCCCGAAACTCACTAGGGATCACAGCGAGTTTTTTGGTATGCTACCAGATCATAAACATTGAACGTTGAACTGACACCATAGTCATCCGGTAGTTCAATAACGTACGCATTCGAACCCACTTGTTTCGTGACTCGGGAAGGGTGGGTATCACAGACCTAGAGTTGCTTCACGGCCCCAAGAGGAAACCGTTCAGGTATGACCCTGATCATGACGTACTCTCCTTTTGAACTCACGGGCGTGTAGCATGCATCAGCTAACTCCTTATACGTGCATGGCTGGCCTTTGATTGGGACACACTTAATGCAAACCATATGCGTGAAAGAAAACAAACTGTAGAAACAAATAGACACACACATGACCTTAGACAAACCTAGACACCAAACAAACAATGCAACCCAAAGTTGGGGAACTCTTAGGCACCTAACATGAACCTACTGACTTCTAAATGGGGGTTCAGAGGTTCGGGAGATCACACCCAAGTGCACATCACCCTAGGTACCCGGGTCGGCAGCATGCTCTTCTAAAAGCATATCAAAATACTCCTTCTCAAGTTCGGGGTCCACCTCATAGGTGACCTCCACTAGCTCCGGTGGGGAGTCACGGACTGGAGTGTCCGAAATAGCCAATGATTCCCGAGTGGGACACTTGGCCGCAAAGTGGCCAATTCCACCACACCTATAGCACTGGTCACGTGGCCCTGTGCTAGAAGATGCTCCACCGATCATCGGTCTCTTTCCCTTATCTTCTCGTCGGGCCGGGGGTGATGGGAGCTGAGGTCGGGTAGGCAATGTAGGCTGCTGGGGGTGTGGGGTGGGGGTTGGTGCCTGTGGGCGAGGGAGAGCGTCCCTTGGAGGGAGAGGCCGAGGCCTGAGAGCAAAGGGGTCCTGGCAAGGGGGTTCCGGAGGACGAACCACTGGAAATCGGCTATAGGAACTAGGTGTGGTCGAGAGTCGGACCCACGCTGAGGGATGGTTCCCGGTCGTTGGACGGGAGCAAAATCTGACTCAAACTGCTCTAATTCGAGAGCAACTTGATAGGCGGCCTCTAGGGTGGTCACATTACGGCGAAAGAGTTCGTACTGATAGTGGGGCCGCAGACCACGACGGAAGCGAGAAACAAGCATCGTGCTCTCTTCCGAGATGTCACATCGCAAAAACTATTCATCAAACTCTGCGATGTACTCGGACACAGACCTATCACCTTGGGTGAGGTTCTGCCACCGATCAATGAGTCATTGACGGTACAAGGTGGGAAGATACTTAGTTCTAAGTCTTTCCTTCATCTCATCCCAAGACTCAACCGGGGGCTCTCGACGCTGATAGAGCAAGCTCTCCAAATTGCGTCAATAAGTTTGCGCTTTCCCTAACAACTTCAATTTAGCAAACCTGACTCTCCGGAGGTCCGTCATTTCGAACCACTCGAAGTACCGATCCATGCCGGCCTCCCAATCGAGATAGGGCTTTGGGTCCAAAGACCCGTTGAAAGTGGGAGGGTCTGCTCGCACGGTCCTAAGGACTCTATCGTCCTCCTCATCTCTTGGCTGATGAAAGCCATGACGGCGTCGTCCATTCCCCCCATACGCATTATCGGACCCATAGTCTTCTAGACCAAGGTCACGATGGGCCGCGAGAGCGGCCTGGACTTGGGCCATGGGAGCGAGTTGGCCTTGGGCCACCACGGGAGGAGGTGTGGGTGGGCCCTGAGCCGTTCCAGGCGGGTCCCGTGTGACATCCTATCTAACCATCCAACTAGATCTTGGACAGACTTGTCGGATGTCTCCATGCGTTCCTCCATGGATCAAAGGGGACCATCCATATTTTCAGAAAAGTTTCGAAAGGTGGCTTCGGACCAGTGCATCCGAGCCATAATGGCCATCATTGCCTCATGTAAGGTGTGGAAGTCTCCCGAGGCGGCATCTCGTGGGTTAGCCATAGAAGCGGGGCGATGGTATTGGGTACCACGCCGGGTGGGCATGTAAAGACACGAAGGTTAGAACTAGGAACCTAGACTTAAATCGATATCCGGTACGAGGCGGAGGTTCGATCCGAAGAACTCCTCACGCGAGTGAATCACCTTCACGATAGGCGTAACCTAACGATCGGACGACACCTTTTAATATACCGAATATTGGAATGCAAATGCAACCTTGCACTTAAATGACCCTAGACTTAAACCTACTCTCTGATACCAATTTGATGCGGGATGGATGAAGACCGGGCTAAGACGTATGACAGACTTGATGTGCGGCCAGCACTAACACGCTAAAGGCAAGCCGGGCGGCTGACCACCATGGCGTTCTCCGGGTGGACACGTCTCTCAACAGCACTCTAACTAGCCCGACGATCATCCCTTGCGAGGGAAACGTGGGGATCGCAGCGGTTAAGAAACCACTGTCGCCTAGGGAGGTGTAGTCCGAGCTCGGTGCTCGACTGGAGCTAAGGAACAGCTCTCACTCACCCACAATCGTGGCAATTGAAACTAGCTAATAGCCCTAATCTCACAAACGTAGCATATATGACAATATACTAAACCAGCAATGTGAAAGAGGAACGAAGCGCATACCTCCACGACTAGGCGTGGGGAAGGATTCCCGGCCGAATTCAAACAACCGCAATACACACAATTGTGAAGTTTACAATTTCAGAACCTGATGCCCACTCCATGCAGGGAGGTAAAGGGCTACAAACACCAATTTTGGGGTTACTGGAACCCGGGTTGACGGGCCGCACTCGCAGGAGGCAAGGGAAGCGAGCCGGAGCCGATCGGGTGGGCCGAATGGAAGTCGACTCGGTTTTGCCCTCGCTGCTCACCCTGCGCAGTGAACTTGCGAAGGACGGTGCGCCAAGATCCGATGCCCGATCGGAGTTCCGTTTGTTGGAGTATGTCAACGATAGGAAGAAGATCGTCTGCTCTGAAGGGCACGATCAAATCTTTTCAGATCTGGGCGCAGTAGTGACTGATCTGAGCTTCGAGTTTTGTGCACTAAGAACTGCACAATAAGACAAATAATTATCGAAAAATTGGCTCCCGATGTGGGATCAAGGCTCCGTTTGTGGGAGCTCGTTGGTGACATCCATAGGGAGACGCAGACTGAAGAACTTGCACAGATCTGCAAGGGATGAGGCGGGGTATACTCGGGAAGTTGACTCTGGTTTTGAGTCAGGTCTGCACAGATCAGCTTGCGCGATCCCACGAGAATCGTCGCTACGATCAGCACAGATCTCAGATCGAGACGAGATTGGCGGCAGCGCGAAGAGGACTCAAAATCCTACGATCACTTCAAAAGGCAGCTCCTGATGGTTTGAGAGGAGATCTAGGGAAATTCGAATCAGTAAACTCCAAATCTGGACAGCAGGCTCGGGCAGATCTGCGCGCCGTCATGAAAAGAATTGCTGCCGGCGATCCAGAACTATGATCGATGCAAAATCACCTTTGAAATCTTTCTGACTTGATGAAGTATCACGGATAATTTTCGTGGAACCAGATGAGAAGGGGATGGGGAGTATATGGGGGCGAGTCACACGCCCAGATTCAATCCCATCACAGGATTGGGCAGGGCTTCACACCCAAGGGGGAAACAAGAGAATCACTCTCTCTATGCAATTTTCTCTCACAAAATTTTCATTAACTTCTTCCCTTACACTATACACATATTTATATAGGAATTAGCAAGGGGTAGGGGGGATGGGAGTTTCGATGGAACAAGGGGAGGGGGAGGGGCTGCGCCCCTTTGACAATGAGAGGGAGAGAGGGGGGGACAAGGAGACATAGACTCACCTACTTTCACCTACCTTTGAAATTCAAAGGTGAGGGGGGGTAGGTGGCAGCCATTCTTTTGGACCAGCAGCCTTCTCCATATTCCCTTGTGGTAAATGAGGGAGGGGAGAAAACAAAACAAAAAAACTAGCCTAATACATCCAAAGAAGGGGGCACGCCCTTCGTGGGCCAAGCTTGGGCCAAGTTTGGTCCAAGGCCACCCTTTAGCCCATTCACCCATGCATGGCTTATGGCCCTTCCAACCTAGGTGGCCCATGATAAAAGGAAGCCCAATTGGGCCTTAAGTGGCTTATGGATCCATCATGAAGCCTAATGGCCACTCCCCCTTAATGGACTCTAAACGGCTTAAACCAAATGGCTTTTTAAGAGCCTTACAATCAACCCAAAATGAAAACCCAAGTAACAATACACATTACAAGCCCAAATTCAATCCAAACAAAGGCTAAAAGTACCCAAACTCAAGCCAAACTGTCTCCATTTCAAAGGGAAGCTGATGTAGCCCGATTGGTGCTCTGCGTATGGTACCGTCGGCTCGCTGATTCGTGCTACTCGCTCGCTCTGGTGTCCGCACGACTCTGAACCAAACGTAAGGAATTATAAAACCAAAAGTGACGCCAGTCTGGAGGAACTATACTAAATGAAACAAATTGACAAGACCAACCTCATGGGGGACACAATCCCGCGGTCCAATGAGGAGGCCAAAAGCAGGCAGCAAAAGTAAAGAAATAGGATAAAGCTCCAGACGGGGACCTTTTAATCAACCAAACCAAGCGAATTGACCAAAGAGAACCTTCCAACTCAGAGTGGAATTAGTTCCTCTTACTCAAACACTAAACATACAACTAACCATTACTGATGGGATATTCTTCAAGCAAACCATGGGTCATGAAAGCTCAAAAGGATGCGTATGATGCATGCTGGGCTAAAATAAATGAAATCGTTAAAATAAATGCAATGAAAGATTAAAATATAAAATACTCGATAATAATATTGCTAAGCTGGGAAAATCAGAGTCAAGATACCATCCGCAACCACAGCGTGCAGGATAGAACCATCCTCTCATGACATCCCAACCTAAAGGCCTATCTGAAGGTTAAACACGTGAACCAGGATCGTCTGCATTTTTGTTAAAGGGGAACATCAGATCTTGGAACACGTAAATAACCAACTGATTCTCAAGATAATATATTATAGTACCATATAATAATGCAATAAGGGTGATAAAGTTAAAAGGCCATACCTGACTTACCTGAGCAGGTGAAATGGCAAGTTTTTGGATTTTCTTTTTCAGATTTTTATGGATTTTTATGAATAAGACAAACAAGATAAACATAGCGATTAACATAATGACAAACAACATGACATAATATGACGAATGGAAACAACACAACAAGACGAACAAGCACCTAGGCAAAGGCATAAACAGACAATACGTATGCATGAACATGGTGTGACGAGACAACAATCGGCGGGACAACACATGGTTGGGATAAGAACATGACGGATCACACGGTTGCAACAACACCTAGAACATAGAGGGATGAATATCAACATATGCAAGGCAACTATGTGGTGAGGAACAAAACAACAAGCGTGGGACAACATGGTGGGACATAAAGACGAGATAAGGACACGGCGGGACAACACATGAACAAACACGCACTTCAATCAAAACCCAAGATCAAAATGAAGCAGAACCGCCAGGTTCATAATCGTGAGGCAAAGCCCTCTCATAAAGATATGATCATTGCAAACAAAAGCTGGGAGGACATGAGCTTCAGAACAGATCGAGAGATATGTAGAAGGAAACAGATCAGAAGATGTGAACAGGAGGCAGAGCAAAAAGATATAGCAAGGAATGCCTGAGTACTTGCAACCTGCACACTTAGCAAACGGATTACATATCTGTCCTTAAAATAAATGCAAATGCATGAAAAAGACACATTTTTTTAGATTTTTGTGATCTTTTTTTTTTGATTTTTTTAGATTTTCAATAGTATTTCATTTTTCGGGATTTTTTTGAAGTATTTGATTTCTTAGGTTTTTAAAATATTTGATTTTTTTTAAAATTTTAAAATATTTGATTTTTTTGGATTTTTGACAATATTTATTTTTTTTTAGAAATTTTGATTTTGACATAGCAATCCGCAGCACCTAAAGACGGGCTCAAACTACTGGCCAGGGATCGTCGTTTCTACCCCTTTCATTAAAGGCTTCCCTTAAGCAGGGCGTGCATGTGAGGGTGGCTTACCAACTAAGGTCATACCCGAGATACAACCCAGCCTAAGAGGGAGAAGCAGAAGAAAAATATGGAGACAAGCTTCGTGTAAGATGGGAGATATCAAGGCTCGAATTCCTTCCAAGGCACCACCCCTCAAAGAGATAGCCTGTTGTGCTAGGGCTTTGTGTCTTTGATTTTTAGACCCATATTTATCAGGCACGCATGCGACCGGGCTCATGACGTCCCGCGGGGAACTGTACTGCCACTCTTGCCATGCCTTCCAATCATAATTTTACATTGAATTATTTTCTCATTTTGGTAGCCCTTATTGGCTAGATATAGCATGAAAGCTCAATTTTGAGGGTCAAGACTACCCTTATTTGAGACCTCTCCCGTGTTAGGGAGCGCCTAGGTTGGTCATCTCATCCATCCATCTCTTGCCCCTGCACTTGGCCGAGTAGAGAAAAGAAAAGACCTTTGTGCATACCCAAAGTATGGCCAAAGCAGCAACGGTGTGCCTCAGAGAGATCGGCTATGGCTTGCCATGAAGTGTGTTAAAAACCCGTACTCATAGGTCACCCTCAACAATCGAGGAAAGAAACTAGACTCCCAGCGTGGAACTATCACCAGCCTAAGGATGCTACAGAAGCTAACTTTTTTATTTGACACAAAGTTAAGATCTAATTAAACAAATACTCCTAAAGCCACTCAATCATGTTAAGGAATCATATGCAGAAATAATAGAAATAATGGAAATGAAAGCACGTTTCTTGCACAAAATAAAGATACCTTTGTAGATCCATGACGTGGAAACCAGCATCCTGAAGCGATTTCGATCGTCGAGCTTTGAGGAGCGCGAGTAGCTTTGCATTTCTTGCTTGCCAGGATAAAGGATGAAAGGAGAGCAGAGGATTGGATTCCTCGACACAGAGGAGTGGCAGACATCATACTGTACGAAGAAGGGATAAAAAGGAAGATAGACGAGGGTTAGAACTCCCTCATTAAGGCATTGAGGCCCTGATAACAAGGAACCAGATACAGAATAAACAGGGATTAACTGAGATTAAGGTGGGCTAAAGCCTCGAAAACAGCAAGAAAAAGGGTGGTGACGCCGAAAGGGTGAGGAGGAAAGAACAGATGAACCATAAGAAGATTGTGGCAAAGATAAGGGGGAAGAGGAGTGATCATTCGACGTGGTCGGAGAAAAGGAATTAGAATCACCCGACAGGGTTGGGGAAGGAGAATGAGAATCACCCGCCAATGACGGGGAAAGAAAATGATAGACACCCGATAGGGTTGGGGAAAAGAAATGGAAACCACCCGACAAAGTCGGGGAAGGATCAGAAAAACCACCCGACAAGGTCGGGGAACGAGCACAAGGAATCCCCAACAGGGTCGGGGGAAAGAGACGAGAAGTGAAATCCTGGCGTACCCGGGGAGAAAAACTAGAAGATGCCCCTAGATCAGGGGAAGAGGGGGACATAAGCCGATGCCTAGAATGGTGAGAATAGGAGAAGTTGGTGGAAATATGGTCAGGTGGTGGAAGGTACACCACCCAAGGATAAGAACCGAGCAGAAGAAAAGATGAATAGACGGAAGAAGGAGAGGAGGAAGTGGACCCCCAAGTGCACAACTGACAGCCCTTGAACTTATGTCGTCACCTCTTCTTAGCAGAAATCTTCTCGAAACAACGCCGCCTGGCGCGGACTCGAACCTGCGGGCTTCTTATCTTGCAATACCTTCTCAAATAACGGGCCCACCTGGCAGACGGCCTGGCCCAGCTGTGAGCATGCAACTTCATCAGGGCGGCTACCCCTAGCTGTGTGGTGCTAACCTCAGAAGGACATTCCAGAACAATTAACTCCTTGTAATGAGCATCAGGAAGTAATAGAGTTTTGTCATTCAGCACTAGAAGCATAAGATTCGGTAACTCCACTCGGCAATCGAGCATGAAGCACAACTCCCTTGCTAGAAGTGTAGGACGGAACTGGGGGAGGGTGATGCGTGGCGTTGACGTGGCCGATTCACCAATAAACCGAGGAAGATTACATAAGATGTGCAGAATGTCCTTGGAAAATGTAGAAGACACGGACAATTTCCCCTTGAATGCTAAATTCATTAAACCTTCGGCGGCCGTGTGGGTTAGCACCATCCGGGCGGAAAACTCTTCTGGGCCAGTGAACTGAATAGTAATCAAGCGAGGGGTGATAACAACATAAATCGTGGATTCTCCTGCGAGCAAAGAGACTGCCACCAGCCTCGCTTTAGAAGGAACTGGAACCAGTGCTAAGTAACTCTTCTCAGCAACCGCCTTCATAGCAAATGCAGGCTCCTTGTTCCCAAAATAGCCAAGGGCTAGGACTCGGATCGGCATGCGGGAAATAACATCCTGGATCTTGAAATGCACGATTGAAACCTGGCTTGGCTCTTTATCTCCCTGGGGACTAGACCCGAGGGGCACCAAAGCTAGCACGTACCTGCTCTGCGAAGTGGGAAGTGGTAGGGGGAGGTTAGAAGGAGGTGGTTTGAAGTGTCACGCCCCGAGCCTTATTTACAGCGGAAGACTCGCTCGGGGAGCGTGAACAGCCGGCATGGTAAGCCTCTTGCAAGCAAGAATCAATCAGAGCACGAGACAATCACACAATTAAATGCAATTGCACAAGATGTAATCAACCTCAACTTTATTTTATAAATAATCAAAATTCATAATACAACCAACTTTTCATCATCTTTTCCTTCTACTAGACTCAAGAAATAGA
Organism: Amorphophallus konjac; assembly: GCA_022559845.1. Lineage (NCBI taxonomy): Eukaryota > Viridiplantae > Streptophyta > Magnoliopsida > Alismatales > Araceae > Amorphophallus > Amorphophallus konjac. The sequence goes on from CM040123.1 coordinate 364,012,214, forward strand.
AAAATTACATTGACTTAATCTAGACAATTTAGACTTCCTATGTCTTCACTCTTGTCATAATAACATTCAATCGCTCTCGGACCCGCTACTTGAATCACCCGAATCTGAATTCGAACTATTTCCATCTCCTGAAAAACATTGGAAATAGGTAATGAGCACACTTGCCCAGTAGGTATCTTCGCATCAACTTGAAGGCATTATTAAAGTGATTATCATTTTAGCCCTAAAGAAATAAGGTAAAATCATGCGAATGCGAATCAATCATGCGATCAAATCAATAGTAACAAGATAACCAGGTAAGATAGAATGATCAAGAATGAGTTAGCAAGAATATAACAAGAACATGATATTGGCCTTCCATGAACAAGAATGTAACGAGATTGTACTAGCAAGCCACATATTCATCATATTAGTCTCTTTTGAGTACATAGTTCGTGAATTTCTGTGGAATATCAAGCAACAATGTCATGTTGTGCCGTGGATCTTCACTTATTTATAGAAATAGTACTCCCAGCGCAATGCGACGCCAGTAGCATCATACCCCATGGTTTATAAAATAGTATGTTTCTGGCAATCAGCTGAGGGGACTAGCATAGAGCCCTTGAACACAATCAGTGCTCGATCGCATCTTCATTTATAAATTAAGCTACTTCCATGCAATATAACAGTAAAGTATGGCCAAGAATATAGCACTTCCAATAATTCCATGATAACGAAAATCAATGAATGAATGCTCAACGTAAGAATGTAGGAGTCAAGAAATAGACTTTAAACAATGTCATGCTCATAGAAATAAATCGACAGCATAACGGTATTTTCCTTAACTTCCATTTCATTTAGATCAATTTAAGCAATATGACAAGTTCTAGATCATCAAGGTTTGTCTAGAATCATTGGAATATCAACCCTTGGTCAAACCTTGGGTTAACATAAACAAGCTATGTAACGGTCATTGGCTGGGCCGTTACATTATGTAACGCGCCAATAATGGGCCGTTACCATGATCCTAGTCCAGAAGGACAAAAATAGACCCAGAGGAATGTGACGGTCTGGCACTGGGACGTTACGTGATCCTGACGGTCCAGTTCAAGGCCGTTACATTTCAAGAATCAAAACCACGATAAAGTGTTCTAATTAATGGGCTTTCATTGGTACAACCAACTCGGCGTCCTAGTGGGAATCCCAGGCTCGCGGAGAATTACGGAGGCCTTGAAACAATGATTTCCTAGTCCATTAGAAGGAATATCCAATAGAGAGGTCCTCATGTCCAAGATTGTGTTCCTATAGTGCAAAGTGTGAACTAATGACAACATACCGGAATATGTGCCATGTACTTATAGAATTGACTCTATTGACAAAGAGAGATATGTATAATCAATGTGAAAATCATGATAAAAACTCCGTCAATACAATGTTAAAAAGTCATGCTTTATAGTACAAAACTATAGAATTTGGTTTAACATAACTTAAGTAGAAGTGATGACAAAACATGCAATACCTATCATGAATAATCAAATATCCTTAAAATCACATGATTAGGTTTAAAACTTAGGTAACTAGGTTTTCACAATAATAATATTGGCAGGTTATATTCTATCTTAGGGTTGACAGAACACAGAATATAACGGTCTGGAGATGGGGCGTCACAGTGAAAGTGACGGTCAGGACCCAGCCGTTACATGAATGTAACGCGTCTGTCCAAGCGCGTTAGAACCAACAGTGCAATTCAAATACCACAAAGTGTGTAACGGTCTGTCGTAGGGCCGTTACTTGAAAGTGACGGTCCTATGCTAGTGCGTTACAGTATCTGCTAACAGAAAATGATATAGGCATAAAGAGATCGATTCATATCATGTCTATAATCAAAATATCATGAGTTTCTAGACATGATAACGAAGTATAGGTTATCTATATGCGTTGGTATTGATGAATAGATGGATAGTCAAGTCTTTAATCTTTAGTTAGGGCTAAGAGAAACATGATATGCATAGAGCCAATAAAACATGAAATTGATGATCAATCATGCATGAAATCCAATCAAAACAGAGGCTCTTACTCCTATCACGTTATTTTTGCCGTTCATGAGATAACCTACCTCTTACTTAGACTATAGTTTCAGAATTTGGTTGAGAACCTTGCCCTAGATCACTTCCTTCTCTTGTGACCTTTTCAGCAACTTCCTTGGGCTCTAACTCCACGACCTCTTGACCTAAAGATGTGAAATTCGGAGGGGAGTTAGTCTAAAGTATTGTAATCAAATACTTCTAAAGAACTTACCTGAGATAGTGACTCCTTACCTTGCTTCTTTATGTCCAAAAAGTAAGGGTCGCACAGTTCAGAACTATGCCCTATTTATAAGGTTTAGACTAGGGTTTGAGGATTAGATCGAGTTTAGAGTCCTTATTTCATCAACTCCTAATCCCTAAGAGTCCTTAGTATTATTATAACTCTTCCCAAGTCGATCCTTAGTGGATAGGAACATCAAGTTCCAATCTTTTCATGAGTCCCTTCACTTACGGAACTAACCGGAATGTAACGGTCGAGTGCCCATGCGTTACATGGCTGTGGCGGTCTTACGATAGACAGTTACCGTCATCGTAGCATAGAGTTTCAATTTATAAAAACTCTTTTGTTAATTATCTAAATAATTATCTTATATTATTAGTATTTATCCTTAATATCCGTGGATAGGCTTAAATACCTTCTAGAATATGGGCCTAACTTAATGGGCATGAGTTTAAAACCTCTTGGACTTTACTTAAGTGGGTTGGGTTAATTGATTAACACTATTTGGCCTTTTAATGACTTATTTAATAAAATAGACCGTTTATAAATTTATTTAGGCCTTTATAATTTCTAGAAAATTATTTAAAATTTCTGGGGCACTACACCCTCCCCCACTTAGAAGGAATTTGGTCCCCAAATTCAAAACATGGATTGTGGAGAGTGTACTTACAGTCAAACAATTCCGGGAATCTTTTCTGCATGGCTGATTCGGTTTCCCATGTTGCTTCATAAGGCCATGCTTTCTTCCATTGAATCTTAACCATAGGAATGACCTTATTTCTGAGTTGACGCACTTCTCGATCCAGAATCTTTATCGGTGTTTGTTCGTATGTCAAGTCTTTCTGAATCTCTATATTGTCATAAGTGATAATGTGATCTAGATCATACACATATTTCTTCAGCATAGAGATGTGAAATACGTCATGAACTCCTGCTAATTGTGGTGGTAAAGCCAATCTATAAGCCACTTCACCGATCCTCTCGAGGATTTCAAATGGACCGATAAATCTTGGAGTTAGCTTTTCTTTAATGCCAAATCTTCGAATACCACGACCCGGAGAAACCTTTAAATATACATGTTCTCCTACTTGAAATTCCAAGTCGCGTCTTCGATTGTCAGCATAAGAGTTCTGCCTATCTTGTGCCATTTTCATCCTTTCCTGAATGAGCTTGATTTTCTCTGTAGAGTCCCTGATCAAATCAGGGCCTAGAAATTGCCTTTCCCCTATTTCATTCCAACATATTGGTGATCGACAACTTTTCCCATATAGGGCTTCAAAAGGTGCCATTTGTATGCTTGCCTGATAACTGTTGTTATATGCAAATTCTACCAGAGGTAAGTGATCATGCCAACTTCCTCCAAAATCAATGACACAAGCCCTGAGCATATCTTCTACCACTTGATTTGTTCTTTCTGTTTGTCCATCAGTTTGTGGATGGAAAGCTGTGCTAAAATTCAATCTAATCCTAAGTGAGTGTTATAAACCTTTCCAGAACTGTGATGTGAATCAAGGATCTCTATCTGATATAATAGAGACAGGGACACCATGTAGTTTAACAATTTCTTTTATGTATAAGGCTGCTAGAATATCCACAGACCATCGACTCTTAATTGGTATGAAATGTGCATATTTAGTCAATCGGTCTATGATTACCCATATGCCATCGTGTCCACCTCTTGTCTTAGGTAATCCCATGATGAAATCCATTCCTATGCTCTCCCATTTCCATTCAGGAATACTTAAAGGATGCAATTTTCCTACAGGTCTAAAATGTTCCGCCTTAACTTGTTGACATGTGAGACATCGTGACACGAAGTCTGCTACTTCCCTCTTCATATTGGGCCATCAGAAGTTTCTTTTAAGATCCTGATACATTTTTGTACCTCCTGGATGAATGGTGTACTTTGATTTATGTGCTTCTTCTAAGATCAATTTCTTTGTGTCTTCATGATCCGGTATACACATTCGGCCCTTGAATAGCAATCTTCCATCTTCGGAAATAGAAAAATCATGTCTCTGTTCAATATTGGCCCTAATTTCTAATAAAATTGGGTCATCCTCTTGTAACTTGGCCAAATCCTCAATCAATGTAGGTTGAGCTCGAATGTTTGCTATAAAGTAATCTTCTTCCTTAATGTCAACATCTAGATTTAACTGAGCAAATTGAGGAATAGGGTTAGTCATACTAATCATGAGACTTGATAACATACCAATTGGTTTCCTGCTGAGTGCATCTGCTACAGCATTCGCCTTGCCAGCATGATATTGAATAGCGAAATCGAAGTCTTTAAGATATTCCAACCATCTCCTCTGCCTCATGTTAAGCTCTTTTTGAGAAAATAAATATTTCAAACTCTTGTGGTCTGTGTAGATCGTGAACTTTTCTCCATAAAGATAATGACGCTAAATCTTCAAGGCGAATATAACTGCTGCTAATTCCAAATCATGTACTGGATAATTCTCTTCGTGGCGTTTCAGTTGTCTTGAAGAATAGCAAATCACCTTTCCATCTTGCATAAGGACACATCCTAAGCCAATTCCAGATGCATCCGTATATACTTCAAATCCAGCACCCTCTATTGGTAGCGACAAAACAGGGGCTGTTGTAAGATGATTCTTAAGACTTTGAAAACTCTTTTCACAGTCCTTCGACCAGATAAAAGGATTTTCTTTTCTAGTAAGTCTAGTTAAAGGAACCGCGATCTTTGAAAAGTCCTTTATGAATCTTCTATAATAACCTGCTAGACCCAAAAAGCTTCTGACTTCTGATACAATCATTGGTCGGCTCCAATCTCTGACAGCTTCTACCTTAGAAGGATCCACAACAATACCTTATTTTGAAATGATGTGGCCTAGGAATGAGACTTCCTTGAGCCAGAATTCACACTTATTGAGTTTGGCATATAGCTTGTGTTCTCTAAGTGTTTGCAAAGCTATCCTTAGATGTTCTTCATGTTCTTCTTTAGTCTTGGAGTATATCAGGATATCATCGATGAAGACGACGATGAATTGGTCTAAATATTGCTGGAAGACACTATTCATAAGTTGCATGAATGCTGCTGGGGCATTAGTTAACCCAAACGGCATTACCACGAATTCATAGTGGCCATAACGACTTCGAAAGCCGATTTGTAAATGTCCTCTTCCTTGATTCTAAGCTGATGATAACCTGATCTTAGGTCAATCTTAGAAAAATATTCTGCTCCCGAAAGCTGATCGAAGAGCTCATCAATACGCGGCAATGGGTATTTGTTCTTGATCGTAAGTTGATTCAATCGCCGGTAGTCAATGCATAACCTGAGAGAACCATCCTTCTTCTTGACAAATAGAACAGGCGCACCCCAAGGGGATGTGCTAGGTCTAATGAAACCCTTGTCTAGAAGTTCCTGTAATTACTTCTTTAATTCCTTGAGTTCTGTGGGGGACATCCTGTAAGGGGCTATAGAAACAGGTGCTGCACCTGGAATGAGTTCGATGGTAAAGTTTACTTCCCTCTCGGGCGGTAAATTAGGTAGTTCAGATGGGAACACGTCTAGGAATTCATTTGCAATAGGAATGTTTACTAGGATAATTTCTTAGATTCGGTGACAATGACTGAAGCAGGAAAAGCTTCACATCCTTGCGAGATAAGTTTGCAAGCGTGTAGAGAAGATATAATGGTAGGATGCTTCTTGTATTTGATGCCAAGAAAGAAAAATCTTGGAAGACCGGGCTTTCAGAAAGATATAATCCTATTCATCTCGTCGATCCAATTTTCTGCTTCGTCTGGATTGGAAGATCCATAGAAACGCGGAGGATTTAGACTCCGAAATTACGATGAAGGTCACCAGCCCTTGCCCCTGCACCACCTTGTGCTATAGTTTGCAGTGCCTGGGTGAGGCCGGCAATAGTTTGTGAAAACTAAATCTTAAAAGCTAATTAATTATCTTATCCCGGGCTCTACCCAATCCTCACATGGGTACGGAAATTCTTCCTTAGTTCATAGGTATGGGTCCTTAACCATGGACTTATCCTATGACATGACTCTTTTCCCTAAGTCCTGAGACTTAGGCTCTGATACCAACTTAACTGTCACACCCCGAGCCTTATTTACAGCGGAAGACTCGCTCGGGGAGCGCGAATAGCCGGCATGGTAAGCCTCTTGCAAGCAAGAATCAATCAGAGTGCGAGACAATCACACAATTAAATGCAATTGCACAAGATGTAATCAACCTCAACTTTATTTTATAAATAATCAGAATTCATAATACAACCAACTTTTCGTCATCTTTTCCTTCTACTAGACTCAAGAAATAGGAAAATTACATTGACTTAATCTAGACAATTTAGACTTCCTATGTCTTCACTCTTGTCATAATAACATTCAATCGCTCTCGGACGCGCTACTTGAATCACCCGAATCTGAATTCGAACTATTTCCATCTCCTGAAAAACATTAGAAATAGGTAATGAGCACACTTGCCCAGTAGGTATCTTCGCATCAACTTGAAGGCATTATTAAAGTGATTATCATTTTAGCTCTAAAGAAATAAGGTAAAATCATGCGAATGCGAATCAATCATGCGATCAAATCAATAGTAACAAGATAACCATGTAAGATAGAATGATCAAGAGTGAGCTAGTAAGAATATAACAAGAACATGATATTGGCCTTCCATGAACAAGAATGTAACGAGATTGTACTAGCAAGCCACATATTCATCATACTAGTCTCTTTTGAGTACATAGTTCGTGAATTTCTGTGGAATATCAAGCAAGAATGTCATGTCGTGCCGTGGATCTTCACTTATTTATAGAAATAGTACTCCCAGCGCAATGCGACGCCAGTAGCATCATACCCCATGGTTTATAAAATAGTATGTTTCTGACAATCAGCCGAGGGGACTAGCATAGAGCCCTTGAACACAATCAGTGCTCGATCGCATCTTCAGTTATAAATTATGCTACTTCCACGCAATATAACTGTAAAGTATGGCCAAGAATATAGCACTTCCAATAATTCCATGATAACGAAAATCAATGAATGAATGCTTCAACGTAAGAATGTAGGAGTCAAGAAATAGACTTTAAACAATGTCATGCTCATAGAAATAAATCGACAGCATAACGGTATTTTCCTTAACTTCATTTCATTTAGATCAATTTAAGTAATATGACAAGTTCTAGATCATCAAGGTTTGTCTAGAATCATTGGAATATCAACCCTTGGTCAAACCTTGGGTTAACATAAACAAGCTATGTAACGGTCATTGGCTGGGCCGTTACATTATGTAACGCGCCAGTAATGGGCCGTTACCGTGATCCGAGTCCAGAAGGATAAAAATAGACCCAGAGGAATGTGATGGTCTGGCACTGGGACGTTACGTGATCTGACGGTCCAGTTCAAGGCCGTTACATTTCAAGAATCAAAACCACGATAAAGTGTTCTAATTAATGGGCTTTCATTGGTACAACCAACTCGGTGTCCTAGTGGGAATCCCAGGCTCGCAGAGAATTACGGAGGCCTTGAAACAATGATTTCCTAATCCATTGGAAGGAATATCCAATAGAGAGGTCCTCATGTCCAAGATTGTGTTCCTATAGTGTAAAGTGTGAACTAATGACATCATACTGGAATATGTGCCATGTACTTATAGAATTGACTCTATTGACAGAGAGAGATATGTATAATCAATGTGAAAATCATGATAAAACTCCGTCAATACAATGTTAAAAAGTCATACTTTATAGTACAAAACTATAGAATTTGGTTTAACATAACTTAAGTAGAAGTGATGACAAAACATGCAATACCTATCATGAATAATCAAATATCCTTAAAATCACATGATTAGGTTTAAAACTTAGGTAACTAGGTTTTCACAATAATAATATTGGCAGGTTATATTCTGTCTTAGGGTTGACAGAACATAGAATATAACGGTCTGGAGATGGGGCGTCACAGTGAAAGTGACGGTCAGGACCCAGCCGTTACATGAATGTAACGCGTCTGTCCAAGCGCGTTAGAACCAACAGTGCAATTCAAATACCACAGAGTGTGTAACGGTCTGTCGTAGGGCCGTTACTTGAAAGTGACGGTCCTATGCTAGTGCGTTACAGTATCTGCTAACAGAAAACAGTATAAGCATAAAGAGATCGATTCATATCATGTCTATAATCAAAATATCATGAGTTTCTAGACATGATAACGAAGTATAGGTTATCTATATGCGTGGGTATTGATGAATATATGGATAGTCAAGTCTTTAATATTTAGTTAGGGCTAAGAGAAACATGATATGCATAGAGCCAATAAAACATGAAATTGATGATCAATCATGCATGAAATCCAATCAAAACAGAGACTCTTACTCCTATCACGTTTTTTTTTCCGTTCATGAGATAACCTACCTCTTACTTAGACTATAGTTTCTGAATTTGGTTGAGAACATTGCCCTAGATCCCTTCCTTCTCTTGTGACCTTTTCAGCAACTTCCTTGGGCTCTAACTCCACGACCTCTTGACCTAAAGATGTGAAATTCGGAGGGGAGTTAGTATAAAGTATTGTAATCAAATACTTCTAAAGAACTTACCTGAGATAGTGACTCCTTGCCTTGCTGCTTTACGTCCAAAAAGTAAGGGTCGCACAGTTCAGAACTATGCCCTATTTATAAGGTTTAGACTAGGGTTTGAGGATTAGATCGAGTTTAGAGTCCTTATTTCATCAACTCCTAATCCCTAAGAGTCCTTAGTATTATTATAACTCTTCCCAAGTCGATCCTTAGTGGATAGGAACATCAAGTTCTAATCTTTTCATGAGTCCCTTCACTTACGGAACTAACATGAATGTAACGGTCGAGTGCCCATGCGTTACATGGCTGTGGCGGTCTTACGATAGACCGTTACAGTCATCGTAACTTAGAGTTTCAATTTATAAAAACTCTTTTGTTAATTATCTAAATAATTATCTTATATTATTAGTATTTATCCTTAACATCCATAGATAGGCTTAAATACCTTCTAGAATATGGGCCTAACTTAATGGGCCTGAGTTTAAAACCTCTTGGACTTTACTTAAGTGGGTTGGGTTAATTGATTAACACTATTTGGCCTTTTAATGACTTATTTAATCAAATAGACCATTTATAAATTTATTTAGGCCTTTATAATTTCTAGAAAATTATTTAAAATTTCTGGGACACTACATGAAGGGTGCGGGTGGCGCTAGCGCAAGTGATGGAGAAATACTGATGATGACGGGCATGAGTGGAGGTAAAGGCAAAAGTGGAGGTATGGGTTTAGGGTCGGCCTGCTCGGGCTCAGAGGATGATGGCGAAAGAAGTGGCATCGGTCGCGGGGATGGTTGTGAAGGCGACGGAACAGGGATTATTACGAGGGGAGGTGATGAAGACGGTGGTGAGGGTAATGGGGATAATGGAGAAGGTGATGATGGAGATGTGGCCAATGGAGGCGCCGAAGATGGGGGTGGAGAAGGTGGTGGCAAAGGGGGTGATGTGGTTGATGGAGATGGTGAAGGTGAAGAGGAAGGAGGTGAAGGTAGGGATGGGGAAGAAGGAGGAGAGGAAGGTAGTGGCGTAGTGAAGGAAGTGGCGGGTGGTGGCGCTCTTCGGCGTATCTTTACAACACGTCAGAGATGTTGGGGATAGGTGTGGTGGTGGAAACGGAGGGTGAAGGAGAAGTTGCCCGAGCGGAGGCTGAAGTAGGCAAAAGTGGTGGAGGAGATGGGATAGAGGAAGAAGTGGGTAACAGAGCAGGTACCTTATCAACTGAAGAAACACCAGGGTGCCCTTGGTCTTGACGTGGAGACGGTTGCCTAGGCGGCACGACTTGCTGCTGTTGCTGCTTGCTGCTGAGATCTGAAATAACTTGGCATATGACAGTCCAATCAATCATCTTCTTATCTTCCAAGTTGTGAACAAGTTCCCGAAACTTGGGGCAGTCCTCAATCAAATGCCCCTGTTGACGATGGAATTCACAACTGGAGCAAATTCCCGATCGCGGGTCGGCAAGGCATAACCAGAGAGAGCTGCAACGCATGGGTGGCCATCAAAGCCCTGAAAACATCTGTAAGAGATTCCGGCAACGAAGAGTGAGAAGCCTACTTCGGGCAAGGTGGATGCCGAGGGGTATGAAAAGGTAATGGAGATGGTAGCGGGGGTTGCGTAGGTAAGGGGGATTGCGTAGGTGAAAGCGGAGGGCCAGTAAGTGAATGAGATGGAGGCGTGGAGGGAATGGGAATATAATAGACGGCATCTACCCGCTCTGGGTGTAGTGTTTCTTTGACCGGAAGTATAGAGGTGTGGGGAGATGAAATAGCGGAGGGCTGACTCGTGGAGGGCTGATATGGGGAGGAGTATATGGAGGTATAAGGGTGTGTGGGAGCGGAGGGCCGACTCGTGGAGGGATATGTAGTGGAGGGTTGGCCCATGGTGGATGGGGAGGCGAAGGGGTATGTGGAAGGTGAAGGTGGAGGGGACTCATGGTCAAAGGGAACTAGGAGTTGTTGGCTAATGACGCGGGCTCGACTGTAAAGCTGTTGCTAGGATGTAATATCATTTAGGGCTAAGATACATCTGAGCTCGGGCGTTGCATTAGAAATAACCATCTTGATCTACTCGCCCTCCGAAATATGCTCCGGGACTTGCGCAACTAGACAACGCCAGCGGTCGGCGAACGTGGAGAATTCATCGCCGGGCGTCATCTTCTCTTGGGCCAGATCAACCATAGAATATCTGGGCCCAACTTGGTCTTGGTACTGCTGAATAAATCTTGCTTGAACGGCTTGAAAATTCATCATCTACTCCTACGGCAATGTGAAGAACCAATCCTTGGCCGAGCCCTCTAAAGATAGGCCATCAAACATTGATCATGCTGGAACTGGGTCTACTCATATAAGAACTCCTTCAAATGCACGTAGGGGTCACCGACTCCACCATAGCGATGATAAGCTGGAATCTGTGAACGTGGTGGGAGTTGAAGACCTTGGAATGCAAATGGGATGTCCAAAGAAGTCTGAGGATTGATTCGTCGTTGCAATTCATCAAGCTGGTGTTGGGCCCGAGCGAACATCTCCTCGGTAGGAAGAGTCCGAGAAGGATATGAGCTAGCCTGAGCAAGAGATGATTAATTTAGACCAGGATAATGTTGATGGGCCGGATAAGGAGATCCGGCCTGAGAAGAAGGAAAGCTCATTCCAGGAATGGAGGAATGCATGGGCCTGGAAGAATCATGTATATGGGAATGAGGATTGATTGGGCTAGTAGCAGCACGGGCAGGATAAGAAGGCCCGTTTAAAGAATAGGGTCCAACGGGGGAATAAGGAGATGGGCCCGCATGGGAAGAGGAATCCACACGGGGGTAAGAAGATGGAGAGGTGCAGGAATAAGGTAGAGGGGATAAGTGCTCCATGGGGAGAATGGAGACTTTATATAGTGAATTTCAAATGAATACAAGGAGGGAAATGAACGCAGGTCAAATGCAACTAAAGGGAGACACACAAAGATGAACTAGACCTAATGAGCCTAATCTGATAAAAAGATGCAAATGATGACACTGTGCAACATACAATGGAGGTGAGAGATGAGAAAAGAATCTACCAATTACCCAAACAAATTTCAAATGATGCGCAAAGATTTCTTATAAGTTCTCTTTTAAGACCTTAGTGGATTGATTAAAAATGTGAATTCGCTCAACCACAAGGTACCTAAATAAGGTGAGTATGGAGAACTGGCAGACTCTAAAGGACTCTCTCTCGCACGAATGCAGACCCTAGACTAGGGGGTGGTATGGTGCAACCTGCCCGACGTCCGTGTGGGAATCCACGGCTCACGGGGGCTTACGGAGGTCCTCGACAAGGTCCCCTGGTCGGCTCCAAGGAGTATGGAGACGAGAGGAAACCCTACTTTGGTAGAAATGAAACTAGATGTGAATGAAATGCATGAGTCCTATATGCATCAGAGTGTGTGCAGGATCTAGCCTAGTGAACTAGCAACCAATGACCAAAATAAACATGCGAGGATGAAAGTAAATAGGCAGCAACAACATATAACAAGGGGAAGATCAATAAATGGCACCAAGGAGAACAAAGACAATATAGATATGCCAATCAAAGCAACCTCGAGTGCACTGTGGCATCAGAAGGATGATCTGTGGGGGACCGCACAACAAGATAGACGGTCTTGGGTGGACTATTCCAACCACGGCGCAGTATCAGAATAAAATAGATGATCAGAAACTACTGAAATGAAACCTGGATGTACAGTTGACAGTAAGCCCGCACAACCTATAGAACGGACCTGTAGAAACCATATTACAGCAGCCAGAATAGGCAGGAAGGAGACAGAGACGCACTTGTGCCAAGAGGATAGACGGCCAAAGGCTGGCCGCACAAAACCTGAACGGTCTAAGACAGACCGTCTATAGCAGCAGAGTCACAGAGTCAAGACCCTGTCAAAGAGAAGGACGGTGCCTTGATAGCCACCCAAGAGCTTGAATGGCTCTATACTAGTCGCTCAACATCCAGGAGCAGAGGCCAGTAGAAAACCTGAAACCACTCCCAAAACACAGAACTAACAAAGCAAGGGTGAGTCAGCAAGCCACTAACACAATGGGCACTAGGTGTCCCACCGTGATCGCCAAAAAACGGGCTGTTGACATGTTCGTTTTACTCTCTTTCTCTTCAATGCCTGCTTGAAAGATCTCTACTCTCCCCTTCTACTAAATCGATATGTAAAATAAATGGGATAGTAGAAGGAGAACAGAAGAGAGTAAAGAACCGTGATCGCCACCAAGATGCCGTACGTGATGAAGATGCCGTATCTTGAAAGAGAGGGAGACACTCGCCTTAAAATCAGCACTGCAGGGGATGAGCGGCCCGTGATGAACAGCCTGTATGTTGGACGGCCGCATGACAGACCGTGCTTCAGTGCTGCAGGGGGCGCGGGATGTAGAACTACTGGCTGATGGACGGTTTAGGAACGACCGCAGGACGGTGAAAGACGGTCAAAGATGCACCACACATACCATAGAACGGTCCTGACAGAGCCGCAAAAGACCATCACGCCAGAAGTTGTAAAAGGGTCAAACCTCCATCCTCTCCGGCCGGCCAGAGGGAATGGGCCTCGTGTTAGGGATTGCTGACCTACAAAATAACGTGAAAACACAGAGAGGAAACCCAAATTAGAACTGAAAAGTGTAGTAAATGCCAAAATAAGAAGAAATGAACATGAACAAATGGAAAGGGGGATACCTGGGGAGTTTTAAACCCCTGGGGTGTCATAAACGTGGGTGGATGTGTGTGTGGCAATGAAGGTGAAGAAAAACGTGGGGAGAAAGTGATGCATGCAATGAAAAATAGACAAAACCTATCAAACACGCAAGACTTAAAAACTAGACTACTCCCTGAACCGGAGGCTTATATGGACGTGGAAAGCCTCCCTCCTTGGTGCTAGGTCACTCAAGAATGCGGCAGGGCTTCGCCGTCGACCAAAAATCTCCCCCCTTTCAAACCCGGCCTTTAGGGTCTATTTATAGAGCACCTAAAGTCCTAGCTCGAAATTAGGGTTTAGAAGCATTTTCAGGTCGAGATAATCAAAGAAAAATCAAAGATAATCAAATTATCTATCATCCAGTCAAAATGGCACTCAAAATGGTTCATTATCCGCGGAGAAAATGACGGGAGAAGTTGGGGATAAAACCATAGATAAAGAGATAAAATCTGTTGAAATTCAAGAATCGAACGGATGAACGGTCTTACGATAGACCGTTCAACTGGATGTGCGGTCATGTCCTGGCCGTCCAACCCCGTCGGTGAAAATTTAAAATAAATCATAAATAATCCAAATTATCCATCGAACTGACCGAAACCTTCGCCGTTGGACTCTCATAGATGAACGGCTCAGATGAGACCGTCCAAAGGTAAAGCGGCCAAAGATAAACTGTTCTAGCCTTGTCGGTGATAAATAGATTAATTTGATAATTATCTGAGAACACCACCAAGCGCAGGACTCTGAGAGATGAGCGGCTACCATCCGTCTGTTCATCAAGTTGAACGGCAAGAGGAGGGCCGCATAAATGCTTGTCGGTGAAAATTCAGAAAATTGACCAAAATATTCCAAAACATATGGACGGTCCACAGGCAACCGCGCTTTGATTGGGCGGCCAGGGATGAACCGTACATGTACATGGGTGTTGAAACTCATAGGAAAGCCCAATCAACCAAAACCAAGGCCTGTTAAGCCCTGAATCAACTTGGACCTAACCAGGGAGGGAGGCTACCCATAAAATTGGCCCAAGACATGCCTAAAAATAGCCCCAATGAGTGATGGACAACTCGAGGCATCAACAAATGGGAGTAAGAGGAACGACTCAACTTATCGACAAAAAATGGGTGTCAACAGTAAAGTCATTAAATTCATTGTGTGCAAGAGTGTGGGGGTAAATTTTTATTTTGCATGTATAAAATAAATTCGATAAGACACGGCTATGACTCCCCCTAAATATATGCACGGTCGGAGTCAAATCCTCCCCCTTAATATATGACATGTATCACATATGAATAAAGTCACTGCATTGCTATTTAGGAAGGAGATAAGGCCTTAGAAAGATCAAGAAATGGTTTCATAGTGTAAATACTTACAAGCATGCAACGATTCATGAAACATTCATGCAAGCATTCATGAGTCAAGATATGCGATTATCATGAAATATATGCATATGCTCTATATGCATGAATATGTAATATGTATCTTTTTGTCATTTTATATGCATAGTATGTGAATGCTATGTAAAGATGCCAATGCATTCTTTTTATGCAAGTTTTCAATTTGTGTGCATTCTTGAATATTCAAGCAAGCATGAAATTACTAAATGCATGAGATATATTTTCAATGAAAATTACACTGAACCATGAGCATTTTATTTCAGATTTTATCATAGAAAGTCATTTTTCTTAAAACTCAAAAGTTCAACAATGGTCATTTAGAAACAACACTGTATGAGACATAAGCTTCAGTTTGAATATGTTATGCCCTACATGTGTGAATATGCAAAATGTATTTTGATGCACATAATCAAGTGTCCAACAGATTTCACACATAATTTGGCAATGAGCAAGATAGGTGTTTGAACATCTTTTAACAAGAGGAGATTTTTTTAAACATGTCAAACAACTTATCAATTTTGTAAAGCAATCACACATGGTCAATGAGCCTTAAACTGAGCCATGGTCAACATTCAATATCAATTGTTGTATTTGATCAAGCAAGTCCATAGTTCAGAAAATTTACCTTCTTGAAACAAGAAATATTTTCAATTGAAACCAATTGTAAATTAAGATCATTGCAAATCAAGGCAAATTAATTTCATTCAAAACACATGGTTCCTCATAAGCCAAACAATTCAATTTATGAATTTTGGTACAAGGCGAAGAACATTGATCCTAAGATCACCTCACACAGAGTGATAGCTTCATGACAGACTTGATTTGTCATTTCACATATCACCATTTGATATACCAAAGATTCATCCATTGAAGGCTTGTATGACTTGTGAGGAAATGTAATTCAAATATCATATGAAAACCATAACAGAATAACATATCAAACATCAAAATCATCAAATTTAACAATGAAAAGGCAAAGTTGGGGTTTTACCTTATGAGTGTACCTTGTTCCATTTTATTGGAACCCCTTTCATTCTTTATTTACCTCAAGGCACACCTTCACAATAACCGACTCATTTGTCGGATCTTGGCACCCAAGCCTTCATGGGTCCTTGGATGTCAGTAGCATCTCTTCTTGACTTTTTCATTGCCACTATATCATCATCCTTCATGATCTTGCAATCCTCAATGACATGTCTATGGTTTCCACAATAAAAGTATTGAGGGATGGCATTTCTAGCAAAGGATTCCTTTTAAGAGCAAAGGTATTTTCAAAAGTTTTCCATCTCCTATTTCCAAAAGATCTAGATCTAACAAAATTAAACCTAGCATTCATTCTAGAAGCATGAAAATTATTAGTTTTCAAAAACTGACATTCTTTCATAACATGCCCGTACTTCCCACAATGATAGCAACAAGGAGAAATTGTTCTAACAAATGATTTTTCATTATTATCAGAGGTTTTTCCAAAGAACTTTCCCTTGTTAGATGAAAACCTTTGAGTACGGAAGGCATGTTTATCACTGAATTTTCTTTGAAGATCAAACTTAGCATTCATGGCACAATAATCATCACTTTGTTTCACGAAGCAACTATCCATGACATGCCCAAATTTATGACAATAGAAACAAGAAACATTTCTTTTTCTATTAAAAGCATTTTGTTCACTTTTCTATTTTGAAAAATAAGTTTTCATCCTGTGACCTAGCTTACCACAATGAAAGCAATAAACATTTCCTTTTGATTTGAAAACATGTTTATCTTTGCGTGCATGTTTGTCATCCTCTTTCATGACAACACAATCATCCATCACATGTCCATTCAATCCACAATAGAAATATTCAACATTTGATTTCATTTTCCGCCCACCTTAAACTTTTTGAAATCTTTTTTCCATGGTGGGTTTTGTGTGAACATTTTTTTTTCTCAATACTATTTTCAGAATTTTTGATTTGAGAAATGGGAGGAGGTGGTTTGGAAGTGTTAGGAGTGTCAGAAGCATGAACAAAAGAGGTTTTTAGTTTTGATTCAATAGACTTTTTGTTGATTGAAGAATATCCAAGACCCTCTTTTTGAAAGTTGACCTTAACACCTAGCATTTTGTCTAAGTTCTCCTTGCCTTTTGATAAATTTAGACAATGATGCATTTAAGTCTACAATTTCAGATTGAAGGGATGCAATATACAATTCATAGCTAGCTATCTCCTGTTCACTACAAACAATGCTCTCATTCAATACTCTATTTGTAATTTTATAGCTCTCAATTTCTTGTTCTAGCACATGCACTTTTTCACATTTATCTTCATGCAATTTGACATTAATGGATTTTCTTTTTTCAAGAACGAGCAGTCTTTCAGACATGGCGTTGTTTAATTATTTCAACTTTTCATTTTCAGATTTCAACAACGCATTTTCTTTTTTACTTTTATCAAAACTGTTCAACCTACCTTCAAGCAAAGCATTCTCAATTAGCATGGCACCATTTTTCTTTTTAATTTCCTCATTTTCAAATATGATGCTCTTGCTATCAATTTCAGAATCAAGAAGTTTTTCAAGCATTTTATCATCGTCAGATAAGCAATCAAACTTGTTTCTAAGATATTTTTCAGTTTCTTCAAGCAATGAAATCTTAGATAACAAGAGTTTGTTTTAATCACTCAATTCATGGCAAACATTCTCATTTTCAAGAGCAATATTAGATTTTCTAAACATCTCTAGCTCTTCATTCATGCAAGACATCTCATCTGAAAATAATTCTACTTTAGATTCTAAAAGTTCATTTTCATATTCTAGGTTCTCAATCTTTGACTCCAATGTTTTACAGTTTTCAAATGAAAGATTATCATGCACATTATCGTTAAGTTTCTTTTTCAATTTTCTATTTTCTGACTTGATTTTCTTATATTGCTTTTCCAATTCATCATAAGCATCAATAAGTTCATCAAGAGTAAAATCTTCAGAATCAGAATTTACCTCTTCTGCATTTTCCTCAATTTGTTCATCAACATTGTCGGCCATGAGACATTTTTGTTTTTCCTTCTCTTGAGCTTTGATCAACTCATCCATAAGCTCCTTTGCTGACCTACAAGAAGATACAAAAGGATACTTGTTAGTACTCACGGAAGCTTTCAATAAACTCAAGACAGTGAGATTTTCATGATTCTTCAATTTATCATGATTAGACCACTTGGTCTCATCTAGAGGTAATATGTAAGGACCATCATAAATCAACTTCCAAAGATTATGATTAATAGAATTAATCATTCCACACATTTTACCTAACCATGAAGTAAAATCAGAACCATTAAAAATTGGCAAGCAATTCATTGATACATGCTCAATAGAAAATTTCATGATTGTAGAATGCACTGGGATCACTCTGTAGATCGCTAGATCTAGGGACAACAGAGCCTTGCTCTGATACCAATTGTTGGGTCCCGTAGTGCAGGAACACGGTTTTAGAGGGGGGGCGAATAAAACCCTCTACTACAATTATGTCCAATTAAAAACTTAAACAAACCCGCAGTGGAATTAGCAAATTTAACGAGATTGAGGAATTTAAACTAAATAGAATAAATGTGATTCTCTCAATCTCACTGAGCTCACTCGAATGGATAAATAGGTATGAACAATAAAGCGAATCACCACAACACAAACCACAATGCACGGGGATTTTTAAGATGGTTTGGGACCACGACGGGCTCCCTACGTCCACCCCTCACCAAACCGGTGAGGCTTCACTGTTGTATAAAACAGCCCGGGGATAAATCCCCCCACACACAGGGAGCCAAGCTCCAACACACACACGTAGGGCGAAGCCTACACAATCACACGGTAGTAAACCCCTAACCACACATGGGGAACACACCCCAAATGAAGCCTAAGCACACACGCTGATATCCTCCGCACAAACCGACGCACACGCGTCAACACAAACACTCGAAGAACCCTTTCTTCGAACACCCACACAAAATATTCTTCAAAACTTTAAGAACTGAAGACAAATAGATACAACAAGCCCCAAATAAACTCTTAAGACTTTTTTTTGTATGAACCAAGTCATCTAATAGGACGCAGGGAGAGTACACCCCCAATACAGAGGAAAGGGGATGTTCCCACTCCACCAACTCACCATTAGATGCTTTATTTTAATGCTTTATAGGAATCATGTACAGAGTCAGAGAAGGCATTGCCTCTAAGGTTTACAAGAAAAAGTCAAAACTATACAAATCTCCTGCGGATATTAGGAATGCCAATAGCATCAATTTTGGCATACCCTTTAGCAATCAATGGTAACTCCCTAGTAGATTTAAACTCTTTGTTGCATCCCATGATGACCGCATTATTGGCTAAAGCATCGGCTAGCTGATTGGCTTCTCTGTATGAATGAACTATAGGACATTGAAGAGAAGAGAATAACTGTATAAGATTGCTCCACCAAGGCAAAAGAGACCACAGGGGGTCCTTTTTGTTATTTAGCAGGTCAATCAGAATTTTAGAGTCAGTAATAATGACTGATATAGGAATAGAATAGATCTGTGCAAGTCGAAGTCCATCTAGTAAAGCCCGACCTTCTGCCACCATATTAGAGCCAATACCATAGTAATAAGAAAAGCCCAGCTTAACTTGGCCATTTATATTTCTGAAACAACCTCCACCACCGGAGGGGCCGGGGTTACCTTTGCTAGCTCCATCCACATTTAGAGAGAAATTAATAACAGGGGCTAGCCATTTGACTGTGATGTAATCAGATCGGGCATACTTAATTCTGATATCAAATTCCTGCAGAGTTTTCAGATAACTAGAAGTGGGCTCTTGCTTAAATTTTAATGGGGTGACAGTTTGCTTGATTTCAGACAGAATCAGATCCAACGACCTCATAAAATCTGTTTGAAGATCTTCATATTTGAGCCGACATCTATGCTTCCAGATTTCCCAAATAGCCAAAATTGTAACCAACAGTGAGATAAATCTCTTTGGTTTGTTAATGTCAGCACCATTAATTACTGCTCTTAGCCTACCACTAATAGAGGTAGCTTCCATACAGGAAGTACTTAACAATGGGGAGAATTTACTCCACGAAGATTTTGCTAGATCACTATTAACAAATAGGTGATCCTCATCCTCAATGGTATGAGATACTTGGCAACAGACACAGCAAGATGCTAAAGGAATACCACAAGCTTGAATTCAACTGTCTACAGGGACTGCATGCTTCAGAATTTTCCAACAGAAAAAGGAGGCTCTCGGAGGGAGTCTTTGATTCCACAGTTTGCATAACATAGGATCATATCCAACTCTCTGTCCTTGTCTGATAAAGTGGTATACAGTTTTAATACTAAAATTTCCAGAGTTAGAGAAGGACCAGATGAGTTTGTCATTACCATTTTGAGTAACAAATTTCTGAATTTCATTCCTTAGCTGCTGATCACCCAAAAGAAACCATATCGGATGATGAAAGTTTGCAAAAGCAGTTTGAACAGTGCAATCATCTTCAATCTGAGAAATATTGTGACTATGAATATAGTCCCTTAAGATCTTATCTTTATACCACTTATCTTTTAAAAAATTAGTGGCAGCACCATCTTTAACAATCATTCTGATTCCTGCAATGATGATAGCCCGGGCTTTCTCGAAATCTCTGAATTTAATGCCCACAGGGTATGGTTTTTTGCATTCTGATATATGTGCACCTTGAAGATACTTGCTTCTGACAAACTTTGCCCAGAGTGAATTGCTTTGCAGAGATAACCATATGTGGTTAACATAAAACACATCTGAGAATCTAGAAGACTTCGGATGCCAAGTCCTCCTTCCTCAAAAGGATTGCATATCTTGTCCCAGGAGTCCCAGTGTTTCCTGTGATCAGTTTCAAAACCCTGTCATAGAAAGTTGGAGCAAATTTGACCAATTTGCTTGAGGATAGTGTATGGAATTGAAGCAGCACTTGCTGAATAAATTGGTATTGATGCCAATACTGCCCGAATCAATACTAGTCTGCCTGCCTGGGAAAGTAACCTGCTCTGCCAGCCAACCAGCTTGGCAGTAACCTTTTCCAGAAGAAATTTGAAGTGGGGGACTTTAACTCTGCCTTTGAACAAGGGTATACCCAGATACTTAATACTCCCAGATTTATTTTTATAACCAGATAGTTGGCATATGCGCTCAATCGAACAATGGGGCATCTGTTTAGCCACCAGGAAGCAGTTTTTATTTGCATTGATCCGCTGACCAGAAGAAAGTTCATATCTTTCCAGAAATTGAAGAAGATGTTTAATAGATGAGGCCCCACCATTCATAAAAACAATGGAATCATCAGCATATAGTATATGAGAAATGGGAAGAACCCCTCGTGGAAGGTGAAAATACTTGCAATGACCAGAGACAAATAACTGACTTAAACCCCTGCTTAGCACTTCTTCAGCAAGAATAAAAAGAGCAGGAGCTAGCGGATCCCCTTGTCTGACACCTCTTGAGGATTTAAAAAAACCATGAATGTGACCATTAAAGGAGATTGAGAACCAACAGTTGGTCAACATTTGGGCAATAAGGGAGGTGAATCTATTAGAGAACCCAAAGTTTTTTAATACCTTGAGGAGAAAATCCCACTCTAGGCAATCATATGCCTTAGCCATATCTAACTTAAGAAGCATATTATGTCCTCTAACTGGCCTATCAATCTCCATGAACATTTCCTTAGCCAGCAAAAAATTATCAGATATTTGTCTTCCACTAACAAAACCACTTTGCTCATTGGATATGATGAGAGGCAATATGGGGCGCAGCCGATCACAGATAATCTTTGATACACTCTTATATGTAAAGTTGCATAGACTGATGGGTCTGAAATCAGCATAAGTAATGGGATTTTTTACCTTCGGAATCAAACATATAATAGTGGATGTAGCACTCCGAGGAAAACCCCAACCCTGGAAAAAACTCTACACAGCCCTGATTACATCTTCATTAACAATGTCCCAGCAATGGGTGAAGAACCCACCAGTGAATCCATCTGGCCTAGGGGAGCTATTGCCTGATAATGAGAAAATTACAGATTTAATTTCTTCAGCCAAAGGAATAGAGCAAAGTGCTTTGTTCTGATCTTCAGATATTAACCGAGGAATAACTAAAAAAAGAGATTCCTCAATGCAGTGGTCTTCAGAGGAGAGGAGAGCTTTAAAATGTTCAACAGCACCATTAGATAAAATATCCTGATTCTCCACCCAGCAGTCATTTACTTTGAGTTTTTGAATGAAGCTCCTCTGCCTTTTAACCTTGGTGTAATGATGGAAGAACTGTGTATTCCTATCTCCACTAGTAAGCCATTGAACTCTAGACTTTTGATGCCAAAATATTTCTTCTCTATACAGAATATTGTGCATCTCAGCATTGGCATTCTGTAAAATAATTCGGTTTTCCACATTTGGGTTAGCATCATATGAAGCTTGGGCTTGTTCAACAAGACTTTCAGCTCTAACTTTGGTCTGATTAATGTTGCCAAATACCTCTTTGTTCCATATCCTTAAAGCAGCCTTAAGCTGAGTGAGTTTCTTTTGGAGGGATTGAAATGGATGAATCTCCTCATTGCTATTTTTGCACCACTGTAGTTTCACAAAATCCATAAATCCCCCATGAGTATGCTACATGTGCTGATATAAGAATCTCCCTGGGGAAGAAGGAGCATTATTCATGTGAAGAAGAAGAGGAGCATGGTCTGAAGGCCCTCTCATCAAGTGTCTAACAGACATATTGTTACTAAGTTGCAGCCAATGAGTATTGTATAGGACCCTGTCCAAGCGAGCTCTAATATGAGAAAGCCCAGTCTGATTATTAGTCCAAGTATGGGTGGAACCTGAGAAACCAGCATCAATCAGACCAGTGGCCGACATAAAGCCTTGAAAATCTGTCATGGCAGTCATAGAGGAAAAAGATCCTCCTATCTTTTTTTCAGGAGAAGCTATACTATTAAAATCACCTCCAACTATCCAAGGGATAGACACCCCATAACTAAATTCCATAAGAGAATCGAACATTTCTCTTCAAGAACTTTTGGAGCATGAAGCATATATAACAGTAAGGAACAAAGTTGCTGAGTTATTCTCCTTAAGGGCAATAGTCATATATTGTGAATGAAGTTCTATGATATCTAGACATAAACTGGGCTTATGAAACAGCCAGATTTTAGAAGAATCGCCATTATTGCCACTGAAGAAACAAAGATTTATGTGCTGTGCTACTCCCTGTGCTCGACTCATATTTATACGAGGTTCAGATATGGCAGCAATGCAAACATCATGAGCTTTGATATGTTGGGCTAAGCTTCTGACAGTAACCTTATTGCCAATTCCTCTCACATTCCATATTAGCACTGCATTAAACATGATCAGAAGAAGAGTATAAATTGGCAGCCAATACCTTAGCCTTGGCTCTAGTCAACCGAGCATCACTAAACAAAACTCTAGGCAAGACAGATATTTTGCTCCACTTCAAGTCTTGAGAATGATCTTTAGTATCATTAACTTGACATAACATTCTTGAATTCTCCATTGCAGATAATTTGGAAACTTCTTCCAAATTGCTTATACTGATTGATTTTGTACCCGGGATTTCTTGGGACTGAGTATCCTTATTAATTTGATGGATTGAAGGAAGCTCAATTACTACAGCATTCTCCTCTTTCCGGGGTAGGATTGTGTCAACTGTTTTACAATAGTCATTTGCACAAACAGATAGTGGGGGGCCTGATAAATCCTGAGGATCAGGTGCAGGGTTCATGTCCTGAAGAACATTTTGACAGCATTCCACTTCAGCAGACAGGTCTCCAACTCCAGAAATATATTTATCTTGTTCATTGATTTCCTCTTGATCGGAAACCTTACTAGTCTGGTTCAAAGCAGAATATCTGTTAAGATCAATAATTGTGGTCTTTGGATCTGTCAGCTTAATCAGTCTAGGCCTATACTTCTGTCGAGCAGTGTACTGTTTAACTGTAGGGAGGGCATTCTTCTCAGACTGATCATGTCTTAACCTTTTATTCAGTTTCTTTTTGCAATCGACTTCCATATGCCCAATCTTGTGACAATAGGAGCAAAGATATGGCACTCTGTGATAGTTGATTTTCTGCCAATAGCCTTCACTATCCATTCCGATCCAGATCTTTTCCTTTCTCCGAGCAGCAAGGTCGATCTCAACACAGACCAGAGCTTCAGATGTTTCCGTCATCGCAATTGTAGCATCATGGATGCGCAATACAGGACCTACATTACCTGCAATTGAACGGATCATATCTTCCTGGTAGAAATTGACTGGAAGTGAAGGGAAACCAATCCACACCGGAACTACCGGTGGATCTGACTCAAAATCAAAATCGTGCGACCATCTGAAAAATCGGAACAGGAACCCCTTGATATACAGATTTTTCTGAAGGAGAATTTTGATGAAGTCCGCTTCGCAGCCCAGACGAATCAGTATATGTCTGGCATTCATCCGACTGATAATGAAATCAGTACATAGGTGAAGCCGCTGAGCAAGACATGCTTTAATTTCCGGAATCGACGATCGACCATACGAACACTTGGCAATTATAGCATTCTGCAACTGCATACAAGAAGCTTTAATATCTTCCTGGGAGAAGAAAACTGCAGGTTCGCCTTGATCAGTGTACGCCGGAGGCTTCACCGTAACAACTATTCTTGTCCGAGGTTGGGAATCCAATAGTATTTGGGCATAAGACTTCCGTGGGACGACCGCAGCATCAGCATTACCAGCTTCAGCAATCTCCGGAAGAGAAGAGACCTCCCTTGCCACACCCTCCATGGTCGGCAAGGGGGGGCGCTGGCAGGAACCAGGGGAGACGAAGGCAGGAAAAACCAGAGTCTCTCACTCTAGAAATCTAGAGAGAGAACCTTTGAGTAGTCACAAACTCTTAAGACTGAAATGAAGAAGATGTATGAAATGTAAAGCTCACCCTTCTCAAAACGATCCGGCTCTTTTAGGTTCGGAGTCGGATGATTACGATTCTGGCATCATCTTGTTCCTCTCCTTAAGCCGCTTCTTTTCTTCTTCTACCACGAGCTCCAAATCTCCATGGAAGTAGATGATAACCACCTTGCAAGAGCTCCTCTTCCTTTTCCCCCTTCCCTTGCCCTACAAGATAGAAAGATAGCACATTAGGGTTCATCCTCCACAAATTCGTAACTCATATTTATATGCAAGGTAGAGAGCCCAAAAGACACATAAAACCCTTCCCATACATGTTAGAAATACCCTAATATGTTTAGGAACCTATTGGGGGTAGTTTGGTAAAGTTTAGAAGGGTTTTCATTGGGTTTCGGACGCTCCCGAAAATCCCGTGCCGGAATGGGTCGACCCTTGGGCCCCCAGAGGGCGGCCAGCAGCAAATCTGCGGTCTAGCAGTCAGGGGTCGACCCCTAGAGACATGCTACATATTGCAGCTTCTGTCCAGCCCAGTTCCCCTAAGGGTCGACCCATAGAGGTCGACCCCTACCAGTAGGGGTTGGAAAACACCGCTAAACCACCAAGATTTCATGGGTAAATAAATGAATAAATATTACCATAAACCCATGATGATCAACCATGAATATTAACCCTGAAACACGTGATAAAACAAGAGGTTAGATCATAATCAAAGTTCATGAATTAAGCATTAACAATTTCAACTTGTTCACATAAAAATGCATCATACAACCCATTCAAACATGTGTTTGGCTTTCCATTTACAACCAACAAAAACACATTCCACCATATGACAAGTGTTTGTTGTAATGAAATTGAATCTCTCAATTGTCCAAATACAAAGGCATGAAAGCTCAACCTCAACTACCTCCATTTCAAGCACACAAGGTGGTTAGATATTACCATGATCCACTTGATATGGGAGGGTATAAAAACCATCATTGGACCTGCAAAAACACAAGAGTATCAAGTTACCATAGGTGTGAAGGTTAAGAGCTCATAAACTAGATTCTTCTAAAAGAACCTCCATAACTTGTCAACCATCCAAATGCTCATTGCATAAATAAATGTTTCTATAAAGACATAAGTCACGAGCTATGGCATTTGGAGAACTTTGAATCTTCCATTGCATCCAAGGCATATGCAATGATATGGGAGCTCAATCATTCAAATAACATTGCCAAGATACGCTTACATATCATGAAACTCAATTTGACAAAGTGTGAACACCTAAACACATACATATGCAAACATATGTAAATATGCATTTTCATTATGCATCACCATGATCTCATACACACATGTAGCTATGCATATTTGTAAAGATGTTTCCGCAATTACATTATCATTTAATCGCAAGGCTTTCTTTCAACATTCAAATTGTAAATATTCATGCCTCATGAAAGTTTATAACATGCTAACCATTCAAACACACATTCATTTAAATGGCATTCTTGTTGACAAAAACTAACATTTATGAAGTATTGATATCACGAGGAGCATTGATATAAACAAGGGATCTTTTTAATCATCCATATATTGAAATCACAATAACCTCATGAATGATATGACACTGTCATTCAAATAGAAAGGTATGTTCAATGAACATAATCTCATTGATTGAGACCTAATTGAAGTCATCTTCATAAGATCCAACTTCATGCAATTCTTTCACATATCAAGTTAATAAATCAAGCTTTCAGTGCATAGCTCACAAGACCAAGCATTCATGCAATGCATGAGCAATATAGAACCAACTCTCAGAAGTCTTATATGAATATTTCAAACACATCACAAGCTTAAAAGCTTCAAGTAGAAAGTGCATGAATCACATTCATGTCTTTAGCAACTTAAAAGAATATGCATGAAAACCCAAGGCGTCTCAACCAAAAATCAACATCATAACCCATGCATTTGAGTAACATGTATGACCCTCAAAACCTCATATAGAAAATACATGAATCATAGATCTTCAAACCATAATTGCCCATGATAAAGGTACATGAAACCACATGTATATCTATGCACAAGTATTCTGGGTCAACACACTGCAGCTCTCTTACCCAAAGTTCACTTAACTTAAGATATATGAATTGCAAAGCCTTACCAATGATTCTTTGAAGAATGGAGATAGAATTAACACATGTTCTGAATGGTGGACAACAAGATGACTTATTTAAGCATTCTCTTGAGTTCCATTTGATGTCCATCATGACTCGATCCTGCAATGCAAGAAGATTAGCACACTTGCATTCAAATGAGCATAAAGACTCATTCATGTTGATGGCATTCATGAAGCATTGTTTTACAAATTTATTCTCATTCTAGAACATGACTCCATAGCAAGAGAACAAGTATTATTCAAGCACATGAGAACATGAAGTATCATTCAAGCACAAGGCCAAGCAAGGCCAAGCAACAAAGTGATTTTGTAATCATCAAAATCACATACACGATATCACCCGTGTAGACACATTTGTCGCCCTTAAGCTCCAATTGGTCCACGTGGAAAACGGGACACGTCGGTCACGCGTGGGTGTTGTTCCCGTATTGCCGTCGATCCAACGCCGCAGGCCATATCAACAGAAATGATGACGTCCAATTGGATCCTTGAAATTAAAAATCCCCAATTACTGATTTACCCTTCCCGCCATGTCTTAGCTCTTACGCAACCTACCAGAAGCCAGTTCGTCTCTCCATCGTGCTCAGCGTCTCGTCTTCCTCGCGGTGCCATTTGCTATTCGAGCACTCCTGAATTGCGAGCTCTCTTTCATCACTGATAGCCATGGAGCCGAAGGAGACACCCATGCAACGCTCCGTCTGCTGTAAACTGGATGTCCTACCTGCATCTCAGGAAATTATACCGGTGCCTACGGCCGAAGAAGAAACGTCTGAGGAACCTAGGGTTTCTAAGGCCTCCACTTCAGGATGACAAGTTAATGGTAGTGTGGTTCCTTATCTCCCTTACATAGCTATTTGCCCCCCTTATCGACCTATTTATTTGTCATGCTTATATCTACCTATTTGTGTCAGATTTAGACCTACCTGTCTCTGAATTTCATACATTTGTCACCCTTAAGCACCTATTTGCCACACCTAAACTCTCTTGTCTATACATTTGTCACCCTTGTCTTACTCTTAATATTTTTTATATTTCTTGATCAGTCAATTAACTGAATTTCTTGTTTACACATTTTTTTGAATCTAGTGAACACAAAGGTCATCTGCGCCCGGTGTTCTATCGCCATTTACATGAAGGATAGGGATCAGATGGCATTTCGGGAATGCCACAAGTCATTGTTGAGGACCACACCCTTTGGTCCATATGTTGACAATGCTTCTCCCGTCACCTTCACTATGACACTATTAGAGGAGAATATTTGCGCCCATAGTGGAGGAAATTACTTCCGTATGGGTAGTAAGGAGGTCGCATTCAGTGTGGAAGATGTGGGCATAATTTTAGGATTACCTTGCTCCGGTCAGCCGGTTCAACATTATGGATCCGCGAAACTGAAGTCGAAGTTGCAACATCGATTTAGATTTGTAGCAACATTTGACCGGAAGAAAGTGTCCTCTCTCATCCAACAAATTGTTGGGTCCGATGAAGAACAAGATGTGGCCGACACTGTCTGGCTATGGATTGTACTCTTACTGTCCACTTTCCTTAGCCCACGGTCAACACAATGTTGTCCACAACAGATGCTGTCATGCTTAGATGACATTGACAGAGTTTCAGATTACAATTGGGCAGCCGCCATGCAACAGGTAACGATACACAAGTTTGAGCAATTAGTGTTGGCAGTCCAGAAATGACGGTTAGGTACAATTGACCGTTCTAAGAGAAGAGCCGGAGATGCATCCCAGGCCCATACATTTATATTTGGTTGTTCTGCCAGACTTGCTGTACATTTTTTTATTTTTTGTGTGTAATAATTAATGTGTCAATCATTAATTCTATTGCATTATAAAATAACTTGATATATTTAGCATTACAGGTCTGGTTTTTTTAGCACACGTAGGTGCGGCAGCCACTAAGGCAGGTGGCATTCTGTTGACACCTTGAAAATGAGCAAGGGCTGAAACAGAATTGAAGAGAAGATCAGACCAACAGTGAAAGATCAATGATGAAGCTCGTCAACCATCTACCCGGCTGAAGCCTTTCCCGGCCAAGCTGATGTCCGGTGCCATTGTCAGTCAGACGGCGGCACTGATGAAGTAGCAGTCACCTGACTGATGAGACCTCCTATCACACCTCAATAAGAGCTGTATTACTGCCTCGTCCGAGAATCCACAGGTAACATGTCAGAGTAAGTCAGATGTCGGCTTATTGACAGATGTGATATGAGCAAAGATAAAGATGAAGCTAGAACCAGCAAATAAAGATTGTGAAGGCTTCTGCAAAGTCAGAACAAAAGAAGAGTCTCCACAGACTATACACCTGGATGAAGTCTTTTCAGGCTAAAGCTGATGTCCGGTCTTGTCATCATTCAGGTGACGATACCGATGAAATGATGTCCGACTTTGTCATCATTCAGATGGCAATGCCGATGAAACCCCAGTCTACCAACTGATGAAAATCTATGAATGATCTCAATAGAAACTGTGTCACCAATGGAGGGCCTTCTCGGGTTCTGATATATTTGAAGGACCAATAAAGGCCGAGGTATATGTGAAGTCTAAAAAGACCTAAATGGACCTATAAAAGTGGCGCCGGGATCCCCTTTGTCGAAGCCCAAGAGCGGCGCTGGGAAGCTGGAGTCCCACGCGCCGGGAAGTCTTCCTTCGATTGAGGCGCGCCGGAATCCCCTTTGTCGAAGCCCAAGAGCGGCGCCGGGAAGCTGGAGTCCCACGCGCCGGGAAGTCTTCCTTCGATTGAGGCGCGCCGGGACAGGCCTGCCGATAAGATACCAAGGAAAGATATAAAACCCCCTTTCCCCTCGAAAAAAAAAAGAAGCAACAGCGGAGAAGAAGAAGAGAGAGCCACAAAAAAGAGAAGAGAGTAGAGCATGCAATCTGATCCGAGAGAAGAAGAGGCAGAAGGGCCAAAGAAAAAAAGAGAGAAGAGAGAAAGTAGAGAGGAGGGTTCGAAGCCTGATTGAAGGTGGGCAACGGGGAGGGAGAGGAGTCAATGCTCTGCCCTCCCCTCCCCATTTCTGTAGTTCACTCGCCTAATTTCGATTGCTTCTACTTCTTCCTCTTCTGATGTATTCTGCGTTATGATAGCCGGTTTTCACACCGCTAGAATAAGGCATAGTCTTCTTATATCTTCTTCTATGTACTCCCTCTGATGTGCGGATGTAATTGCAATGTTCTAATATATGAATGCTACAGGCTGCAGTTGATGCCTGCTGTCTGCTTCTCCGAAGCTCTACTACTATTTCTCTATGTTTCATGTCTCCTCTTAAACTCAGTAGCATGCTATCCCCCTCCCCGGTTTGATTAATCGCCTATTTATTAGTCTAGGTTTTCAAACGCTGTTCGTGCTTATTCCAGGGCCAGGGACAGACCATCCCTTGGCCTCCAGGATAAGGCAAAGCTATACAATGACCGAGGTTTATGATACTCCGGAGTTCTAGATGCTTATATTCTGTCTATTAGCATTGTCAAAATCACCTCTGGGTCCAGACACAGCCATCTCTTGGCTCCTAGGGTGATGAACGACCACATCAAATCTGTCCCCGGGCTCTGCATAATATTGGTGACAAGGGTTCTCTAGACCACGTCCCCCCCCCCCAAATTCCTCTCCGCTTCTGGCCTTCCCTTTGAAGCCCAAACCTAACCCAGTTCTAATATGGTGAATCGATCCACTTTGACCTCACAGAATCCACCTGCCTTATCCTAAATCGTCAAAAAACCCAAAACAGGGCGCCGTAAAAACCCAGAACCCATATCGGC
This sequence comes from Amorphophallus konjac, assembly GCA_022559845.1. NCBI lineage: Eukaryota > Viridiplantae > Streptophyta > Magnoliopsida > Alismatales > Araceae > Amorphophallus > Amorphophallus konjac. Next base: position 364,043,033 of record CM040123.1, read on the forward strand.
GCCATCACCCATCTCGGCCCCATGCACAGTAAAAGGGGTGAATAGTCCTCGGCGCGAGGCTTCTGGCGCCGAGAACCCTCACCCCTGATCTTCTTGCCGTCGCGCCGGGAACCCCTGGCCTTCTTGCCTTCGCGCCGGGAACCCCTTTGGCCATTTGGCCCTGGCGCCGAGAACCCCTCCATATTGGCCGCGCCGGGAACCCCCCCTGGCTTCTTTGCCATCGCGCCAGGAGGTCCATTCCCTGGCCTTCTCCCCTGCGCGCCGAGAACCTACCCCCTGGCCACTTCACTTTGGCGTCGGGAACCCTATTTCATGGGCGCGCCGGGAAAGTCCCCTGGCCACTCGACCTTCATGCCGAGAGCTTCCCTTGTGCCAGCTTCCCGGCCCCTAGAATAGCGTCTCATGAAGAACCCTTCCCGGCGTGGTGGTTTTCGCGCCGGGAGCCTATATGCACACCTAAGCTGCCCCGAGAGCCCACTCTGCCATCCAATTGAACCCCTGGCACCTTGATCAAACCAAGCCAGGGATGCCCATGAGTCACCAGTCCTACCCCGGGGATAAATTTAAAGGAAGTCAGACTCCCTTATGTTCTACTGTCCCGCATCGGATTTATGAGTAACCCCTTTAGCTCGGGAGGGCTCTGCCACTGCATGAGTTCCACCGGCTTCCCTAGGGGAAAATCAAACATTGCCCCATGGCTAATATATATAGGTCGGGAGGTTTGGCCTCTCTCCTCCTCTCGGCTTTCATCCCGGCACTCCGTGGATGATAGCCTATTTCCCCCCTGGGCATAATCCAGATTATGGGGAGGTGCTGCTGAAATATCGATTAATGCTTTAACCCCGACAAGCCCCGAGAAGCGTATATCGTACATCTCCCGTCTGGCTCGATCCTTCGGGGAATACAAACGCTGTAAGGCCCTTGGCCGGATGAGAAACGTGGAGGGGGACATGTCCCCGATGATTGTCCAGGCTCCGCCCCGCCGCTGCGTGGACGGTGTCCTATTTCTTTCCGGCACGACCCATATAAGAGGAGGTCATGCTGATTTAATAAGTCTGTCATTTACCTAATTACATTCTTAGAATGACAAGAGCTTCAATATCACACACACTGTTATTTTCTTTTTTATTACCGCCCCGAGTGGCCTCCTATTTTGGCGTTTAATCAAGGGTTGTCCTTCTTAGGAAGGGCATAATTAACGTCATAGCCTTTATGGTATGGCGGACTTTTGTTCCCGACTCGGACTTCACAATCGACTGATTGAGTCAGATCAAGCGCATAATAAAATTGTCACCCCGGTGACTGGCACGCCAATAATAAAATAAATAATAAACGATTAAAAAATAAAATAATAAAACCATCCCCACAAGTCTGGCACACCCGATGGGATAGAGTCTCCCTTCATCTCTACGCCAAAATAGGAGGCCCGATGGGCCCCCCCCCTCAAATTTCTGATTCTGTGTGCTTTCTCCATTTTCGGGAAGCTAGGATGACGGCTGGAATCATGTCCGTGTGCTTTGGCCAGCAAGCGGTGGAGGCACATGTTCGAGAAGGCTACCTGGCGGTACCTCTTTCATTCGGATCGATGTCGCCTGCTGTCGGAATGCCCAATTCCCAGGGCCTCATTTTCACTGATCTGCTCGAGATTGACAACCAGGCGCCAAAAGCTGTTGTCGAGACGTCGCCGCAAGCTACCGGTCCCAAGAAGAACCCGGTGATGAAGGATACTCCTGGGGTCGTGTCCTGCTTTGTCCATCACGAGGCAAGGCGGAGCGCACCTTCTGCTGCTACCGGAAAAGGAAGAAGATCCGACCGGAGAACCCGAGCTATTGCTGCGGGTCGTCGGATGTCCAACTCAGGAAAGACAATGCTGATTGGAGATATCCGGGCAAACCTCAATGGTTGCCCAAGGGAGGTCAAGCCAGATGTGATCGTCCCAATGGTACCCACCACCAATAGGTTCCGAGTACTGGCTGCTGGGAGGGCCGACATGGAACATGGAAATAGAAGGCCACTGGCACCAAAGCTACCCAGATTCAGGCAGATCTGGCGGCCGAAGAAAATCCAGAGCTGGGCCCCAGCTCAAGATGAAGAGAAAATTTCTGATGCTGCTGTTGCCCGCTTCAGAGCAGGGAGCAGAAGAGGAGAAAGAAAAGACGAAAGAGATGCTGTTGCTGTTCACCCCAGGACTCGGGGTAGGAGAGATGAGAAAGAGAATGAAGGAAGAAATATGACTGCCACTCGCCCCAGGATGAGGGGCAGAAGATATGAGAAAAAAGAAGACCGCATGGTCACCCACCCCATGACAGAGGGCAGAAGATGGGAAAGGAAGGATTATGCTGTTGCTGCCGACCGCTACCCGGATGGGAGCAGAAGGTTCAGGGAGGAAGAGAAAATGAGAATAGGTGAACCAGTCACTGCTGTCATTCCAAGAAGACCGAGAGCCTGTGCCAGACAGGCCGATATATTCAAGTACTCCAAAGCCGAGCATCTGACTACTCAGGTGGCAAGACTGGCTTATCATCAGAAGGGCCAGGAAAGACTGATACCCCGACCAGAGCTACAAAGACACAGCCAAGAGGAGATGAAACAAGTGGTTCAAGACTACTTTCACTACCTGGGGAATTCTTCCCTCGGGCAGTGAAGATTATCCCGTGCTTTAGGCACCATAGATGATGAAGAAGAAGCCTTTCAAGAGGCAATGATCGGAGTCTCCTCCTCCGATTCCAATGATTATGAAGAAGGCCACAGAACCGGGTATTTGAGAGAAGACCTGCATGGGCAAGAAGCTGAAGAAAGAATATCGGTCTTTGACCGGCTCAAATATCCCAACCAGGTAAAAAGGAAAGTCTACAGGCAGAGGGAAAAGATGTAGATCTTTACCTGCAATATGGCCGGGCTTGTCAAAGGGCAGGATATGTTACCGACACAGCCAGATGAACTGCTCAGACTGGCAACCAGACCAGGCCCCGTCACAAGGAGAAGTCAGGCGGCCAAAGTAAAAATAAAGACTGATGATGAAGTCCGCAAGATCACCACTATGACAGTTAATGTGGTGACAGCAGAAGATGAAGATAATCCCTTCGTCGATGATGTTGAAGGGACTTCAGAAGAGATACAGATCCCGTCAACCATGGATCCCATGATCCAGATGATGTTTAGAAGATATCAACAAGAGATCAATGCTCTCAGAAGACAGCTAAATGAGAGGCATGAAGCTACACCGGTCTCCAAGCAAGTCGAGCCTGTGGGGCAGACCTCCAGCTCAACAGAAATGGCTATCCCAGCTAATCCTCTCCCGGCCGACAAGGCTAAAGCACCGAGCCAACCTGTTCTACAGCAAACAGCAGCTCAGCCCTCTGTGTCTCAGACACAGCCCACCGTGCCCACCTTACGCGCAACGGTGATGACAACTCCTTACAGTCAGCAACAAGCTCACTTCTTCCCGGAAAACATAGATCCAGCCATAGCCCACAAGCTGATGATTGAAAAGATTGTGGAAATGAAGCTATCTGAGAAGACTGGTGATGATGCTGGTACCTACGATGTGTACAAGGTACCGTATCCTCCCCAGTATGCTGCTAAGAGACTACCGCCAGGCGTCAGTAAGCCACCGAAGCTTGAAAAATTTAATGGCCAGGGCTCTCCCAGGGAGCACATAGCTTACTATACCACCATTATGGGTGACTTGGCAGCTGATGAAGCTTATCTGCTTAAATTCTTCGACTCATCCCTCATCGGGATAGCTTTTGAATGGTATTCAAGCCTGCCGGCTGGATCAGTGGCCGATTGGCCTGATATGCAAAGAAAGTTCCGCGACAGATTTCACGTCACAGAAAGAGAAATTACAATAGCAGAACTATATGCAACCAGGCAAAAGCAAGATGAAACAGTACTGGACTACATCAAAAGGTGGAGGAACTTAGCTATGAGATGCAGAAGACCTCCTCATCAAGAAGATGCAGTGCAAATATGTAAGCAGAGCCTCAGGAGAGAGGTACTGGAAAAGATGATTGGTGCAGATGTCAGAACATTTGACCGGCTGAACAATATAGTGGCGGAGGTCGAGACGTTCCTGTCCAAGCGTCCGACGGCCAATGCTCCAACTGTGCCGAAAGGGAAATCTAATGATCGACGACCATCGCACTCTGAGGCTAACACCGTCGATTTCAGAACCTTCGAGCAACAGAAAGGGAAGAAGGGGGCAGATGAAGCTCCCCCGCCAGCAGACACAGCGGAAAGAAAAGATAAGGTCTCTCTGAGAAACAAAATGAGAAAGCCATACTCTTTCCCGAAAGATAAGACAGCCGCACTATTCAACTGGGCATACAAGTTCAACAAGGTAACATTGCCTGAGCCAAAGAGACCCGATGACGCGGCAAAGAAAGGTGATCCACTGTTCTGTCCATATCACCATGCGCTGGGGCATGCAATTGAAGATTGCTACGTCTTCAAAGATATTATAGAGGGCATGGTCAAAAAGGGCGAGCTACAGCTGGGAGATTACCAGGTAGAGCCACCTCGTCCACATGAGCCTCCGGCCTTAAAAATGGCCGCCAATATGATTTCAATTTACCAACAGCTGCCTAAGGAAGCCGTCGAGGAATGCACCAGGCATACTTATGAAGCTTGCTTCCTCACCCCACTGAAGGATCAAGAAGGGTGGCAGATAAAGCCAATAAAGAATAGAAAGAAAACTCCCGCAGCCAGTATCAGTGGAGCAGTTATCCGCGGTGTCACACCAAGGCCCGAACCACCTCCAGTAAAGCCAGTATGGCACACGGCTGAAACAGGGCCAGTCATCCGGATCCCCACTCATAACCGGAGAAGACAAGTCCCCCTACCTGCACATAAGGAAGTAAGTCCTGCAGCCAGGCGTTTACAGTAGTATATTAATGGGCTCGATGAATATGAACAGAAAAAGCCCGGGCACCTACTGGTGAAAGACTGTATACTCTGGGAACAGCTCGAAGAATTGAAAATTAAAGAGCAACCGGGGGCAGAACAGGGAAAAGATGAGGCTGAGCCTTTCTGGGGGCAAGAACCAAAGAAGCCAAATTCCCAGAAAAAGAAGAGATGGTCTAAATGCAAAAAGGAAAAGGGAGTCGTGACAGTACAATGCAACACCCTGTCAGCACTCTTTACCTCGCCCGGGGAGAACGATGAGGATGAAACATCAAATGCCCCGCTAGAAGCCAACCATGCCGAGGCCTCAACCTCAGCACATGCAACACGCTCCGGAAGAAGGTGGGGGCGCCCACCACCAGCCAATCATAACATTATGTTCAGAGGGGAACAACCCTACCTACCAGATTCCTGAACCAGAGGTGCGGGGTGTTCAGATTCCTCCCCCTGTTAGCTTATACCAAGAAGAGAAGAAGGGAGGTCAAACTCCAACATTTCTGGAATTTCTGTCCAGTCTGGAAAATGGGCAGTCGATACAGGCTGGGCCAGATAAAGGCAAGAGACCTCAGCAATCGGCATCTGTAGCCTACAAGCAGAATGAGAAAGAAGAGGATAACTCTCCGACGGCACCAGGGGCCGTTGCTATAGAAGAAGCCCCCCAAGAAATCAGTCCATAGGATGAAACCGGCACAGGGCAGCAGAGGCCACGGGCACCACATGAACCTCCAAAACCCCGATGGGCGGAAGAAATGAGACTGTCTAATGTCCGGGTGGGCAGTCGGATCATGAAAATGCTAAAGAAACTCCCTACCAGATTCTCCATATGGGAGATTCTCTCTCTGAGTGAAGAAGCTCGCCAAGCGATTGTTGATGCCCTACAGTCACCGGCACAGTATGAGGCACTCTTGACAGAAGTGAATTCTGGGCCGTCAGTCACATTCACAGAGGATGACATGCTGATTCCGAATTCCGGCCATAACAGACCGCTGTTTATGAGGGGCTCCCTGAACTGTCAGCCACTGAGCAGGATACTGATAGATCCCGGGGCTGCCGTGAACATTCTCCCATACCGCATCTACCAAAAATATTACTTTGATCTGCAGCTTACCAAGGTCAGAGACATGAAAATTGCGGGATTCAACCAGAAATGTGAGACGCCCCTTGGGGTGGCTGATTTTAACCTCACATTAGGGGATCTCACTACCGTGGTACGATTCTATGTAATCGACTCCCACACCACATATAAGGCCCTGCTGGGGAGACCGTGGCTGCATGAATATCAGATAGTGCCGTCCACGCTACATCAATGCATTAAATACTGCCACAAAGGAAAAGAAGAAAGGGTGTTTGCGGATCTGCATCCCTTCGAAGTATTCGAGTGCCATATGCTCGATGCATCCTACTACACGGAGGTGTCGCAAAAGGGTGAAGAGAAAGAGGCTGGGGTCAACCAGAAGAAGCCGGTGACGAAGGCAAGAAATTGGTCTCCACCACCACCAAGGGGCTATATTAAGAAACATGAAGTATCTCACATTTCTTATGTTGGTGACTTTGCTCGGATCACCCCTCCTAGCATCCACCCAGATGATACTGACAAAGAAATGAAAGAAAAGTACATACAAGTGGGGGTTCCGCAGGGTTTAGTCAAGCCCATTGCCAGCATAGAATACCAGACGGTGCTACCATTAAAGACTATGGAAGTCCCTCACTTCTGCGAACCTCCTATCATATTCTACACCGGGGAGCCAGTCGAAGACGATGATCAAGACTGCATGGTCCCTGAAGAATCTGCAAACCGGATGGTGCCGATCACAGGCTTGGACTATACTACCCAACGGGTTTCGCAGATGTTCTCTAAGATGCAGATGCCATCATTACAACCTGTTGCCCAAAAGAAGGCGTTCCAGGAGCTATGGGATCCGCCCCTGGATAATAAAGAACTGAGGAAGATCACTCAGCACCCGGGATTGGGTTATACCCTTCAAGAATTCTATGAAGCCGAGGTGGACGTCATCTCTGTCTCCTACCAGCATGAAGACCCTCCTGAGGTGGGATATGACAAGTACCCCTCGGAATATGAAGAAATCATTTATCAATCCGTAATGAACAATGAAGCCCCAGACAGTCAGCCGGAGACGGGGACATCTGATGAAACAAAGAAAGATTGGTGCTGGGAAGACCTACCTTGCAAAGAGGATCTGTTCCATGCTGAAGCAAAGTTTGATACGGGAACCCCGGATGAAGACCAAATAGCCAAAGAGCTGAGGGAATGCCTGGAGTTTGAGCGCATCCTGGAAGAAGTCCGGGCCCTACAGAATGATGATCCCTCGGCAAAGCCTGCCTCAGAAGAGCCTCTAAGGGCGGAAGACTCCATTTTTGAGTTTCCTGCTGAGCCAGTCACGTCCTCGGGGCAGACTGAACAGAATCCAACAATATTGGCCATATATGATGAGCCAGCACCCGCTGATGACCAGTATGATGAAACAGAGAATCATGAAACTGAAGAAGATTATATCCCGGGAGGCTTCATTGACTTGCAAGAAGCCCCGCCCTAGGCCACCGTCGATGAGCTTGTGGAAATAAATCTGGGGACCGCAGATGAGCCAAGGTCGACATTCCTCAGTGCACTGCTGGAGCCAGCTGCCAGGGAACAGTATATACAGTTCTTGAAGGAATTTCGAGACTGCTTTGCATGGACATATGATGAAATGCCGGGACTGAGTTCTGATGTGGCACAGCATCGGTTGGCAATAAACCCAGAGGCTAACCCTGTAAAGCAGCCGCCCAGGAGAATGCGCCCTGAATTGATAAATCAAATTAATAAAGAGGTCGACAAGCTGATTGATGTAGGCTTTGTTGAAGAAAATCAGTATACTACATGGCTAGCCAATATAGTGCCTGTAAAGAAGAAAAATGGGCAGATCAGAATATGTGTTGATTTCCGGGACCTTAATAAGGCCTGCCCGAAAGATGATTTCCCAGTGCCAATCATTGAAGTGATGATCGATGCGACTACTGGTCATGAAGCCCTGTCATTCATGGACGGGTCATCCGGATATAACCAGATCTGGATTGCTGAAGAAGACAGAGTGCACACTGCATTCCGCACTCCGAAAGGGATATTCCACTACAAAAGGATGCCGTTTGGCCTCAAGAATGCCGGCGCTACATACCAAAGAGCTATGACCAAGATCTTTGATGATTTGCTCTTCAAGAAAGTAGAGTGCTACATTGATGATCTGGTAGTAAAAACTAGCAGAAGAGAAGACCATCTGCAAGACCTGAGGATAGTATTCCAGAGGCTGCGCAAATATGAACTCAAGATGAATCCTATGAAATGTGCCTTCGGCGTGTCCAGTGGAAAATTCCTCGGGTTTATTGTCCGGCACAGGGGCGTTGAAATCGACCCATCCAAGATTAAGGCTATCCAGGAGCTCCCTCCACCAAGGAGTCTGCCTGAGCTAAGATCTCTGCAAGGGCGGTTGGCCTATATCCGACGATTTATATCGAATCTGTCGGGAAGATGCCACCCCTTTCACAAGCTCATGATGAAAGATGTACCGTTCCTCTGGGACGATGGATGTCAGGAAGCCTTTGAGAAGCTGAAAGAATATCTCAAGACCCCTCCAGTGCTGGGGGCACCAATTAAGGGCAGGCCCTTGATACTGTATATCGCGGCCACACACTGTTCCCTGGGGGCAATGCTGGCACAGATAAATGAAGAAGGCAAAGAACAAGCCTTGTACTACTTGAGTAGGAGGCTGATTAGAACTGAAGAAGGCTACAGTTACATAGAAAAGACATGCTTGGCACTAGTCTTTGCTGTCAAAAGGCTCCGACACTATATGTTGTCACATGAAATCAGGTTGATATCTGCAGTAGATCCGCTCAAATACATATTGACTCAGCCAGTACTAAAGGGCCGGTTGGGCAAATGGGCAGTGATCCTAATGGAATTTGATATTACCTATACACCCCAGAGGGCGATAAAAGGACAGGCTGTGGCTGATTTCTTCGCAGAGCATCCTGTGCCGAAAAATGACATGCTAGGGACTGAGTTGCCCGATGATGAGACACTCGAAGCTTGCCAGGCTCGGCCAGTTATGTGGAAACTATTCTTTGATGGAGCATCTAGAACAGAGACAGACTCCGATGGAAAGACCAGAATACGGGCCGGGGCCGGTATTGTGCTGAAATCACCAGAAGGGGAGGTCGTGCATACTTCCTGTTCTATAAACAAGCCCTGCACCAATAATGAAGCTGAGTACGAAGCTCTGATAATCGGTCTGCATATCAGCCCCAACATGGGTATCCAAATGCTTCAGGTATTCGGGGATTCGATGTTGATCATAAAACAAATCCAAGGGGAGTTCGAAGTGCGGAAGCTAGAATTGAATCCCTACCACCAGAAAGCTGTGCGCCTTATCGCGAAATTCTATCATATTGAGCTCAAGCATGTGGGCCGGGGGCATAATGCCCAAGCTGATGCACTGGCAAAGCTGGCCAGCTCACTAGCAGTCCCACCAAATGAGACACTGAACATTGTTGTTATGAACCGGCGGTAGGTCCCCAGTATGCTAGAAAGGTTCCCCGAAGAAGACGAAGTGGCTGCTATCAGCACGGTACAGGCGTCTGATTGGAGACAGCACCTACTGCAGTGGTTTCTACACCAACAGCTGCCGCAGAAAAGAGAAGAAAAGATAAAACTTCTGAGAATCAAAGATTCTTATGAATTCAGGAATGGAACTTTGTTCCGAATAATGGCAGATGCACGCAAGAAGATTCTACTCCGCTACCTGTCCACTAAGGAAGCTTGGCAAGCAATGAAAGAAGTACATGCCGGAACTGCGGGTGCCCACCAGGCTGGCCCCGAGATGAAGATAGAAATCAAGAAGCTGGGCTACTATTGGCCCACCATGTTTGAGGACTGCTGCAAATTCGCAAAGTCATGCCAAAAATGTCAAGAGCATGCTACTGTGCCTAGAAGGCCTCCTACGACTCTGCACCCTACAGTTCCCAGCTGGCCATTTGCACAATGGGGAACTGATGTAGTCGGGCCACTGCCGACTTCCTCGGCCGGACATAAGTACATACTGGCCATAACAGATTACTTCTCCCGATGGGCGGAGGCTGTGGCATTAAGAGAAGTGACTGGTGAGCTGGTCGCTAGATTCATCAAGCAGAATATTATCTTCCGGTTCGGAATCCCCAGCCGAATAATATCTGATAACGGAAGCCATTTCAGAAATCAGAAGGTCTATCGGCTTGTTGAGAAATATAAAATCGAGTGGAGGACTTCCACCCCTTACAATCCACAGGCAAACGGGTTAGCGGAAGCTTTTAACAAGACTCTCTGCACCCTGCTGGCCAAGGTCGTCAGTTCCAATAAAAAGGACTGGGAAGAAAAAATGTATGAAGCTCTGTGGGCGTACCGCACCATCTTCAAGACACCTACAGGGTGCTCACCATACTCACTCGTATACGGCTCAGAGGCAGTGGTTCCGCTAGAGCTGGAAGTCCCGTCACTCAGAGTGGCAGTCCAATATGACCTGGCCCATGGCGAACAGACCAATGCAGAAAGAAGATTAGAAGAATTGGCTGAATTGGAAGGGAAGCGCCTCCAAGCTCAGAAGAATATCCAAATGTATCAGGCCCCGCATGGCTAATGCATTTAACAAACTCGTGAGAGGACGAGAATTCAAGAAAGGTGACCTCGTCATGGTCAAGAAAAGAGAAGTCATGGCGTCCAACCCAAAAGGGAAGATGAATGCTAATTGGGAAGGTCCTTATGTGATACAGAGGGTCTACGAAGGAGGAGCCTACGTGGTTGTCAACCATCGAGGGGAAATTCAATTCTCACCACTCAACGGAAGACATCTAAAGCTGTATCATGCAGCACAACCGACATTCCCCGAGTGATCAGGCAAAACTACCCCTTCTTCGTTTAGCGACACTACGCCCTAGCCGAGCTACCCCTTTCTTGGTTTAGCGGCACTCCGCCCTAGCCGAGCTACCCTTTTCTTCGTCTAGCGGCACTCCGCCCTAGCCGAGCTACCCCTTTCTTGGTTTAGCGGCACTCCGCCCTAGCCAAGCTACCCTTTTCTTCGTCTAGCGGCACTCCGCCCTAGCCGAGCTACCCCTTTCTTGGTCTAGCGGCTCTCCGCCCTAGCCAAACTACCCCTTCTTCGTCTAGCGGCACTCCGCCATAGCCGAGCTACCCCATTCTTGGTCTAGCGGCACTCCGCCCTAGCCAAACTACCCTTTTCTTCGTCTAGCGGCACTCCGCCCTAGCCGAGCTACCCTTTTCTTGGTCTAGCGGCACTCCGCCCTAGCCAAGCTACCATTTTCTCGATCTAATGGCACTACGCCCTAGCCGAGCTACCCCTTTCTTGGTCTGGCGGCACTTCGCCCTAGCCGAGCTACCCTTATCTTGATCTGGTGGCATTCCGACCTGTCACCCTCTAAAAAAAAGAGAGAGAAAGAATAAAAATAAAGTAAAAAAATGGGGTTAAAAATAGAGATACCCCGCCAGACTTACTCCTATGTAGGGAGAAGTGCAGAAATGGCCCAAAACCCCGCTGTGGTGAAAACCCGAAAGGGCACTGTAGGCAAAATCGGGTACCCCGCCACGTGAAAACCCGAAAGGGCGCGTGGGCAAAAGCAAGAGGGGGCTGGCTCCGGCGAAAACCCGAAAGGGCGTTTGGGTCAGTAATGTGGTAATTTAAAATTCCCTTTTTCACCCTGCCTGATAAAACTCCGAGAAGGACGATCATCATAAAGTCCCACCTGATGATGAAACCCTGTTGATCACAAGGCATATTGCCTTGATCAATGCCAAAAAAAAAGGGGGCCCACCTCGGGATAGACCTTCCGTCTGTTCTGATAAAACACCTCCACTTGTTTTTGTCTAAGACCCACTACGATGAAACCTGCCCGGTTTAGACCTTACGTCTATCCCGATGAAACCTATGAAATCCTTGCATTGGTATAAACCCAATACTGATGATGAAACCTGATATTGATCGACTGGCACACTGCCCGATCAACGATGAAACCTGCCCGGTTTAGACCTTACGTCTATCCCGATGAAACCTATGAAATCCTTGCATTGGTATAAACCCAATACTGATGATGAAACCTGATATTGATCGACTAGCACACTACCCGATCAACGATGAAACCTGCCCGGTTTAGACCTTACGTCTATCCCGATGAAACCTATGAAATCCTTGCATTGGTATAAACCCAATACCGATGATGAAACCTGCCATTGATCGACTGGCACACTGCCCGATCAACGATGAAACCTAGCCGGTTTAGACCTTACGTCTATCCCGATGAAACCTATGAAATCCTTGCATTGGTATAAACCCAATACTGATGATGAAACCTGATATTGATCGACTGGCACACTGCCCGATCAACGATGAAACCTGCCCGGTTTAGACCTTACGTCTTTCCCGATGAAACCTATGAAATCCTTGCATTGGTATAAACCCAATACTGATGATGAAACCTGATATTGATCGACTGGCACACTGCCCGATCAACGATGAAACCTGCCCGGTTTAGACCTTACGTCTATCCCGATGAAACCAATGAAATACTTGCATTGGTATAAACCCAATACCGATGATGAAACCTGCCATTGATCGACTGGCACACTGCCCGATCAACGATGAAACCTGCCCGGTTTAGACCTTACGTCTATCCCGATGAAACCTATGAAATCCTTGCATTGGTATAAACCCAATACTGATGATGAAACCTGATATTGATCGACTGGCATCCTGCCCGATCAACGATAAAACCTGTCCGGTTTAGACCTTACGTCTATCCCGATGAAACATATGAAGTCCTTGCATTGGTATGAACCCAGTACTAATGATGAGATCTGCTGTTGATCGACTAGGCGCACTGCCCGATCGGCGATGAAACCTGTCCGGTTTAGACCTTACGTCTATCCCGATGAAACATATGAAACCTTTGCATTGGTATGAGCCCAATACCAATGATGAAATCCACTACTGATCGGTTGGCAGACTGCCTGATCGATGCTAAAACCCATCCGGGGTAGACCTTTCGTCTGCTTTGACAAACACGACACAACTGTCTGAATCAATTCAGACCCTTCGTCTGGATAGATCATGGAACTCTATTCCTTTGCGTTAATGTTAAACCCCACATTAACGATGAAACTCACGTTTCCAGCAAACGGCCTCGTGCCCGAGCTGCTATCTATATCCTCTAAATCAATTCGGACCTTTCGTCTGGATAGATCATGAAACCCTATTTCCCTTTGCATTGATGTTGACACCCACATCGATGATCGTGTATCCACAATAAACATGTGGCGCCATGGTCCATAGAATGAAAGTTCTAGTTCCAGAAAAGACGATGACAAAGAAAAAGAGAAAGAAAACGACAAATATATATATATATATATGAAGAATGGGGTTAAAAATAGAGATACCCCGCCAGACTTGTTCATGCATTCTGGACAAGGGCAAAAATGGCTAAAACCCAGCTGTGGTGAAAACCCAAAAGGGCACTGCAGGCAAAATCGGGTACCCCGCCACGTGAAAACCCGAAAGGGCGCGTGGGCAAAAGCAAGAGGGGGCTGGCTCCGGTGAAAATCCGAAAGGGCACCTGGGCCAGTAACGTGGTAATTTTAAGAAATTCCATACTTCCTTCCCTTGATATGGCCTCCCGTTAACCGTTTGGCTCTTTGCCCGGTCAGCGATGAAACCTTTCCAGGGCAGACCTTACGTTTACCCTGATATAATCTGCATACCCTCTTACAAATGTCCCACCGACAATAAAACCCATCACCATTCTGATAAAGCCTGGCCAGTTCAGACCTTACGTCTGTCCTGATCAAACTCCTAAACCTTCCCTTGATCGATCGGCTCCTTGCCCGGTCAACGATGAAACCCTACCAGGATAGACCCTACGCCTATCCTGATGAAACCTACGTATTTCTTGGCGAAGTCCCACCCGTGATAAAACCTGCTGGAATAGACCTTACGTCTGTCCTGACGAGACCTACACCTCTACATACGTCCCACCGTTGATCGACCGGCACCTCGCCCGATCAATGATGAAATCCTCTATCCGGTTTAGACCTTACGTCTATACTGATGAAACCTATGAAACCCCTTGCGTCGATATAAGCCCCATATCGACGATGAAACCAACCACTGATCGACTGGCACCTCGCCTGATCAGTGATGAAACCATGTCCAATTAAAACCCTGCCAGTTTAGACCTTTTGTCTATTCTGATGAAACTTATAACACTCTCTTTGCATCGATATGAACCCAATATCGATGATGAAACTAGCTATTGATCGACCGGCACCTCGCCCGATCAATGATGAAATCCTATCCAGTTCAGACCCTACGTCTGTCCTGATGAAAACCACGCACCCTTCAATGTCCCACCTGCGATAACCTCTACCCAGTCTAGACCTTCCGTCTACTCTGATGAAACCTATAAGATTTCTTTGCATCGATATGATCCCAATATCGATGATGAAATCATGCACTGGTCGAATGGCACATTGCCCCGACTGGCTTTGAAACCCACCCGGAATGGACCATTCGCCCGTTCCGGATGATGCTCTAAACCTCTTCATTAGCATTCCCGCAAACCGTCTCCCTTGCGGCACATATGGCCAAAAAGGACGTTTGCTGCTACCAGCAGAGTTCGGTTTAAGCACCCCCCCGGATGCCGTCACGCGGTGGAGCGAGTTCCCCATCCTTTCTATGAAAGGGTGGACGCTCTCCTGCCAAGTACGAGCCATTCACAGGAGGGACTGCTAGAGCCACTACCCCACTTCCCAAAGTGATGAAACCACATAGAAAAGAAGATGGATACACATGAAGCCGAAGATTCCTTTTCATTAAAAGAGGAGTACATAAAGAGCCCCGAGGGGACACTGTATCACAAAAGAGAGGCTTACCTTTAAAGTGCGGTCTATACCCTCGAAATGAGACAAAAGGGGAGAAAGCTACGTAGTTGAAGTAGCAAACGGAGGGGTTATGTCAACCTCGGTGTCGAGTCCGGCAAACTCCTCTTGCAATTCTTCCTCAGAAGATAGCATCAGCAGCTTAGGAGGCTGAAAAGGCGGAAGGCCTTTTGCAAATACGGGCAAGGCTTCTGATTTTAGAGCTTCCTCCTCACTGTCGCTGAAAGTCACTTCCTCCTCATTATCAGGGATGGTCTCAGAGCTGCCCGAGGATATCTCCACTCTAGCTATATGCTGCGAGGTCGCCTCTAGAGCATGCCAGGATGCAGACCGGGTGATTATGTGTCTGGCCGGAATAGGGCTCCATTTTGTTTGAGTCCTTTCACTTTCCTGTGGCTGAGGTGACTCTCCCGCTGCTATCATGGCCTCAGTCTGCTCCCTGACTGCCACCTCAACAAAAGGGGAACTCTGAGGGATATAACAAAAAAAGAACAACAACGGAAGTATAAAAAAAAAGATAAGAAAGCACATTTACCCTCCTCCTCGCCAGCCGGGGTAGGAGAAGGCAGCCTCGTGTCCCTTTCCACAGGCACTGTAACCTGCTCCGGGCTGTATCAGATAAAGAGAAGCTCAGTCTCGAAGGACGCCTTAAAAGATCAGTCAAGAAGACAATGAAGATTGCATCTACAAGCTATTTACCGCCACTCTTGGCAGGTTCCTGAGCGGCCTCCCTCTGAGACCTGAACTCGTCAAAAGAGGGGATGTCTGGAAGAGGGGTTCCAGCATCCGTCGCAACCGGAGCTGACTGCTGGACCCGAACAACCTTGGCCTTCTTGGCCTTGGCAACCGCAGCTTTCACTGCCGAAGCCTTTCTCTTCTTGCCTGGAGGCAAGGGAGTGGTCGTATGTGCCACTGCAGGAATTTCAAAGTAGGCAGGCTTCTCAGCTTGAGCAATAATTATGTCTGGTCTATCTGTGCGAGACACAAGAAAGGCAGTCACAGTCAACATATGCAAAGCATAACAATAAAAAAAAGAGAGGCCAAGATTGGACAGGAAGGGTCATACCTGCTAGGCCATCGTAAAATGTGGAAAGCGGCCAATAAAGATAAGCCACCTCCTTCGATCGAGAAGCAATCCAGTCCTCGCGCCGAGAAGACCATGAACATCGTGCCGAGAAGACTCCCAAGTGCTGAAAAGAAAAGAAAACTCATTAGAAAAAAAAAGAAAACATAGAAATAAAGAAGTATATGTGCAGAGTATTGCTACTGCAACATGATCAAGCTGAAGAACAATGTCAAAGAGAAATGGAGGAAGATACCCTCGAATGATGAAAGGCACCTGCAGACCCCGTGCCGCTTATTCTGCGCTTACGCCGCCTGCAGGTGGGGGGCATTTGTTGACACCTTGAAAATGAGCAAGGGCTGAAACAGAATTGAAGAGAAGATCAGACCAACAGTGAAAGATCAATGATGAAGCTCGTCAACCATCTACCCGACTGAAGCCTTTCCCGGCCAAGCTGATGTCCGATGCCATTGTCAGTCAGACGGCGGCACTGATGAAGTAGCAGTCACCTGACTGATGAGACCTCCTATCACACCTCAATAAGAGCTGTATTACTGCCTCGTCCGAGAATCCACAGGTAACATGTCAGAGTAAGTCAGATGTCGGCTTATTGACAGATGTGATATGAGCAAAGATAAAGATGAAGCCAGAACCAGCAAATAAAGATTGTGAAGGCTTCTGCAAAGTCAGAACAAAAGAAGAGTCTCCACAGACTATACACCTGGCTGAAGTCTTTTCAGGCTAAAGCTAATGTCCGGTCTTGTCACCGTTCAGGTGACGATACCGATGAAATGATGTCCGACTTTGTCATCATTCAGATGGCAATGCCGATGAAACCCCAGTCTACCAACTGATGAAAATCTATGAATGATCTCAATAGAAACTGTGTCACCAATGGAGGGCCTTCTCGGGTTCTGATATATTTGAAGGACCAATAAAGGCCGAGGTATATGTGAAGTCTAAAAAGCCCTAAATGGGCCTATAAAAGTGGCACCGGGATCCCCTTTGTCGAAGCCCAAGAGCGGCGCTGGGAAGCTGGAGTCCCAAGCGCCGGGAAGTCTTCCTTCGATTGAGGCGCGTCGGGACAGGCCTGCCGATAAGATACCAAGGAGAGATATAAAACCCCCTTTCCCCTCGAAAAAAAAAAAGAAGCAACAGCGGAGAAGAAGAAGAGAGAGCCACAAAAAAGAGAAGAGAGTAGAGTCTGCAATCTGATCCGAGAGAAGAAGAGGCAGAAGGGCCAAAGAAGAAAAGAGAGAAGAGAGAAAGCAGAGAGGAGGGTTCGAAGCCTGATTGAAGGTGGGCAACGGGGAGGGAGAGGAGTCAATGCTCCGCCCTCCCCTCCCCATTTCTGTAGTTCACTCGCCTAATTTCGATTGCTTCTACTTCTTCCTCTTCTGATGTATTCTGCGTTATGATAGCCGGTTTTCACACCGCTAGAATAAGGCATAGTCTTCTTATATCTTCTTCTATGTACTCCCTCTGATGTGCGGATGTAATTGCAATGTTCTAATATATGAACGCTACAGGCTGCAGTTGATGCCTGCTGTCTGCTTCTCCGAAGCTCTACTGCTATTTCTCTATGTTTCCTGTCTCCTCTTAAACTCAGTAGCATGCTATCCCCCTCCCCGGTTTGATTAATCGCCTGTTTATTAGTCTAGGTTTTCAAACGCTGTTCGTGCTTATTCCAGGGCCAGGGACAGGTTATCCCTTGGCCTCTGAAGCAAAACAGAGACATATAGCAACCGCTGCTCGGTTTTATATGTTACATTCATGCTCATCGGCTCTGCTGAAGTCATCCCCAGGGCCAGAGACAGCCATCTCTTGGCCTCTAGATGATGAAGAGTATATTAAAATCATCCTCGGGGATTATTACGAACGCTGATGACGGGGGTTCCCTAGACCACGTTCCCCCCCCCCAAATTCCTCTCTGCTTCTGGCCTTCCCTTTGAAGCCCAAACCTAACCCAGTTCTAATCTGGTGAATCGATCCACTTTGACCTCATAGAATCCACCTGCCTTATCCTGAATCGTCAAAAAACCCAAAACAGGGCGCCGTAAAAACCCAGAACCCATATCGGCGCCATCACCCATCTCGGCCCCATGCACAGTAAAAGGGGTGAATAGTCCTCGGCGCGAGGCTTCTGGCGCCGAGAACCCTCACCCCTGATCTTCTTGCCGTCCCGCCGGGAACCCCTGGCCTTCTTACCTTCGCGCCGGGAACCCCTTTGGCCATTTGGCCTTGGCACCGAGAACCCCTCCATATTGGCCGCGCCGGGAACCCCCCCTGGCTTCTTTGCCATCGCGCCGGGAGGCCCATCCCCTGGCCTTCTCCCCTGCGCGCCGAGAACCTACCCCCTGGCCACTTCACTATGGCGCCGGGAACCCTATTTTCTGGGCGCACCGGGAAAGTCCCCTGGCCACTCGACCTTCACGCCGAGAGCTTCCCTCGTGCCAGCTTCCCGGCCCCTAGAATAGCATCTCATGAAGAACCCTTCCCGGCGTAGTGGTTTTCACGCCGGAGCCTATATGCACACCTAAGCTGCCCCGAGAGCCCACTCTGCCATCCAATTGAACCCCTGGCACCTTGATCAAACCAAGCCAGGGATGCCCATGAGTCACCAGTCCTGCCCCGGGGATAAATTTAAAGGAAGTCAGACTCCCTTATGTTCTACTGTCCCGCATCGGATTTATGAGTAACCCCTTTAGCTCGGGAGGGCTCTGCCACTGCATGAGTTCCGCCAGCTTCCCTAGGGGAAAATCAAACATTGCCCCATGGCAAATATATATATGTCGGGAGGTTTGGCCTCTCTCCTCCTCTCGGCTTTCATCCCGGCACTCCGTGGATGATAGCCTATTTCCCCCCTGGGCATAATCCAGATTATGGGGAGGTGCTGCCGAAATATCGATTAATGCTTTAACCCCGACAAGCCACGGGAAGCGTATATCGTACATCTCCCGTCTAGCTCGATCCTTCGGGGAATACAAACGCTGTAAGGCCCTTGGCCGGATGAGAAACGTGGAAGGGGACATGTCCCCGATGATTGTCCAGGCTCCGCCCCGCCGCTGCGTGGACGGTGTCCTATTTCTATCCGGCACGACCCATATAAGAGGAGGTCATGCTGATTTAATAAGTCTGTCATTTACCTAATTACATTCTTAGAATGACAAGAGCTTCAATATCACACACACTGTTGTTTTCTTTTTTATTACCGCCCCGAGTGGCCTCCTATTTTGGCGTTTAATCAAGGGTTGTCCTTCTTAGGAAGGGCGTAATTAACGTCATAGCCTTTATGGTATGGCGGACTTTTGGTCCCGACTCGGACTTCACAATCGACTGATTGAGTCAGATCGAGCGCATAATAAAATTGTCACCCCGGTGACTGGCACGCCAATAATAAAATAAATAATAAATGATTAAAAAAATAAAATAATAAAACCATCCCCACACATTCCCCCGACTATTTAGGTGGGGCCATTTCTAGATAAGAAATTAAAATTCTCCATTGGATCCCTGCGAGGCCAACAGGTATTATGAGTACTAAAAACTTCTTCTTTGTCATTCAACATTAATGAGTAACCAAAGTGATGTTGATGTGACACGACCTTGGACTTAAGCAAGCAAGCACATTCGCAATCTAAATGGGCCAATTTGGGCCGCCGCTCTCTCGTCGCTCACCCAAGCCCGGGGTAACTTGGCAATGCCAAGGTGAGGTTGAGGGGTTGGGCCCTTGCTGGTAGAGGGCCAGCAAGGCCAAGATTTGACTCCCAATGGATTTGGAAGCCTAATTCAACGGGGCCGACGAAGTGCCGAAGGCACCGGTTGCACTCTTCCCACGGTGATCACTCAAGACAACGGGGCTTGAGGATCGGGCTCTCACTCGCATAACCAGCGGAATTAAGAACTAATATTGAAAGACAAGCACTAAGTGGAGTGAAGGTTTGAGCACTTACTCGACCGGTTTGAAGAAACCGGTCCCGGTCGGAGACGAGGGTGAGCGGGGAGGCGAGTGGATCCCCACACGCCGCGGCGGTGTCGCTTGACCTGCCCAAACAAAGTACACCACTACACCTCTCGCAGGAGGGGGAACTTGGGGTGGGGGTTAATGATATTACATCAATACTACCTCCACGCATGGAGGGGCGTTCAGCCGGCCAAGCGGGGTGGGGAAACCAAAGCAAAGAATGAGGAACAAGGGTGGACGCCGAATCTGCCTGCTGTCTGCGAACCAGGATAGAGGGTCGGTGTTTCTGTTGTAGATCTTGCTCAGAATTTTTATGATGGCAACACTAGTGGCGAAATCTTCGTAACAGGAAGGGGAATGCCTCAGAATTTTTGTAATTTCTTTTGGAGTCGCTGCAGGTCGGGACAGAAGCTTGAACAGGGCCTCTGTTTCTCGGACTAGCAGGGGCAGGTCACCAATGGTAGGATGCAGAGGCTGTCCTGGCCGCTCCCGAACTCCAAATTTGATGCCGTCAGCGCCGTTAGAACCGTGGGTGAGTCCTCTTTGCAGCAAAAGAAACAGCGATGCCAGAAGAGAAGGGAGACGATCTGTTGAGCCAGAAGAGTGAGGAGGTGTCGATGCAGACTGGGGAAGGTAGAGCCGCGCGACTGTGGAATAAAATTGGTAACTTCTGTTTCCGGATGCTGAATGGGCTTCTGCTTCTTGATTCTGAAAGTAGACAGGCCGATGAAGAACTTTGAAGAAGGACTTGAGGACTGATTCCTTCGGGGCTGGTCGTGGCAGAGCTTCTAAGCCGGCTCAGGTCCTCATCCGAGGCAGAACCGCGCAGCTGTGGGAGAATGGACGTCCTGGACGACTCGGAGATCGGAAGAAGACGAAACCACTTCGGTTGCGAAGACGACTGGCAGACGCTTCCGACGATGGCTCTTGGGTCTTCAAACCCATCCGAAGGAGGTCGTGGTGGCTGCTGCAAGTTGCTGATATGCTGTAGATCTTCAGTTGAGAGCTGTAGGTTGATGATGATGGGGGGGAATGGGGTATATGGGAGGGGAAATGGGGGTGGATGAGTGTGGGGAAAGCCCGGGCTGTGAGGGGGTCTAGGAGGGGGTGTTCTAAGGTGGGGGAAGGGAAGAATGGGGTCTGGAAGGGGGTCTAACAGGTGGTGGGAGGAGGAGCTACGAATTTGGGAAGGTGGGTGAGAGGAGAAGGTGAGGGGGGCACAAGTGAGTGGAGGGAAGGGTGGATTTCAAATTTGAAATGGCATTGGAAGTTGTGGGGTTGTGTGGGGAAGGGGTTGATTGTGTTGGAATGGGGAAAGTGGTGTTGGAATGGTGAGGGATCTCCTTGGGACTAGGGGGGTGGAGTAATGGAGGCCATGGGGAAGTGGATGGCTTTAATGATGGTAGGTGGGGGTTGAGGTGGTTGGGAAGGGAGGAGAGAGAAGAAAATTCGAAATTGGGTGATGAGGAGAGAGAAAGTGGAGTGAAAAAGAGAGATTAAGAGAGGGAAGGGTGGGGAATCTCTCCCCTAGGGCTTCTCACCTAAAAAATGTTGGAATCACTCCACTAAACTAAGCTTTGGACTCTCAAATGGCAATTTTTTTATTGATTGATTCATTACCTCCAAATGAAGGAAATGGGGCCCTATATATAGGAAACCCACATTTTACAATAAGACCCTAACAAAAGACTCATTGACAAATAACCGAAGGGGTAGGGGAGCTCATTGGGCCAAGCCCGAAGAAATGGGCCCAATTAGCACATTACACACTCTAATGACACTCAAACATAGGAAAATAAATGCAAGACCTAGGGACATAACTCAAATAAAATGCAAATTACATCAAATGACTCAAGTAAAATTACATAGGACTCAAAATTAAATGACTAAACCATGCCGGATGCAACCTGGGCGAGGAGACGAGCTGTGAAGGTGGGCATGGGAGGTGATGTCCCCATCATACTCCAGGGGTGCGGAGAACTCGACTCTGTCGAGTAAGTGTTCTTCCCTCCTTGGAGCGTGTAGAAGTGGTACTGCCCTCAAGCCTTCCGAACGAGACCGATCCATCCACCTGCCGAGATAGCGCTCGTATACCTTGCTCCGAGTGGTAGTGACTTGTTCATCCAATATTTGTTCAATTTGTTCACGCTGGGCTCTCTTGGCTGGTGGTCTCTCCTCACGGGTGGGTGCTCTCTCAAGGGAAGACGTAGGCTCAATCTCCTCACTAGGTACCACCGTGGGTCCCTTATATGACACTAGGTCGGTAACATTGAATGTGGGACTTATTCCATACTCCTCGGGGAGATCTAACTCATAGGCATTTGCACCAATGCGTCTCAGGACCTGGAAGGGACCAGCCCCACGTGGCCTTAATTTGGAGATGGCTCCCGGGGAGAGCCTCTCAGTCCTTACCATCACAAAGTTACCCTCATGGAAGTCTTGGTGACGCCGATGAGAGTCGGCCCACCTCTTATAAGCCTCATTCTTTTTGCTTATGTGCTTACAAAGGCTTTCATGCAATTTCATGAATGTTGACATTCTAGGGGTGATGGGTGGACCTGGGAAACCAAAAGTAGACCGATCATGCTTTGATGCTAAGAAGACTTTGATGGATTTTGGAGGGCCGGGGTAACCATATGTGGACTTATCATGCAATGTTGTCATGTAGACTTTGGTGGGCCTGGGTGGGCCGGGGCACCCGTAGGTGAACCTATCATGCAAAGTGGTGATGAATGTGGGGAGGCCCGGACATCCGTAGATGCTTTTGATATGCTTACGATCCATGATGAATGAAGGAGGATGATGACATCCGAATGTGGCCCACTCATGCCTTCTACTAGACATGTGGGTGATATGAATGAATGGACCCAACATAGTGTTCATGTCAAAGGGGGTGGAAAGCCTAGACACATGCATAATTTTCCCAAAAGTGACTTCCATGTGTATAGGTGTGGGACAACCTTTGAACTCCCATTGGAAAGGATCGAATGGATCTAAGAAGGTGGTCATCATGGGGTGGGGCACCACCTTATTACCTAGGGATATATGGTCCAAGGTTATAGCTCCCAAGGTGCAACCCGAGTCATGGATGAGGTGGGTTTGGCCCAATATGGTGGGTGAGGGTAGGAAAGGGTGGGTGGTTGGTAAGATGGTTGGGTCATATAGTCCCTTGACTCCCATTGGAAGGGATCATATGGATCATAAAATAGGTCACTTAGGGGGAGGAACTCCATGTCCTCAAGATCCTTAAAAGGTGCTAAGTCATCCTTCCCTATGATAGTTGGGCCAATGTTCTTGACAAGTGGGTCGGCCATGAGTGGAGGGCTTGACTTTCTACCCGAGATAAGAAGCTCTAAATCGAGGAGAAGGTTGGGCTCATCCGGTGTAGGGAGGAATAGAAGGAGGTCGCTAGTGTAGCAACCATTGGTGCAAACCGAGGTGATAGACCCTATGCATAGGTGTAGGAGGCTAAGGCTCCTAGGTTGTTCGACCATAGGGGTCAACATGCTAGTGAACTCAATTTGCCATGCTAAGCCCCTAAGAAAATCCTCTAAGGTCTCCACTTGATAGGATGCTTGGATTGTGGTGTGATAGGAGAAGAGGGACACTAGGGGAAAATTTTGTTCTATGGGAGGGCAAACATGGGTCGAGGTCTCTCTAATTAGGCTCTCCCTTAGCCACCTAACAAGGGACTCTTCTAAGATGAATTCAGCCTTATCTAGAGGGGGTGGTGTAGGGTGAAGATCCTTGTGCGAGGCTTCCTCTTCAATTGGGACATGGGAGCTCTCTATGGAGGGGATAGGTCCCGAGGGATATTTGTCTTCATGTGGCAAAGCGGGTGGACTACTTCTTCCAAAACTAATGGAGTGGGAAGGTTCTTTGATGGTGGGGTGATGATGGCCGGAGTATGGTGCACCCGGGGTGGTGAACAAGGGTGGGATTCCCGTGGGTGGGAGAATAAAAGGTTGTTGAATTTAAAGGTTCCCGAAAGGTGTGGCGGATGCACAACCGCCATCTCCTCCTTCGGTTTCAGAACAGAGAAGACTTCCTGCTAGTCTTGCTCAGGAAACCCTGTTCGTCAAGGGCAGGCCGTTTCACTTCTTCCAGTGGAACATCCGCTTCTCCTCCGAGGCAGACTCGTCGGTCGTGCCGGTGTGGGTGGAGATGCCAACCCTCCCAGTGAACTTTTACAACGAGCCCATGCTCTTCTCCATTGCCGGGAACCTTGGCATCCCCCTGAAGGTTGACAAGGACTCGCTTAGCTTGACTCGCTCAGCTACTGCCCGTGTGTGTGTTCACATGGATGTGTCGACAAAACCCCCCCCTCGGGTGTGGATTAAAGCTGGCAACTGGCAATTCTGGCAGCCATTAATCTACCATGATTTTCCCCGCTTCTGCTCGGGTTGCCGCCGGCTGGGCCATGAAGCCTCCAAGTGCAAACGGTCGGCTGCTGTAGGGCCGGGTGCCTCCCCTCCTGGTCCGCCGACTTCGTTCACCGCTGCAAGCCAGCCACCACCACCCCGGTCTTTGGCACTTCCTCTCGCTGCCACCTCTGGCGTTACAGCTACCGCGCCTGCATGCTTGGCTCCCTTTGGGGGGCCCTCTGCCTCCCCTCTCGCTGCGGGCCCTCGTGAGGTCTGCATGCAAGGAGCGATCGCACCCATGCCGGTGGCATCTTCGCTTGCTCCGCCCCCCTTGGTGGCCGTATCAAGGGTTCTTTCCGTTTCCGATGTTGCTGTGGCCTCCGTCATCCCGTCACCATAGGTGTTGAACAGCTGCAGGGTTGCCTGCCCGCCACCACCTTTGTTGGACCGTGCGGTGGACTCTGCAGCCATGGCCGTTGACCTCTCGGGGGCAGGCGGCCAAGGTTATAGTGACGCCCCCGGTCTTCTGGGTTTGATGCCTGCCCATCACCCGGTGCTGACTGAGCAGGGATCTTGTGAGGCCCCCGGCTTCACCTTGGCGGATACTCCTTGCAGCTTCCCCCGAGCCCGTGCTCACGAGATGGAGACTCCCACAGTCTGCTGCACCGAGGAACTCGCGCGCTACATAGATGCTGTGGCTCCATATTCCGTGGACGGATCTGGTTCGGAGGCGGTCTCTCTCGAGCTGCCCCCCCTTGCCCTCTTGGCATTGGTGCCTCCGCCTTGACTGGCAGCCCTTTTCCAACAGCTGGAGTGGTTGAGTGCCTCTCTGCCTCCTCCTCTGTAGCTGCCTTGGTCGAGTTTGGGCCCTCTATTGCTGCTTTCGCTCCTCCAGCTGCTTCTATGTCATGTTTGAAGCCGTTTCCACCTCTCCCAGATGCTCACGCCCGCTTTGTCGGCCTCTCCCCTTCGGCAGCGGGCATCGCGGCCTCCCCCCCGGCTGTCCCTCTGTCCGGGACGGGCGCCCCCTCTCCGTGCACTGTTGCACCCGAGGTTGTTTCTCTTGTTAGCCGGGTGTCCACATCTTTGGTCCTCGGCGTCCCGGCCCCGGATGCGCCCCCCCTTGGCGGCCTCTCTTCTGGGCTTAATGCCAGTGCAGCTGCCTGGTCCCCAGCGGTGCAGCCTACCTCCCTGGCGGGTACCGTTGACTCCTCTCCTCATACGGCCGCCCCTCGCCTCTCCTTCGCCCAAGCTTTGAAGAAGAAAATCAACCGGGCCCCTCCTGGGCCGTTCGTCGACTCTGCCCCGCCTCCTGCTCCGGTGCATCCCGTGGGGGTTGTGCCCACCTCGGATCCTGGCATGCCCTTCAGGTTCCCCAAGCTCGTCCAGGCTCTCCACATCCCCGGGCTTGAGCCGGCTTCGGGCCTCCTCGGATCTACGGCGGCTCACGTGGCGTTTGTGGGCTCATCTCCTCAGGACCGCTCTCGGCCGCCCTCCAGGGTGGTTGGCGATGCCCCTCGGTGTACCTTCCGGCGGTCCAACTCCACCTCCTCCTCGCGCGATCGTCAGTGCATGTTTGAGGACACTGCTCTCCCTCCTCGTCGCTCTCTTCGGCTCCAGTCTTCTTCGACGGCGCCCCCGCCGCCGGCCGCCTCTTCCTTCCCGGAGGTGCCCGATACCGACGGTTCGGAGGTTGACCCTCTTGACTGGCCTTCTTCTCCGGGTCGTCACCGAGGTGTCCGTTCTGTGTTCTCGTCTGATTCTGAAGGGGTCTTCGACAAAGACTCCTATTTGTAGGGACTTGGTTTTCTTTGTGGGTTCTCGAGCTTCTGTTGCTGCCCTCGCTCGGGTTGTTTGGCCTCGTTGTTGTCTCTTTGGGCCTTGGGCCTTGTACGCTTCTTGGCCCTCTTTGGGCGTTTCCCCTCCCCCCCTCTGTACCCCTTTCTCTGTTCTGCCTTCATATATGAAAATCGCTTGCCTAGTGGCCGGGATAGTGGTCTCATCTTCTTCCGCAATGAAGAGATGAACCCCCTCTCCCGTCTCCCCCCTTGCAAGTATCAACTTTAGTTAAAAAAAAAAGTCCGACGTGTTGGGTCGATGTCGGCATTCCTTTCATCTAACCATTTCTTACCTAGGATTATACATGGACCTGCCAATGTTCCCTTTTGACACCAAGCCCCATCCAAATACTTAGTCTTCCCGAACCATTTATGGAATTCAACGAAGACTAGGTCTCCGTTGTGCACAATTTGTCCAGTTGTAGAGAGGGTGGCTACAATTTCGGGGGATACCCAATTATCTTCTTCCATGTCGATGAAGTCAATTTCTGTGGGGCTCCCATTAGGTAGGTATGCTTGGGATATGACGGGAATTGGGGCCTTTTGGTCGGTAGACTCAATGACAATGGGAGGTGGATAATGCATAGAACGATCCGATGAGAACTCTAATGCAAGCGTGCCCATGGACTTGACTTGTGAGAATAAATCAAAGACTTGCTCTGATACCACTTGATGTGACATGACCTTCGACTTAAGCAAGCAAGCACATTCGCAATCTAAATGGGCCAATTTGGGCCGCCGCTCTCTCGTCGCTCACCCAAGCCCGGGGTAACTTGGCAATGCCAAGGTGAGGTTGAGGGGTTAGGCCCTTGCTGGTAGAGGGCCAGCAAGGCCAAGATTTGATTCCCAATAGATTTGGAAGCCCAATTCAACGGGGCCGACGAAGTGCCGAAGGCACCGGTTGCACTCTTCCCACGGTGATCACTCAAGACAACAGGGCTTGAGGATCGGGCTCTCACTCGCATAACCAGCGGAATTAAGAACTAATATTGAAAGACAAGCACTAAGTGGAGTGAAGGTTTGAGCACTTACTCGACCGGTTTGAAGAAACCGGTCCCGGTCGGAGACGAGGGCGAGCGGGGAGGTGAGTGGATCCCCACACGCCGCGGCGGTGTCGCTTGACCTGCCCAAACAAAGTACACCACTACACCTCTCGTAGGAGGGGGAACTTGGGGTGGGGGTTAATGATATTACATCAATACTACCTCCACGCAGGGAGGGGCCTTCAGCCGGCCAAGCGGGGTGGGGAAACCAAAGCAAAGAACGAGGAACAAGGGTGGACGCCGAATCTGCCTGCTGTCTGCGAACCAGGATAGAGGGTCGGTGTTGCTGTTGTAGATCTTGCTCAGGAATTTTTCTGATGGCGACACCAGCAGCGAAATCTTCGTAACAGGAAGGGGAATGCCTCAGAATTTTTTTAATTTCTTCTGGAGTTTCTGCAGGTCGGGGCAGAAGCTTGAACAGGGCCTCTGTTTCTCGGACTAGCAGGGGCAGGTCACCAACAGTAGGATGCAGAGGCTGTCCTGGCCGCTCCCGAACTCCAAATTTGATTCCGTCAGTGCCCTTAGAACCGTGGGTGAGTCCTCTTTGCAGAAAAAGAAACAGGGATGTCATAAGAAAACGGAGACGATCTGTGGAGCCAGAAGAGTGAGGAGGTGTCGATGCAGACTGGGGAAGGCAGAGCCGTGCGACCGTGGAATAAAATTGGTAACTTCTGTTCCCGGATGCTGAATGGGCTTCTGCTTCTTGATTCCGAAAGTAGACAGGCCGATGAAGAACTTTGAAGAAGGACTTGAGGACTGATTCCTTCGGGGCTGGTCGTGGCAGAGCTTCTAAGCCGGCTCAGGTCCTCAGCCGAGGCAGAACCACGCAGCTGTGGGAGAATGGACCTCCTGGACGACTCAGAGATCGGAAGAAGACGAAACCACTTCGGTTGCGAAGGAGACTGGCAGACGCTTCCGACGATGGCTCTTGGGTCTTCAAACTCATCCGTAGGAGGTCGTGGTGGCCGCTGCAGTTGCTGGTCTGCTGTAGATCTTCAGTTGAGAGCTGTAGGTTGATGATGATGGAGGGGAATGGGGTATATGGGAGGGGAAATGGGGGTGGATGAGTGTGGGGAAAGCCCGGGCTGTGAGGGGGTCTAGGAGGGGGTGTTCTAAGGTGGGGGAAGGGAAGAATGGGGTCTGGAAGGGGGTCTAACAGGTGGTGGAGGAGGAGCTACGAATTTGGGAAGGTGGGTGAGAGGAGAAGGTGAGGGGGGCACAAGTGAGTGGAGGGAAGGGTGGATTTCAAATTTGAAATGGCATTGGAAGTTGTGGGGTTGTGTGGGGAAGGGGTTGATTGTGTTGGAATGGGGAAAGTGGTGTTGGAATGGTGAGGGATCTCCTTGGGACTAGGGGGGTGGAGTAATGGAGGCCATTGGGAAGTGGATGGCTTTAATGATGGTAGGTGGGGGTTGAGGTGGTTGGGAAGGGAGGAGAGAGAAGAAAATTCGAAATTGGGTGATGAGGAGAGAGAAAGTGGAGTGAAAAAGAGAGATTAAGAGAGGGAAGGGTGGGGAATCTCTCCCCTAGGGCTTCTCACCCAAAAAATGTTGGAATCACTCCACTAAACTAAGCTTTGGACTCTCAAATGGCAATTTTTTCATTGATTGATTCATTACCTCCAAATGAAGGAAATGGGGCCCTATATATAGGAAACTCACATTTTACAATAAGACCCAGACAAAAGACTCATTGACAAATAACCGAAGGGGTAGGGGAGCTCATTGGGCCAAGCCCGAAGAAATGGGCCCAATTAGCACATTACACACTCTAATGACACTCAAACATAGGAAAATAAATGCAAGACCTAGGGACATGACTCAAATAAAATGCAAATTACATCAAATGACTCAAGTAAAATTACATAGGACTCAAAATTAAATGACTAAACCATGCCGGATGCAACTGGGGCGAGGAGACGAGCTGTGAAGGTGGGCATGGGAGGTGATGTCCCCATCAGATGTGGTTTGAAATGTAGGTGATCGACGGGCTCCTTGTTGAGCCAAGTGAAAGGGACATGGTGTACGGTGGTCAGATGATGACCCGACCCAGTGCTAAGGAGACGTCCTCATCAGCTCCATACATGCTTGTGATACAGGATATTGCCGCTACATTGTAGATCCAGCAGTGGCTACTTGAGCAAATGAGGGCCTTCTTTCTGACTAGGGTGCAAGGGGCTCACATTGCCGCTGATGTAGCACCTCCTAGGCCCGTCGAATAGGTGACGGATGATGTCATGCCACCTCCGACAGCCCCTATCAAAGAAGTGTAAGGGGCTGAAAATGTTGAGCAAAGTATATGTCAAACCTCTGAAATGGACATTGCCGCCAATGTCCCACCTCCAAGGCCCCTTCAAAAAAGTACGAATGATACTTGCCATCTAAGGCAGCCCTTGAAGAGGATGTGCAAGGCGATATCCAAGCTCAGATGGAGGCGACCAATAGGCATGGTGACCATCGTCAAGGTGTCTTTTCTCAGTCCCTTCATCAACGGGACGAGAATCCAGTGGGGAAATGGCAGGCACCTGCAAAGAAAATAGGACGGGGGAAGAAGAAGGTGAGTTTGCGTTGTTCCTACTTCTTACAGTATAGAATCTAAGATTGGTATATTGGCATAAATGTAGAAGGGATATGAAGCCGACCCTTATAGAAAGCTTATACAGAGTACTGATTGGATCTACAAAGGCCGACTGAAGCCAACAGATAACACAATTGTGAATGAATTCATTGATGCTTGTGCCTCGGGGGATATTGAGTAAGTTGTCCTCTTATAGTTTCTGTCGTTATCCTGATTCGCCTTACTCTGACTACCATAGAAATTTTTATCCAATATAGTGCCCCAATATTTCAATTACAGAACGGGATTGTTTTGAAATGCCGTCATGTCATTGATCAATTATACAGTCAGATGATAGATGATAAGGTACTTTCTTTCATTAATTATGAAATTTTACGCCTCGCCCTACCCTGAACTTGTGTTTCTACTGCTAATAGAATCGTGATTGTTAATTTGCATGTGATCGATACCATGATGTACCTCATCCACTCACAATGCAATGAATCTGACACATTTCATCAGTGGGTTTGTTTTCCCACCATTTTAGTGAATCACATAAACGGCAGGACATCGGCCAACTACAAAAAATCCAACGAATTGTTGGAGTGCACCTACGAGAATGTTGAATTATCAGAACTACAGAAGAACAAATATTTATTCATCGTGTTACACTCTGGAGATCACTGGCATCTACTTGCTGTTGACACGGAGAATCACAGCTTTGTCTCATACAATTCCATGAGAGGCATGGCCATCCATGATGCCACTACAAGAAATTGGGTACTTTTTCTTATCCATGTACCCGAAATCAAAGATATTTATAATGTCTTTTAATTATTCCTTAATAATTTCAAATATTTCATTTGCAAGCTATAGTTGTACGGGAGTTTCTAAAGGTCTATGGGACATTCGAGGGAGTTGAGAAATGGGATCTTGAATTCGACAACGAATATCCCCAACAGGCAGATGGAAGCCTCGACTGTGCCATTTATGTACTGAAATATGTTGATGAATTGTCAAGGAAGAGGGAGACATCATGGACATTTAATGAGGGTGATTGTAATATGTTTAGAGCCCGGTTTGGGGCCGACCTCATTACCTTTGGAAATACAAGATCTTAAATATTTCACATCTCAAACCTTAGAATGTGGCATACCTGTCTTCATTGATATTTCTTTTGTCATACATTTTGATCTTCAAAATTTCATATGTTTTAATGTTGTTAATGTGTGTGCTTGATAATGTTAATTCATGAATATCAATGAGTTTTCTAAAGATAGATTCAAGTTTGGTTAAGGAACTAGGCTGAAGTGTGAAAAGATGAAGGCTTTACTTGCACAAGTGTCGACTAGAGTCGACCGTGGAGCCGACTCCAGTTCAGACTATTGAAGAGAAAAACCCAAGTCACCCGCTAGATGAAAAGGGCTTTGGCTACGCTTTAAGGGTGACAAATAGGTGGCCAATGGTGAAAAATAGGCCTTACTGGTGTAAAAGAGGCGACAAAGTGTGAATAATAGATGATCATGCTGAAATATTGAAATATCCTTGTCCCATGAGAGAGAATATACCTCTGACAGGGTAACCTCGGATCACGTGCAAAGCCTGGGTCCCTGACCTTCGAGTTGAGCGTGTGCCAGACACACCGAGCATGTGACTCACCCTTTCAGCCCATTTGTCGGCCTTACTAGTTAATTTACACGCTTATCGTCCATTTGTCAGTCATACGGGCTATTTGTCACCCTTACTGCATATTTATCACTCTTATCTTACCATATGACCAGCCGTTGCCTTCTTTTCTCTCCATTAGCTGCTTGTCTTTGACTTGGATCACTGTAGCTGACTAATCTATTCATTAACCTTTGACTTTGACTAGGACCTCATGACTGTAGTCAAGAAAAAGTTGAGCTTTCTGGAGTCCTCTTTGACTGGCGTTGACCTTGACGAGTCAACATTGACTATCTTGGCATTGACCAAGTCCCTTCGTTCTTCTTCTGATTGCTCTATAAACTCTTGATACACTCTTCATATTTTTGTCCTCTTGTGAACTTGACTCCTCCTTTCAGCTCCTTCTGCTTTTCATTGGTTAGCTCTAGGATCTATTTTTCACCCTTACCAGTGTATTTGTCTACTCTGCAGATCTAGTTGTCGCCACTGATAGGTATTTTTCACCCTTATCCAGTGTATTTGCCTACACCCTCTCTTGTCCAATCACCTCTGCAATATGCTCCGATCGAGCGATGATCATTCGGCTAGAGTTCCCGACGTTCCCCTTTTTTCTACTCCTGAGGGGCTGTGTTACCACCTCCATTGCAGCGATGTGTTAAATAGACACACCGATCCCGCTCGTGACCCTACATTGACACCCACTCTTCTATTTTAAGTTCTTAAGGCTCCTCCACAATGTCATCCCCTTCATCAGTGCGCGTAGCGGTGGCTTCCCCAGCAGAAGAGCCCATCTTCTCTGCGTCCTCCTCGGTCCCTTGTTGTCACTGGTTCCTGCTGCAGATGCCCTCTTCCTTTTTTTTAATCCTCTTCCATGTTTATGCATTTTACAGGCCTTTCATATGTTCATATATAATATGCTCTGGGTAGTTTCATATTAAATGGATGCAGTGGTTGTTTTATTCTTAACCTCTGCACAAGTATTGTTTTTCGTTGGACCTCTACCATACTTTGTGTATGCTCTGTACACTGTATTGGGCCTAACATCTACCTTGCTTTGATAAGAGCACTCAGAAATGGATTTCCATATTGTTATTACTTACCAGGAAAGCATGTAAATATGTTTAAATTTTATTCCACCACATTAAGGCATACTACTGCTTACAATTTAATAAAAAAGTTATAAATTTTACCATCCGCATTTTTCCCATATATCACAAAAGTTTTATATGTATCAAACCTCGGATATGTAGTATACATTTTATAATGCAAATTATGGAACTACATGTTTGGCTTATTGTTATTGGTTTTCTATAGTGTTGAAAGATCTATGCATGCTTATTTAGTGTGTAAACATTGGAATGTCTGATGTACATTGATTTTTTTAATGAGATCTGGGTAAGGTTGTTATGCAAATGAACATTCTATTTTTATTAATCCTGCCAACCACATTGTCATTATTTTATTCTGAAAATGCATGCTTTATCCCAAGAGTTACTGCTATGACTGTGTATCGTCTCTGCCTATAGTCTGCTGTACAACCTACCTTTTGTTACCTCTAGTGGTATTAACTACATTTCTTCGTAATTCCCCTTCACATCCCAAGTAATGAATTGTTGAGGCTCTTACGAGGCCAGCATACTACTCCCCTCCACATGGCCGATGACACTCCTTCCATGCGTGCATGCATTGACATACTCAAGTCAGCTCCAAATCTCGATCGTGACATGTATCTTAAAGCAGTGGATTTATTCAATGATCCAATAAATAGAAAACTATTCATGGAGCTGCCTGAAGAAGACAGGGTTGATTGGGTGTTAATTCACATGACATAAACCTTGTTCATGCACTTGAACTAGCAGACTTAAATCCCCCACCCCACTATATCATGCTTCATGCAGTGTAACCTTAAACCTACATGCTTTCTGATCTACAAACTTGCTCTTATGGATTGGACTTCATATTAAATTTGCTGCAATTATTATGTTTGTCATACCTATTGTCTTTTATAACACCTTACATGCAGAGAATTGAGGTTCAGAAAATGGGAAGGTATAAATGCTATGTAGTGTGGGTTGGTCGCGAACCCAGTGTATATTATAGTTGGCCCGAATGCTTTGTCCAAGTGAATGGATACCCTGGAGCTCATTATAAGGGTTTTCACTCGGTAGAGGAAGCACATGCTGCTATAAATGGGGTTGGCAATAGCAGCCATACGTATGTTGATCATCCTCAACTATAGGAAAGGCCCATGACTACATATCATGCAAGTCCCAGGCCTGACTATGATTCAAGGAACCAGGCACTACTCCAAAAGACTACACAAATGTCAAATGTGCCTTGTATTGTGGTTGTTCTGTTATGCACTCTAGTAGTGTTGCTCCTCTTCATATTAGTTGTTTTGTTATTACTGTTGTTGTAGGTAAGGAAGTGTACTACACTTGGTCTGCATAGGGAAATAATGTATTGGATATTTTACTCGTTGTCAATGACTTGGTTATTTCATCTTTGATGTCTTGGTGATGGACGTCCTTTGTGTGATGTGTAGACGTTGATCGGATTGTAATGGAATTTGTAATGGAGGACGATGAAATGTTCAACGACATTAAGGAGGCTATTTTAGACCAACTGGAAGATGAGGAGATGGCACCACCTATCTGAGACAGATGTTGTGGGGAGATTGTGTGGGATACTATGTGTCTCATGTTGTGTCTCCTTTAACTTGATTCTCTGAATTTAATTTCTAATTAAGTTTTGATGATTGCCAACAATATATTTTGTCTTAAGCTTTTGGATATTGGCAAATTGTGATATTCTGATTCTACTTTTCATTATGGCAACAATGTTAGTATCTTATAGCCTCTCATGCTAGTGTGTATGTGTTTCTCACTAAGGTCAGTGCATGTTCATACATGCTGCATTTGAAGGTCAATGCATGTTCATACATGTTGCATATGAAGGTTGGTGCAGATTCATAGTGCCACATATGAAGGTCGGTGCATGCTCATAGTATTGCATATACAGGTCGGTGCATGTTCATGCATGTCGCATATGGAGGTCAGTGCATGTCTACATGTAAGCACATAGGGTCGGTGCACATGTTCAGTGTTGCATTTCAGGTCATTGCACATGAACAAAATGCTGTGTAAGACCTTGAGTCTTTCGGATCCTTATCGGAGAGTTTCAGATCGCTTTTGTGGGTCTTGAGTTATGTTTTACAATCCGCGTGGGTTTTTCTCTCGTACAAGTTACGGAACCCAGTGGAGAGTTTATTATTAAATTCATCGACTCGAGGATGCTACAGCCACGTCACATTCTTTCCAAGGATCGTTTAGACTATTTTTTCATATTTTTTTGAATTAGTGCATTTTCGGACCAAAAATCAGATTTTACGAAAATTAGGAAATTCCCTAATTTCCTTTTCTTTTAATCTCTTTCTTGTTGGTCCCGGGTAGGCGAGCGGACAAAAAGGGGGGGTTGAATTGTCCCCCACTAAAAATGGTAAATTAAAACTTTCTTAGCAAAATTAACAAGTTTTATCGAGATTGAGGAATTAACTGAACAAGGAACTAAATTCTCTCAACCACTCCGATCTCACACGATCATACAAAGGAATATAACGATCAAACCATACAATCCCACAATGCAAACCACAAGACAAAGGGATTTTTAAGGTGGTTCGGGACCACGACGAGCTCCCTACGTCCACCCCTTACCAAACCGGTAAGGATTCACTCGCTGGATAAACCAGCACGGGGAAGACTCCCCAACACGGAGCAAGGCTCCAACACACACGAGGATAAATCCCCAACACGGAGGCGACGCTCCAACAAAACACAGGATGACACCTGCACACACACGCACGGGGAGGCGCCCCAACACACACACACACACACACACATGAAGATGAAGTCTCCCACACGATCCAACGACCGGATCACAAACACACACACACACACGCTGCAACAAACGCAGCACAACGACCGCACGCAGGCGATCAAACACGACCGTATAGACAAACGGTCACATACACAAATATCTCTAATGTTCGGAAGATAAACACGAATGATCAAATCATGCTAAACCCAAACTATAGAACATGGAGCATATCAAGAACAACATAGAAAGCATGTAGAAATAATCTCCGTCGAACTCCAATAGCCGGATGAAGATATTCCTTAAACCACAAGTCGGAGGGAAGCCGGATGAAGATGATTATTGCGTCCTCTTGATCCTCTCGTCGATCCGCTTCACTTTCCCTTCACGCACGATCTCCAAATCCTCCTAGATGTAGATCAAATCTCCTCCACAATAGCCTCTCCTCCCTTTCTCCTTTCCGTCACCTGCAAGATGGAAAAACAATGAACACACTAGGATTATGACTTGTGAAATTCGTAGCTCTCATATGCATTCAAATAGGAGACACCAAAAGACTAGTATAGCCCTTCTATAAACCTCCAAAAGGACCCCCAATAGGTCTCCCACCAACTCAAGGGCAAAGGAGTAATGGTTAGGCACAAGTTGACTTGGTTTAGATGGGTTTCGGAACCACATTTTTGGGTTTTTGTCGCTGTCGGTGGACCTACACGGGTCTGGCGGTCGACCGAAATTTTACAGGCTGAAATCTCCCATTTTTGGAAATTTCGGTCGACCGGAGCTACAAGGTCGATCGGCCGCCAGCTACAGTAAATTCCAGACTAATACATTTCAGCCCCAAACTCCATTGCAACCCTTCCAAACTCTGTGGCATCAAACTCCTTTGATCTTGGAGGGATTATACAAAGAATTTAACATGCAAAACCATAATAAAAATGATTAGAACTTTAGATCAATAATCCATATGTTAAATGCATGAAGTACATGTATGAAATCCCATGAACTCGGTGCATATGAACACTTTGAGTACCATTCAGCCAAATCTATCAAGGTTCACATGAGATTCAAGCTTGAGCACTAACAACTCATTTTTTCCAAGATTTGCATGATGAAATCAAACATCTAAACTAGTCTCAAAGCCCTATAAAGAATATGCATAGAGTGCATTCAAAACCATACATAAAAGGCTATTAAAACATCATTCCATATCACAACTTCAAGCACATAGGAGCCCAATCTTTCTCAAATAAGAACCACTTTCTTAAGCCATGCATTTTAGGCAAATATGAGCATATACAAGAGGCATGTAGAAAGTCTTATAAATTCATGACCCAAATCTCATATGGAAGAAACATGAAACACATTTTCAAACCATAAAATCCTCAACTAAAGATGTGATCATTTTGACATGCATATAAGCAACACATGTGAGCATCATAAAATCCAATTTCACCAAAGTTCACATGAGTTAGCTTAAACAACTTTCAAGCACACATTAAGCACATTCACTTGAATTGCCAAAACCAAATGACCATGAGTCCACATAATGAGTATGCATCATTTAAAATCACATTCATCAAGTTTCAAGTAAATAGGTTGAGTATATTTCAAGCCCAAAAACCTTATGAGGAAAATGCAAGAAAAATACCCCAACAAAGACTTTGAAAACTTATTTGATGAAATGTATGAAACATAGAAAAAAGTCGATGCAATACAATGAGAAAGGTAACTCCCTTTTTGAAGAAGAACTTCATTGATGCACTCCTTTGAGTTCCAAAACATGGCCCATAGTTTTGATCCTGCAAACCAATATATATAGCATTGTGGACGCACTTTTCGTTTACTTATTATGTTGTTCGTTTGTTCGGATGGTTGATTAGTCTACTGAGTGCGTGGGCGTGCCAGTCACAAAGTGACGATTTATTCTTCACTCGATCTGACTAATCAGACGACTGTGTGGTTCGTGTCGGGACCGAAACCCACCGCGCCATAAAGGTCACGACGTTATTTACATCCCCTCGAAGAGGGGAACACCCTTGATTAATCGCCAGGGATCAGGGCCTCATAGCCAGAAAATTATATTGAGAGAAACAAGATGATAGCGATCTTGAATCGGTTGGAAAGCCCTATGTCTAGGGAAGCAAGCATTTGAAATATGTTGGTCACTCAAGAGACCATTTTGATATCCGGACGAGTGTCCGGCTTCAGGAAATCGTAATCGTCACGGGTAAAACCGGAGCGTATGTATGTCGGGGCACGGCAAATTTATTGTTCAGGGGAACGAGAAACGTTCGGCTAAATCCTGATTATAATGGTCGGAAACCCGCGAGCTTGTCGGCTCGGTGCAAGATCAAACTGCGACCATGCTGCGGTGGGCCCCCCGCGGTCGAAGTCAAGCTTGCGTGGGCATCGTTAATATTTTCGGTGCCAAGGGGTAATGGGAGAATGTGCCTTAAATCAGCTGGAAAGCCCTATGTCTAGGGAAGCAAACATTCGAAACGTGTCGGTCGTTCGGGGGACCGTTCAATATTCGGACGGGTGTCCGGCTCGAGAATATCGTAATTATCGTGGGCAGACCCAGAACATATGTATGCCAAGGTACGGCAAATTTATTATTCCGAAGAATTGAAAACACTCGGTTAAATCCCGGTTAGTGTAGTAGAAAACCAGTGAATTTATTGGCCCGGTGCGAGATCGAGTCAGGACCATTCCAGGGGCGCCTCCCGTGGTCCAAACGAGGCTTGCGTGGGCATCGTTAATATGTTCGGTGCCGAAGAGCAATGGGAAAGAGTCCCGGGACTAGATTCTAAAACGAAGACGTGTACAGAGATAGCTGGCTATAGGCCGAGGATGTGGGTCAGGCAATGACCATGATTAGGGTGAACCCGTAGTCTAAGCGTGACCCACGAAGGTCTTATTGATATTCCCATGCGTAGGGCTCGGAGATGACGAGAGCCTTCTTGTTCCATTCGGATTTTGTTGGCCATGCATAGACCACTTTATGTTCGGACAAAGGTCCGTATCGAAGGTACGACGTAAACAGAAATAAATCCGTGCGAATGTATGCCGAGTTTACGGAAATTTCAATGAAAGAGCGGAGACGAATCCCAATGGGAAAGAGTCCGATTTGATGAACTATCAGCCCATAGCAATGTCGGATTACGGCCATATTGGGATGGCTCAGAAGGTCCGAACCCGACTTGGAGGGGCGGCGTTAATGTCCCTTTATATCGGGTCTTGAGGAGAATGAGGCTGTGGAGCGGATCTCATCATTTTATTTATATCTGAATTCTTTATCATTATTAACTGTCATTTTATGTGTTTTTGGGTGAGTTTGTTATTATTATTACTTATTCATTTTATCATTATTTGTTTATTTATTATACATATTTTGTGCTTATTATCATCATTATTATTATTATTTATTACCATCATTCATTTATTATTATTATTATTATTATTATTTATTTCTTTTATTGTTACATTCTCTATCATTATTATTATATAAATTTCCCCTTTTTTTGATTATCGGGTGGATTTCCCTTTTTATTATGAGTCCGTTATTATTATTATTATTATTTGTTGCATTCGGCACGTGTGTGGAGAGGGTGGTGGGGAGTGTATCGCTGGAAGCAGATGAGTTGAGGGTGGTGTAGAGTGGGCCGTTGAAGGTCAAGGGAGTGTGCCACTGAGGGCCAAGGGAGTGTGCCGCTGGAGGATGGTGGAGAGTGTGCCGTTGAAGGCTAAGGGAGTATGCCGTTGACGGCCAAGGGAGTGTGCCGCTGGAGGCTAGTGGAGAGTGTGTTGTTGAAGGCCAAGGGAGTGTGCCGCAGAGGGCCAAGGGACTGTGCCGCTGGAGGCTAGTGGAGAGTGTGCCGTTGAAGGCCATGGGAGAAGGATGGGCTGGTGTGAGGGTTGAAAAGGGGGGAGTGTCCCGCTGGAGGGGTAAGGGTGCAAAAAGGGATGCACCGCTGGGGGGAGAGGTAGGAAGAATCAAAGTGATCAGGACGGAGATCAGCTAGGTGGAAGAGAGTTTAGGAGAGAGAGTCCCTTGTTCATGCGGTTCTGATGAAAAGTCTCAGATGGTTGAGATTCCAATTTTATTTGCAGGTGATTGAGCCCCAAGTCATATTCAATAGTTCAGTTCTCTGAGAATTGTTCGGTCCAATACCTTGAGCCTTGAATAATTCCTTTAGTTGATTAGAATGTTTTATTGTTGTTGGTTCCATTTGTTTGTTGCTTCTTTTTATCTTTTAACTTATTACTATTTCTGACAAAAATTCGGCAGCATCTCCCCTTGACCCGGATGGTAAGGGAATAACAAGGGACATGCCCATATGGAGTGACATGAACCAACAACTGAGGTGTGTGCCTAAGCAGCCACCTTTGGGGAAACTTCGAAAACCCAGAGAAAACGTCAGACGAGAAACCAGTAGACTGATACAAGCTATGAGTGCACCGGGAAAGTGACAGCCAAGGTGTGCCGGGCTGGTAGTCCAAGGGTATACCGGTGAAGGCATGACCAAGGGGTGTGCCGCTGAGCAAGTCAACAGGGGCGGTGTACCGCTGAGCAGGCCAAGAGTGTATCGCTGGCGGCTGAAGAGAGTGTGCCGCTGGGCAAACCAGGGGAGGCATATCGCTGGGCCAACAGAAGGAGGTGTGCCGTTGAACGGCCTGAGTAGTGTGATGACTGAGGGACTTGAATGGGTGTGTATGCACCGTGGACTTTGGAGGAAAGGCTGAGGAGCCTTCTGGCCAGTAGGTGGGTGATGCATGCCAAGTAGAGGGCCACAAAACTTCAACGGGCTGCATGAGAAGGAAAGGGGGGATTGCATTGTAGAGCATCACCGAAAGGAGGGGGAGGCTAACCTTGTATCATCAAGTTGGAAGCACTAATCGTCTGCCTATGCAGGCCAACGACATGGGAGAACCAACGAGACAAGGAGTTAGGAAACTGAGGAAGCATGCAACAAAGATCACAGACCACCCATGGGGAGAAAACAACAAATGCAACATAATAGGGTAAAACCAAAAGGTGTTTCATTCATGACAAACTAAAAAATGACAAAGATCATGGCTTGAAGACCTAACATGATACAGCACATTCAAACGAACGGGGGAGAGAAACAGGGAAGAGAAAGGAAGAAAAGTTTGGGGAGAGGGTTAGGATGAGGAAGGGTGATCGTTCCCTTCGCTGCCACCCCTCCACTACACAACACAATCTCCCATTCTCTCTGGGCTCTCCTCTACCTTCTTCTTCTTTTCTTCTTCTTCTTCTCCTATGCTGCTCTCTTCGAACGGGTTGCCTTCGCATGCAGTCTCCCACTTTTCTTCTCTTCTTGGGGGCCTTTTATAAGTGTGCTGTTGACGGGGCAGACCTCATGATGGCACTGCCATCCGAGTTTGACACCTTGGCATGGGGTTAGCTGGCGTTGAAATGGCCATGCTGTGCGCCAAGGGGCTCCTCTAGTGACCGCTATGTATCTTGCCGGTCAGTACCGTTCGAAGGAATTTCAAGTTGTGCCGCTAGAAGGGGGCCAAGACGTTGTGCCGTTGAAGGGGTAGAATGCCTGTGCCACTGGAGGGCTCGATTGGGCGTGCCGCTGAAAGCCTCTACATGGCGTGCCGTTGAAGGGGCTGGCAGGCGTGCCGTTGAAGGACCAATAAGGCGTGCCGCTAGAGGCACTTGCAGGAGTGTGCCATTGGGGGGGGGCTGCCCTAGGTGTG
This sequence comes from Amorphophallus konjac, assembly GCA_022559845.1. Lineage (NCBI taxonomy): Eukaryota > Viridiplantae > Streptophyta > Magnoliopsida > Alismatales > Araceae > Amorphophallus > Amorphophallus konjac. The sequence goes on from CM040123.1 coordinate 364,084,001, forward strand.
CCGCTGGAGGCTTAGGGGCGTGCCGCTAGAGGCTTGAGAAAGTGTGCCACTGGAGGCTTGAGGAAGTGTGCCGTTAGAGGCACCTGGGAGTGTGCCGCTGGGCATCCCACGGAGTGTGCCGCTGGAGGCATCAGGAGAGCTTCCTCTTCTTCTTTTCTTCTTCTCATCTTCTCTTCCCTTTTCTCCTTTTCTTTATTCCCCGTTGGAGGACACCTGGGAGCGTGCCGCTGAGGGGGCTTGAGGGGAGTGTGCCGTTGAAGGCTTTAACAAGTGTGCCGTTAGAGGCACTTCAGGGTGTGCCGCTGGGGCACAAGTTAGTGTGCCGTTGGAGAGGCACTTGAAGGTGTGCCATTGAAGGGCACGTTGAGGGGTGTGTTTCCTTCTCTTCTTTTCTTCTTTTCATCTTCTCTTCTATTTTATCTTCTTCTTTATTCCCCTGCATGTAAACATGGGGTGAGAATTTTTAGTGTCCACAAATGCCCCCCAGCCGCAGACGGCGCGAGAGAGGGATGAGAGAGCAGGGCCTGCGGGTGCAGACCGATTGAGAGATTTATCAACATGACGAGGAGAGCAGGGCAGCGGGAGCTGAAGGATGCTGGAAGGCGGCCACAGAAGCCAAAGTCATTGGAAGGCGGGCCACGAGGGCGGAGAGAAGGGTTTATTTCTTTAATGATCCGGATGGCAGATTCGAATCAAAAGGTGATTCGTCACCCAGGGGGACGGAGAGGAGAGTTTGTTGATTCGATGAACTGGATGGAAGGTCCAAGTCAAGAGGGGTATTCGTCACCTGAAGGGACGAAGGAGAGATTATTCCTTGATTCAATAGGTATTTGTCACCCGAAGGGTCGGAAAGAAGAATTCATTCCTTTAATGATCTGGACGGCAAGTCCAAACAAAAAGAGGTGATGCTCGTCGCCGAAAGGGGACGGAGAGATGGTCAAGTCGCTGACACGGGCTAGTGTAAGCGCAAGGAAAAGGGGATGATTCCCTACCCGAACGGCAAGCTCGGACCGCGGTGAAAGGTTGTTTCGTTCTTTAATGCGCCGGGGGTACCAGCTGTATGACAGGTCTTTTATTTCTTTGGCTGGACGGAAGGTTCGAACCAGAGTGGAGAGAATTCTTTTTAGTTCTCTAGCCGGCTGGAAGATCCGATCTAGAGTGGAAGGAATCTTTTGTTTTCTGGCCGGGCAGAAGGTCCGATCTGGATTGGAAGGGTCTTTTTCTTCTCTCGCCAGACAGAAGGTCCGATCTAGAGTGGAGAGAGTCTTTTCGTTCTCTGGCTGGACGGCAGGTCCGAACCACAGTGAAAGGATCTTTTGGTTCTCTAGCCGGACGGGCGGTCTGATCTAGAGTGGAGAGAATCTTTTCATTCTCTGGCTGGACGGCATGTCCAAACCAAAGTGAAAGGATCTTTTTATTCTCTAGCCGGACGGAAGGTCCGATCTAAAGTGAAAAGTCTGTTTGCTCTCTAGTTGGACGGAAGGTCCGATCTAGAGTGAAAAGTCTTTTTGTTCTCTGGTTAGACGGGAGGTCCGAACCAAAGTAAAAAGTCTTTTGTTCTCTAGTTGGACGGAAGGTCTGAACCAAAGTGAGAGGGTGTTTTCGTTCTCTAGTCAGACGGGAGGTCCGATCTAGAGTGAAGAGAATCCGATGTTCTTTCAATGTGCCGGAAGTACCAGCTGTGAAATCCGAACCCGGGAAAGTGGGCCGCAAGGGCTAGAATCGGTGTTGCAGAAGTAGGCCGTGAAGGCTGAAATCGGGGGAGCGGGCTACAAGAGCCGCAATCGGGAAGTTGGCTACAAAAGCCAAAATTGGAGAGCAGGCTATGAGAGCCCAAATTGAGGAGGCGGACTACGGAGGCCGCCATCGGGATGCTGGCTACAAAAGCCGAAGAGAAGCGGGCTGCAAAGAGCCAAAATTGAGAAGCAGGCTGCAAAGAGCCGAGATTAAGGAAAGCAGGCTATGAAGGCCGAAGTTGAGAAGCGGGCTGCAAAGAGTCGAAGTTGAGAAGCAGGCTGCAAAGAGCCGACGTTGGGAAGCGGGCTGCAAAAGGCCGAAGTTGAGAAGCAGGCTGCAAGAGTCAGAATTAGGGAGAAGGCTGCAAAGAGCCGACGTTCGGAAGCAAGCTACAAGAGCCAGAATTGGGAAGCAGGCTACAAAGATCCGAAGTTGAGAAGCAGGCTGCAAGAGCCGGAATTAGGGAGCAGGCTGCAAAGAGCCGACGTTGGAAAGCAGGCTACAAGAGCCAGAATTGGGAAGCAGGCTACAAAGAGCCGAAGTTGAGAAGTAGGCTGCAAAGAGCCAACGTTAGGAAGCGGGCTGCAAAAAGCCGAAGTTGAGAAGCAGGCTGCAAGAGCGGGAATTAGGGAGTAGGCTGTAAAGAGCCGACATTGGGAAGCATGCTACAAGAGCCAGAATTGGGAAGCAGGCTACAAAGAGCCAAAGTTGAGAAGTAGGTTGCAAGGAGCCAGAATTAGGGAGCATGCTGCAAAGAGCCGACGTTGGGAAGCAGGCTAAAAAAGTCAGAATTGGGAAGCAGGCAACAAAGAGCCGAAGTTAAGAAGTAGGCTGCAAAGAGCCGAAGTTGGGAAGCAGGCTACAGGAGCCGAGATTGGGAAGCAGGCTACAAGAGCCGAAGTTGGGAAGCGGGCTGCAAGAGCCGGAATTAGAGAATAGGCTGCAAAGGCCGAAGTTGGGAAGCAGGCTACAAAGAGCCGAGAGATGGGAAGCAGGCCACGAGAGCCCAAATTGAGGAAGCGGACTACGAGAGCCGAGGTTGGGAGATAAGCGAGCCGCAAGGGCAGGAAGTAGGCCGTGAGGGCCAGGATTGGGTCATACAAGTGTGAACTGGGAAAGCATGCTACGAGAGCTGAAATTGAGTTTATTTATTTATTATTTTTTTAAATTATTATTATTTATTTTTTTATTCAAGCATGCAGGCATTCGTCAGTAAGCATAACATAAGTATGAATAAGGCAGCTCCCTCTATAAGGGATGGGATAGGGACATTACCCATAATTCACAGACACAGTGCGGGCCAGGAGGCACATCAAAGGGGGTGGTGCACCCGTTAAGAGGATATCGCATGTCTTGCATGCATAGCTTAAATTCACGCATTTCACCCGAGGTAACTTTCTGTGGCACGAAAGAGCAAACACGTGAACAAAAGGCCATAAACGTAGGGATATGCAGGTTTTTTTAAGCAACACTCGAGGATTACTCTAGCGCCTACACATGGGTTTCAGGCTCTCGATTTCGGTAGCTTCGCCCAGCCCCATCTATTTCTTTTGGTAGCGGATTTCACCATTCGGCGTGAGTCTCCTCATATGTCTCAATGGGGATTCCCGGCTACTAGGATTCATCCTTATTATAGTTCTATCGCAGATTCCACCGTTTGATACGAGTTTCCTCATGTGTCTCAATGGGGATTCCCGGCTACTGGGCTTCTTTCTTATTGTGATTCACTTCACCATTTCGCTCGAGTCTCCTCATTTGTCTCAATGGGGATTCCCGGCTACTCAGATTCACGTTTCTCTTTTTTTTGTGTCATTTTTTTCTCTCTTTTTTTTAAGTTGGGGTAGGTAGCTTTTCCCTCACGATTACCTTTCACGTGAGTGCAGGAATTCAAGTCTCCGTAGAGTGCTAAGAAGAAAGTCAGGCAATCCCTATGGTTGAAGACCATTGAACACATTGAGTGCGGGGTGTGGGAGTGTTGCCTCAGGTTTATTTTGTGAGTTGGGCTTAGCAATTTAGCCATGACTCTTCCCCTTGACGTGTGCACCCGCCATAATTAGGTTCCCTTCGAGCGTATGCCGTGACGCCTGTGCATCCAGAGTCGGGGCGACATTATTTAGCAAAGAAACATGGTCCTAGAAAATTTCAAGGAAGTGTGTTATTCTATATTTTAAGCAAGCATGCAAGTAGGGCAGCCAAGCAAATTTTTTGTCTCTTTTTTTGGTCTCTTTTTTTGCGTAAGAACGTACTGTCGTTACGTATATGTATCTTGTATGTGCATATAGAATCAATGCCACAGCCAAGGTGCTGAGGAAGGAGACCGCGAAGGGCTGAGAGACCATTGGGGAAGTGGGCTATAAAAGCCAAAGTTGATATTGGAAGTGGGCTGCAATAGCCAAAATTAAGGAGAGCGGGCTGCGAGAGCCAAATTCGGGAAGCAGGCTACAAGAGCCAAAGTTAGGAAGCGGGCTATAAAGAGCCGAGAGATGGGAAGCAGGCCACGAAGGCCAAAGGGAAGCAGGCCATAGAGCCAGAATTGGGAAGCAGGCCACGAAAGCCAAAGGGAAGCAGGCTATGAAGGCCAGAACTGGGAAAGCAGGCCACGAAGGCCAAAGGGAAGCAGGCTACAAGAGCCAAAATTGGGAAAGCAGGCCACGAAGGCCAAAAGGAAGTATGCTACAAGAGTCGAAATTGGGAAAGTGGGCTACGAGAGCCGAGAAGCAGGCTACAAAGACCAAAGATTTGTGAAGCGGGCTGTAAGAGCCGAAATTGGGAAAGCGGGCTACAAGAGCCAAGAAGCAGGCTACAAAGGCCAAAGGTTGGTGAAGCGGGCTACAAGAGCCGAAGAGAAGGGTCCCTTTTTATTCTCTGGTCGTGGAAAGATCCGAGCCAAAGTGAAAGGTTTATTCTGTAATTCTCTGGCCGGGAAAGGGTCCAGAGCAAAGTGAAGGGTTGATTCTTTAATTCTCTAGCCGGGGGAAGGATCCGAGCCAAAGTGAAGGGTTGATTCTTTAATTCTCTGGTCGGGAAAGGATCCGAGCCAAAGTGAAGGGTTGATTCTATAATTCTCTGGTCGGGAAAGGATCCGAACCAAAGTGAAAGGTTTATTCTGTAATTCTCTGACCGGGAAAGGGTCCGGACCGAAGTGAAAGATTGATTCTTTAATTCTCTGGCCGAGGGAAGGATCAGAGCCAAAGTGAAGGGATGATTCTTTAATTCTCTAACCCGGAAAGGATCCGAGCCAAAGTGAAGGGTTGATTCTTTAATTCTCTGGCCGGGGAAAGATCCGAACCAAATTTAAAGGGTTATTCTTTAATTCTCTGGCCGAGAAAGGATCCGAGCCAAAGTGAAGGGTTGATTCTGTAATTCTCTGGTCGGAAAGGATCCGAACCAAAGTGAAGGGTTGATTTTTTAATTCTCTGGTCGGGAAAGGATCTGAGCCAAAGTGAAGGGTTGATTCTGTAATTCTCTGGTCGGGAAAGGATCCGAACCAAAGCGAAAGGCTTATTCTGTAATTCTCTGGCCGGGAAAGGGTCCGGACCAAAGTGAAAGGTTGATTCTTTAATTCTCTGGACGGGGGAAGGATCCGAGGCAAAGTGAAGGGATGATTCTTTAATTCTCTGGCCGGGAAAGGATCCGAGCCAAAGTGTAGGGTTGATTCTGTAATTCTCTGGCCGGGGAAAGATCCGAACCAAATTGAAAGGGTTATTCTTTAATTCTCTGGTCGAGAAAGGATCCGAGCCAAAGTGAAGGGTTGATTCTGTAATTCTCTGGTCGGGAAAGGATCCGAACCAAAGTGAAGGGTTGATTCTTTAATTCTCTGGCCGGGGAAAGATCTGAACCAAATTGAAAGGGTTATTCTTTAATTCACTGGCCAAGAAAGGATCCGAGCCAAAGTGAAGGGTTGATTCTGTAATTCTCTGGTCGAGAAAGGATCCGAACCAAAGTGAAAGGTTGATTTTTTAATTCTCTGGTGGGGAAAGGATCTGAACCAGAGTGAAAGGTTGATTCTTTAATTCTCCGGCCAGGGAAGGATCCAGACCGAAGTGAGAGGTTTATTCTTTTATTCTACGGCCGGGGAAGGATACGGACCGAAGTGAAAGGTTTATTCTTTTTTTTAGTGGCCCAAAGGCCGAAGGTGAGATATTTGTCGGATTAGATGGCGAGAGTGCCACCGGCAACGGGTTTATGCGCCAACCTGGACGAAGGAGTCATGATGCTGACAATGTGTTGATGCATTAGCTTAGACGGAAGGTCATGGTGCCGACAATAGGAAAGGTCTCTTGATTTTGTTGGGTGGCCAAAGGCCGAAGGTGGAGAACCATGTCTGTCTCAAGGCTCACTTCCTTTTCTTCTCTTCTTCTTTTATGTAAAGAGGCGGGTTGGAAGACCACGTCTGCCTCATGTGTCTTTTCTCTCTTTTCTTCTCTTCTTCTTTTGTGTGAAGAGGCGGGTTCGAAGACCACGTCTGTCTCATGTGTCTTTTCTCTCTTTTCTTCTCTTCTTCTTTTGTGTGAAGAGGCGGGTTCGAAGACCACGTCTGTCTCATGACTGTTCTTTTCTTCCGCTCTTTCTTTCTCATTAATGCCCCTGGCCTGAGGTGTATTTCTCTTGATGTGCCCCTAGCTTGGGGTGTAACTTTTCTTCGGTGCCCCTAGGCGGGGCGTATCTCTCATGGTTTCTAGGCCCCTAGACGGGGTGTAACTTCTGCTTCTTATGTCCCGGAGCGGGGTATGTTTCTCTTCGAATTCCATTAAGCCGGGGAGTATCTTTGTTTCTTATGCCCCCATAGCGGGGTAAAGCCCTGGCTTCTTATGCCCCCAAGCGGGGTGTATCGTTTACGGCTTCTATGCCCCATGGTGGGGTGTGGCTTTATTTCATGTGCCCCTAGGAGAGGGGTGTGTCTTCTGCTTCTTGTGCCCCTGGGCTGGGTATGTTCCTCTTCAAATGCCCTTAAGCCAGGGTGTATTCTCTGCTGCTTGTTGTGCCCCCGGACGGGGTAGATCCTTCTGCTTCTTCTGCCCCAGAGTGGGGTATATTTCTCTTCGTATTCCCCTAAGCCGGGGTGTATTATTTGTCTCATATGCACTCGTGGCAGAGTGTATCTTTTATGGCTTCTATGCCCCCCTAGGCGGGGTGTGTTTCTTCTTCAAATACCCCTAAGCCGGGGTGTATTCCTTTTTTCATATGTCCCCCGAGTCGGGGTGTGTTTTGCTTCTCATGCACCCCGGGCGGAGCGTATACTTCTCTTCATACGCCCCTAAGCCGGGGTAAGTTTCTACTTTTTATGCCCCCATGGCGGGGTATATTTCTTCTTCAAAAGCCCCTAAACTGGGGTGCAACTTTGTTTCTTCTTATGCCCCCCCCCCCCCCGGGTCGGGGTGGATTCTTCGTCAAATGCCCCTAAGCCGGGGTGTAAATTTTGCTTTATGTGCCCCCGAGTCGGGGGGAATTCTTCTTCTTCCGCCCCGACACGCTGGGGGATGTTCGCTTCTTATGCACCCAAAGTGGGGTGTGTCCTCGATGGCTTATGTGCCCCTGTGGTGAGGTGTATGTTTCTTCTTCAGATTCCCTTAAGCCGGGGTGTATTCTTTTGCCTTATGTGCCCCCGAGTCGGGGTGGATTCTCTTCATGTGCCCCCATGGCGGGGTGTATTCTCTTTGTGTGCCCCTAGGAGTAGGGTGTCTTTCTTCTTCAAATACCCCTAAGCCAGGGCGTATTCTTTATGACCCCTATGCTCCCAGGTGGGGTAGGTTTCTTCTTCAGGTACCCCTAAGTCGGGGTGGACTCTTTTTATCTTATGCTCCCAAGGCGGGATGTAGCTTCTTCAAATGCCCCTAAGCCCGGGGGAATATTCTTTATGGCTTCTATGCCCCCAGGCGGGGTATGTTTCTTCTTCAAATACCCCTAAGCCGGGGTGGACTCTTTCCTTCTTATGCTCCCAAGGCGGGATGTAGCTTCTTCTTCAAGCGCCCCTGGACCGGGGTAAATTTTCTTCGAATACCCCTAAGCCGGGGTGAATTCTTCATGGCTTCCATGCCCCCGTGGCGGGGTATCTTGCTTCTTCAAATGCCCCCAAGGCGGGGTGTAGCTCTGCTTCTTCTTACGACCCCAGGCCGGGGCAGTTTCTTCCTCTTATGCTTATGTGTCCCCAAGCGGGGTGCATTCCTTTTTTCATGCGCCCCTAAACCGGGGAATGTCATTTGTCCTGCTTCAAATGCCCCCAAGGGGGGGTGTATGTTGCTTCATGGACCCCGAGGCTGGGGTGTATTCCTCTTCATGTGCCCCAGACCCGGGGTAAGTTTCTCTCTTTGTGTGCCCCCAGGCGGGGTATAGTCTTTGCTTCTCATGTCCCCACAACGGGGTATACTTCTCTTCATATGCCCCTGAGCCGGGGTGTATTCTCTTCATGTGCCCCATGAGCGGGGTGTATTCCTCTTGCCTCTTATCCCCCCATGGCGGGGTATATTTCTTCTTCTTATCCCCCATGGTGGGGTACATGCATGCTCTCTTCGGGAGTCGTGGTCGTGCTTGGCCTTATCACTACAAAGCATTCCCCATAGCGGGCAGAAATTCATCAAGCTACAGTTGCGGATTGTTGGATCTTCGAACAGTCACTGGAGGGACCATCTTGTGCCAGATAGGGGCAGAAGGGAGGTGGAACGGACCGGGGCATTGCACCGCGGACTTGGACCCTCCTAGAGTCGGGCGGGATGTTGGCCTCTTTCTTGTTCTCTTCGTCGGCGATGCTTGCCAACTCTTCTTCCTCTTTTTTGTCCTTTCTTTTCTTCTCTTCTCTCTTTTCTCTTCTTGTGCGTAATAGACCAAGGTGGGTACGCAGGAGAGTGCTCACCCCCTCAGGGAGGGGATGAGTGGTTCACTCCACCGCATCAATCCCACAGTGGTAATCATTATTCAACACGGATGTCGACGGATGCGACCGTACAACCCTCTCTCGCCAATTCTTTCTCTTCCTTTTTTCTTTCTTTTTTTTTTGGGAAAGGGGGGTTTGATTTTCCCTCCCTCCTTTTTAGCGGCCTCCAGGATTCCTGGAAGCTGTAGGTGCCTCGGAGTAGCATCTTCGAGGCGACAAAGATAATTTCGCCTAGTCCGGCTTTTCTCCCCATAGGGCTGGGGGAAGAGAGTACCTGCAATTCAACAAAATAGGCAAACAACGTTTATTAGGAGACCATGAGGCGCCAAATCTCGGCGAAGAGATGAAGGGTGGTTCCAGTCCCACCGGGCGTGCCAGACTTGTGGACGCACTTTTCGTTTACTTATTATGTTGTTCATTTATTCGGATGGTTGATTAGTCTATTGAGTGCGTGGGCGTGCCAGTCACAAAGTGACGATTTATTCTGCGCTCGATCTGACTAATCAGACGACTGTGTGGTTCATGTCGGGGCCGAAACCCGCCGCGCCATAAAGGTCACGGCGTTATTTACATCCCCTCGAAGAGGGGAACACCCTCGATTAATCACCGGGGATCAGGGCCTCATGGCCAGGAAATTATATTAAGAGAAACAAGATGATAGCGATCTTGAATCGGTTGGAAAGCCCTATGTCTAGGGAAGCAAGCATTCGAAATATGTCGATCACTCAAGGGACCATTTTGATATCCGGACGAGCGTCCGGCTTCAGAAAATTGTAATCGTCACGGGCAAAACCAGAGCGTATGTATGCCGGGGCACGGCAAATTTATTGTTTAGGGGAACGGGAAACGTTCGACTAAATCCCGATTAGAATGGTCGGAAACCCGCGAGCTTGTCGGCCCGGTGCAAGATCAAACTGCGACCATGCTGCGGTGGGCCCCCCGCGGTCAAAGTCAGGCTTGCGTGGGCATCGTTAATATTTTCGGTGCCAAGGGGCAACGGGAGAATGTGCCTTAAATCAGCTGGAAAGCCCTATGTCTAGGGAAGCAAACATTCGAAACGTGTCGGTCGTTCGGGGGACCGTTCAATATTCGGACGGGTGTCCGGCTTGAGAATATCGTAATCGTCGCGGGCAGACCTAGAACATATGTATGCCGGGGTACGGCAAATTTATTATTCCAAGGAACTGAAAACACTCGGTTAAATCCCGATTAGTGTATTAGGAAACCAGTGAATTTATTGGCCCGGTGCAAGATCGAGTCAGGACCATTCCGGGGGCGCCTCCCGTGGTCCAAACGAGGCTTACGTGAGCATCGTTAATATGTTCGGTGCCGAAGAGCAACGGGAAAGAGTCCCGGGACTAGATTTTAAAATGAAGACGTGTACAGAGACAGCTGGATATAGGCCGAGGATGTGGGTCAGGCAATGACCATGATTAGGGCGAACCCGTGGTCTAAGCGTGACCCACGAAGGTCTTATTGATATTCCCATGCGTAGGGCTCGGAGATGACGAGAGCCTTCTCGTTCCATTCAGATTTTGTTGGCCATGCATAGACCACTTTATGTTCGGACAAAGGTCTGTATCGAAAGTACGACGTAAACAGAAATAAATCCATGCGAATGTACGCCGAGTTTACGGCAATTTCAATGAAAGAGCGGAGACAAATCCCAATGGGAAAGAGTCCGGTTTGATGAACTATCAGCCCATAGCAATGTCAGATTACGGCCATATTGGGATGGCTCCCAAGGTCCGAACCCGACTTGGAGGGGCGGCGTTAATGTCCCTTTATATCGGGTCTTGAGGAGAATGAGGCTGCGGAGCGGATCTCATCATTTTATTATTATCTGAATTTTTTATCATTATTAACTGTCATTTTATGTGTTTTTGGGTGAGTTTGTTATTATTATTACTTATTCATTTTATCATTATTTATTTATTTATTATACATATTTTGTGCTTATTATCATCATTATTATTATTATTTATTACCATCATTTATTATTATTATTATTATTATTATTATTATTATTTATTGTTTCTTTTATTGTTACATTCTCTATCATTATTATTATATAAATTTCCCACTTTTTTTGATTATCGGGTGGATTTCCCTTTTTTATTATGAGCCCGTTATTATTATTATTATTATTCGTTGCAATCGGCACCTGTGTGGAGAGGGTGGTGGGGAGTGTACCGCTGGAAGCAGATGAGTTGAGGGTGGTGTAGAGTGGGCCGTTGAAGGCCAAGGGAGTGTGCCGCTGAGGGCCAAGGGAGTGTGCCGCTGGAGGCTGGTGGAGAGTGTGCCGTTGAAGGCTAAGGGAGTATGCCGTTGACGGCCAAGGGAGTGTGCCACTGGAGGCTAGTGGAGAGTGTGCCGTTGAAGGCCAAGGGAGTGTGCCGCTGGAGGCTGGTGGAGAGTGTGCCGTTGGAGGCCAGGGGAGAAGGATGGGCTGGTGTGAGGGCTGAAAAGGGGGGAGTGTGCCGCTGGAGGGGTAAGGGTGCAAAAAGGGATGCATCGCTGGGGGGAGAGGTAGGAATGAAGAATCAAAGTGATCAGGATAGAGATCAGCTGGGTGGAAGAGAGTTCAGGAGAGAGAGTCCCTTGTTCATGCGGTTCTGATGAAAAGTCTTAGATGGTTGAGATTCCAATTTTCTTTGCAGGTGATTGAGCCCCAAGTCATATTCAATAGTTCAGTTCTCTGAGAATTGTTCGATCCAATTCCTTGAGCCATCAATAATTCCTTTAGTTGATTAGAATGTTTTATTGTTGTTGGTTCCATTTGTTTGTTGCTTGTTTTTGTCTTTTAACTTATTACTATTTTTGAAAAAAATTCGGAAGCATCTCCCCTTGACCCGGATGGTAAGAGAATAACAAGGGACATGCCCACGTGGAGTGACATGAACCAACAACTGAGGTGTGTGCCTAAGCAGCCACCTTTGGGGAAACTTCAGAAAACCCGGAGAAAACGCCGTACATGAAACCAGTAGACTGATACAAGCTATGAGTGCGTCGGGGAAGTGACAGCCAAGGTGTGCCGGGCTAGCAGTCCAAGGGTATACCGGTGAAGGCATGACCAAGGGGTGTGCCGCTGAGCAAGTCAACAGGGGCGGTGTGCCGCTGAGCAGGCCAAGAGTGTATCGTTTCCTGCAAGAGAGAGTGTGCCATTGGGCAAACCAGAGGAGGCGTATCGCTGGGCGAACAGAAGGAGGTGTGCCGTTGAACGGCCTGAGTAGTGCGATGACTGAGGGACTTGAATGGGTGTGTATGCACCGTGGACTTTGGAGGAAAGGCTGAGAAGCCTTCTGGCTAGTAGGTGGGTGATGCACACCAAGTAGAGGGCCACAAAACTTCAACGGGCTGCATGAGAAGGTAAGGGGGGATTGCATTGCCGAGCATCACCAAAAGGAGGGGGAGGCTAACCTTGTATCATCAAGCTGGAAGCACTAATCGTCTGCCTATGCAGGCCAACGACATGGAGAACCAACGAAACAGGGAGTTAGGAAACTGAGGAAGCATGCAATAAAGATCACAGACCACCCATGGGGAGAAAACAACAAATGCAACAGAATAGGGTAAAGCCAAAAGGTGTTTCATTCATGACAAACTAAAAAATGACAAAGATCATGGCCTGAAGGCCTAACATAATACAACACATTCAAACGAATGGGGGAGAGAAACGGGGAAGAGAAAGGAAGAAAAGTTTGGGGAGAGGGTTAGGATGAGAAGGGTGATCGTTCCCTTCGCTGCCACCCCTCCCCCTCCACTACACAACACAATCTCTCTTTCTCTCCGGGCTCTCCTCTACCTTCTTCTTCTTTTCTTCTTCTTCTTCTTCTATGCCGCTCTCTTCGAACGGGTTGCCTTCACATGCAGTCTCCCCCTTTTCTTCTCTTCTTGGGGGCCTTTTATATGTTTACTGTTGACGGGGCAGACCTCATGATGGCGCTGCCATCCGAGGTTGACCCGAGTCCCATCCTTATCAGGTAGAGGTCCCCTTCGTCCAACCGGAAGATGACACCTTGGCATGGGGTTAGCTGGCGTTCAAATGGCCATGCTGCGCGCCAAGGGGCTCCTCCAGTGACCGCTATGTATCTTGTCGGTCTGTACCATTTGAAGGAATTTCACGTTGTGCCGCTGGAAGGGGCCAAGACGCTGTGCCGTTGAAGGGGCAGAATGCCTGTGCCGCTGGAGGGCTCGATTGGGCGTGCCGCTGAAGGCCTCTACATGGCGTGTCGTTGAAGGGGCTGGCAGGTGTGCCGTTGAAGGGCCAATAAGGCGTGCCGCTAGAGGCACTTGCAGGAGTGTGCCGTTGGGGGGGGCTGCCCTAGGTGTGCCGCTGGAGGCTTAGGGGCGTGCCGCTGGAGGCTTGAGGAAGTGTGCCGCTGGAGGCTTGAGGAAGTGTGCCGCTGGAGGCACCAGGGGAGTGTGCCGCTGGAGGCATCAGGGGAGCTTCCTCTTCTTCTTTTCTTCTTCTCATCTTCCCTTCCCTTTTCTCCTTTTCTTTATTCCCCGTCGGAGGACACCTGGGAGTGTGCCGCTAAGGGGGCTTGAGGGGAGTGTGCCGTTGAAGGCTTTAACGAGTGTGCCGTTAGAGGCACTTCAGGGTGTGCCGCTGGGGCACAAGTTAGTGTGCCGTTGGAGAGGCACTTGAAGGTGTGCCGTTGAAGGGCACGTTGAGGGGTGTGTTTCCTTCTCTTCTTTTCTTCTTTTCATCTTCTCTTCTCTTTCTCTTCTTCTTTATTCCCCTGCATGTAAACATGGGGTGAGAATTTTTAGTGTCCACAAGTATGAGTTCATTAAACACTAAGGATTCATATGACTTTTAAGTGTGAACCTTGAAGTCATCTGTTAACTCATCAACCAAGATGCATACATGTTGCTCAATGAAACATACACATGCATGCTCAATGATGCACACAGCCCAGGCACAATTATTTTGTTATCATTAAAACCAAATACCAAACAAAGCACAATTGTTTTGTTATCATTAAAACAAAACATCAAACATCAACTAAGAGATGCAACAATCTCCTACAACAATCTCTCCCTTTTTGATGATGACAAAACAATGTGTGCGAGAGTACACAACCAACTTGTGTTGAGCACACAACCAACAGGCTTCTCCCCCTTGAGCACACAACCAACATGCATTGAGCACACAACACATTTTTCTCCCCCTTTTTGTCATCTACAAAAAGACAAGGGGGTTATTTGACATGATATGAACATGTTAGGCCGGAAGAGATGATACCAATGTGAAGATCAATTGTTGGTAATGGTTGGCCTCAAAGATATGAACCATTGGTGGACGATTTATGCAACATGAGGTGTTCAGCATGATAGCATTTAAGATCTAGAACCCATTTCAGATTTTCACAAGATGCAAGAGCAAAGCAAGGCAAGATGACATATCAAATGAGTTTCTGTGATGTTCAAATTTTTTATTTTTATATTTTCAAAAAAAAATAACTAAGCTAATTGTTAAACTCAAAAACCATGTTGATTATTTCTATGTGAGGGTCACAAATTGATTTTCATGGCTTTCAGATTTTTGAATTTTCTTTAGGAATGTATGAACCTAAAGGCATACAAATGATGAGATATGAAATACACCATGCAACCAAAAAGATATGTATATGTATATACATACAATACAGCTCCCCCTTACTCATTTAAGAGAGGAATGGGTATCATAAAAGTACATGAGAGTCAAAACATCTAGGATGCTTATGTGGAACACTTACGGGATTGTGCAATCAAACAAAAGAGTTGTGCAATAGTCAATGCAGTCATTCAATTTTCTGAATACATATTAAATCAATTTTTCATATGTGTAGGTGAATAACATGAAAATAGACTGTAGCCATATGGATATTCAGATTTTCAGATCAACACAATGAGAGATTATGCAACCTACATTTCATGTTAAGAGAACAGCGTATTGGAGGCTACGCTCTGCCACAATGAGTTTTTACCAATATTTTCTAACTCAACCAATATCACATGATAGTCAGAACGTTTCAAGAGTGATTGATGCGGGACGGACCACGGACTAGACACCAATTGGATATGCGATCCTTGGACTCTAGACGAGCTCGTGATTGTCCCTTAGCGAGGGAAGCGTTGGGCGTGCACGGTTGAGAAACCGGCAGTGAGCTAGGGTGGTCGGCTCTCTCTCATGCCCGGATCGGGTCACGGGACGGTCACTCTCTCTCTCGCAGCAGCGGTGTTACAACAATATATATCGAGCTAACGGCCCTACAACATGCTCTCTAGCAGCGGCATAAGAGATATATATGAATAGAGCAAATGCCGAGAAAGGGAGCAAAAATGATACCTCCACGCTCTCGGCATGGGGAAGACGGACCCGGCCAAACTCGTACTCCCGGGACGATTAATACACAACTATTACAGTAAAGAATTACTGCCCACTCCACGCAGGGAGGTAAAGGGCTACACAAGTGGGCCCGGGAGGACCGATTCCGGGTTGATGGGCTGCTTCGCGTAGCTTCGGTAGCACACGTACTCGCGACCATGGGGCCCACGTGCTGTCCTGAGGGGCCGTGTGGGACTGGGGCGGCACCACTGTGGTGGGGACGCTTGGGGAAGCGCTCCCTGGGCTGGCGGCACGCTGGAACGTCGACCGGAGGCCGGGCGGCTCCGATCGTCACCCGTCGGAATAACCGGCCACGGATCTGCACTTGTTGTTTTTCAGCGCGCGACCGGACGAGATCACTCACTGCGGCCAATCCCGATGTCGGATCGGCGATCAGGAGGTACCGTTGGAAATCTCTCTCAAAGAACTTCAAGATAAAATTGGAGAGAGAAGCTGGATCTGCACGGATCTGGCCCTTAACTATTTTCCAAGCTGCTGTTGTATAGTACCCGAACTCTCAGAACAGCAGGGAGTTTTCCTGAGAGTTGCCTTTGATCGTAAAGTAAACCTCCGAATCAGATATCAACTTCTTCATGAAAGTTGAGGAGGGGAAAGAGAGTAAAACGTAAATAGTTTTTGTGGAGGGATTGCTGGAGGCTACGATTTACTATGAAATTTGCACTGACTGGTGGTCGGATCTGAAAACAGGCTGACAGAATTGTAGATGGATCGAAAAGAGAATTTCTAAAAATATGAAACGATCTTTAGAAATTCCACGAAAAATTGGAGGTGGAGAGGAAGTTGGACATAACTTCCAGTAAAATTGGGGGCTCCAAGAAAAATCAAAACATAGGTCGAAGATGGGAAACTCAGGGTAGGTGTAGATCTGGTCTGAAAATAGACAGATCTGGGAAGAGTAGTTGGACGAAAATTGAAAATTATCAAATGGAAGCTTTATGACCAACCAATTTTTTTGGATCGTGGTTGACACCTCTGGAACACCTCCTAAAAATTTCAGCTCAAGAGGAGCTCGTGGCTGATTGCAGAAATTCGTGGAAGAGCTGGATGTCCTGTGTGGACAGAACACCGACGATAGCTTCGCGGCGGCGCGATGGCGGCACGAACGGTGGCGGCGGCGGCACCGATGATTACCGAAGGTGAAGAGGAGATGATAGAAGGGATACCACTCTAGAAATGGGGTTGGGGATGAAGAAAACCAGAGGGAGAGAGAGGGGGGTCGAAATTCTCACAAGGGGGCTCTTGCACAATTATTTTTTTCTCTTTCATTAATTCTAGAATAATAGAAATACATGACTTATATAATAAATGAAAAAAGACCATGAATACCCTTAGATCTAGGATCTGGAGGGGCATTTAAGGGACTTCATATTTGATCCAAATAAAATAAAAAAAATGAAATTCCTAATTAATTCTAATGGGGGACAAGGTAGGTGAGGTAGGTAGCCTACCTTTGAATTTTTAATCCACTTGTCTCCCATGTGGTCAATTGACATTCAAACCTTCTAGATGGCCACCTAGGATGGTTTGACCAGCCTCACATGGCCTAGGTGGACCAATGGGAAAGGACTGTGGGCCCCCTTGCTTGGGCCTACTAGAATTTTACATATAAACCCACTAAGACTTACAATTGCGTACCTATATAACACAAGGGTATACATACAAATATAAAAGGACATAAATGTAAATAAAATGCGACGGTCTTGCTTCGATGTCCCCATCAATTCTCCTCGGGTGGGAGGAACTCGACCCCGTCGAGTAGGGGTATGGATGCTCGAGTACTCCGGCGGATCCGTCACCGTGCCAAGTAACGCGGGTATGCTCCACTCCAAGTGATCGTCACCTGCTCATTCCATATATACTCGATATGCACAAGCCGCTACGGGCTAGAGGTGGACACTCCGGGTGGGGCACTCTTAAAGGGGAGGAGACGGCTCGAAGACTCACTAGGAATCACCGCTGGGTCCCTGTAGGTGACTAGATCCGGGTATAGATATAAAACCGATCCCATACTCATCGAGCGAGTCCACTCGCCTCTTACTCATAAGAGATCGACAACGAGCTTGCACAAGACACATGCAGACTCACCATGCACTAACATACGTATGCAAACCACACAAACAAGAAACGGACTCATGCATGACTCTAGACAAACCTATTGTTAGTCCGACCTATACATGGGTGACGGCGGACCAGGACACCCGAATGTGTGCCATGCATGCATGTTATGTAACCGGAGATGGGTGGCATGGGGAACATCTAAACGTCCAAGTATGACCCAGTCACGCATGGACGGCCCTTTGGATTTGGGAGACTTGAGAGGGCTAGAAGAACCGGATGTGGGTGTATCAAAAATAGGCTTGGTGAAGGTAGATGACCCGGCCCGTGGGGTAGGGGTGTGGTAGTGGACTCCCTCAAAGAAAGGAAGTATATATGGAGGGTTAAGGGTCCACTAGGGAATGGGTCAAAGAAATCAAAGAAGGTATGACCCCTTGTGGTGGGTTCCCACAAGTCACGGTCCCCGATGTAGAAGTCTCGAAGGTGTGGATAGTCAACTTCATGCATTGTAGGTGGGATGGTGATCATGTGTAGGATGTATGGTTCCTCCCTCGGGCGAAAGGGTATGAAGTCGGGTTCGGCCGACATGGGGAGGAATAAGAGAACCTCCGTGGTGATACAACCCACGGTGCACACTGAGGTAATGTACCCTAAGGCCGGATGGGTGAGGCTACGACTAGTGGGTTGGTCGAAGCCTCGGGCCAAGGAATGTGTCAACTTCCATTGCATGTCTAATCCCATAATAAGGTCATCCAATGTATCAATATGGTGACTAGACCGAAAGGTCGTGTGGAAGGAGTTGACGGGCACTATAGGTAAGGTGGGGTCCATAGAAGGGTAAGGACGTGGGACCAATCCATCCTTGAGCCAACTAAGAAGTGGCTCGGCCATGTATAGCGTACCCGTTAGAAACACGGGTGGCTCGGGGTGAGGTGGCTCCTAGCATGATGGTTCCGAATGTGGATCAGAAGGTAAGGGTGGTAACGGAGCACTCAAGGGTGGTGAAGGCAATGGCGTAGGTAGTCCGATCGGCTCGGGACTTGGGTGGGAGGTAGATGCTTGCCGAAGGGTAGCCAGAGCAGCATCGGCTCGTTGTAGGTCATCATTAAATCGAGACTCAAATGGCTCGACCTCCAGAGCGACCTTATAGGACTGAGCCAGAGAGAATGCATCGTGGACAAGACATTGGATTCGAAAATAAAGCCACAAACCTCTCCGGAACTGAAATGCGGTCGTGGTGCTCTCCTCTCCCAAGCCATATTCCAACCGGTACTTATCATAGTCCCGGATGTACTCAGACACGGACCTATCACCTTGGACGGGTCGACATGGGTTGGCCATTGGTACCGAAAAGATGGGAATGGATCCCTAGGAATGGATATGCAAGGCCATTTAGACAAGACACTAGACCGACTATGCACGGTTTGGGATGCATGCACACTAAGGACAAGACACAAAGACTCGGTACGTGGTGGAGTTAATGGATCCGAAGATCACTCGCGCAAGTGTGCGGCCTTCCCGATAGGCGTAGCCTAACGTTCAAACAACACCTTTTTATATACCGGGTTATTGGGATGAAATGCAACCTAGACCGACTTAGACGATGACTAGACGTAAATGTTTTGATTTTAGACACCCTAGACTCAAACTCGCTCTGATACCAAACTGATGCGGGATGGACCACGGACTCGACACCAATTGGATATGCGATCCTTGGACTCTAGACGAGCTCGTGATTGTCCCTTAGCGAGGGAAGCGTTGGACGTGCGAGGTTGAGAAACCGGCAGTGAGCTAGGGTGGTCGGCTCTCTCTCATGCCCGGATCGGGTCACGGGACGGTCACTCTCTCTCTCGTAGCAGCGGTGTTACAACAATATATATCGAGCTAACGACCCTACAACATGCTCTCTAGCAGCGGCATAAGAGATATATATGAATAGAGCAAATGCCGAGTAAGGGAGCGAAAATGATACCTCCACGCTCTCGGCGTGGGGAAGACGGACCCGGTCGAACTCGTACTCCCGGGACGATTAATACACAACTATTACAACAAAGAACTACTGCCCACTCCACGCAGGGAGGTAAAGGGCTACACAAGTGGGCCCGGGAGGACCGATTCTGGGTTGACAGGTGGCTTCTCGGGTAGCTTCGGCAGCACACGTACTCGCGACCGTGGGGCCCACGTGCTTTCCTTAGGGACCGTGTGGGACCGGGGCGGCACCACTGTGGTGGAGACGCTTGGGGAAGCGCTCCTTGGGCTGGCGGCACGCTGGAACGTCGACAGGAGGCCGGGCGGCTCCGATCGTCACCCGTCGGAATAACCGGCCACGGATCTGCAATTGCTATTTTTCAGCGCGCGACCCGACGAGATCGCTCGCTGCGGCCAATCCCGATGTCAGATCGGTGATCATGAGGTACCGTTGGAAATATATCTCAAAGTACTTCAAGATAGGATTGGAGAGAGAAGCTGGATCTGCACGGATCTGGCCCTTAACTATTTTCCAAGCTGCTGTTGTACAGTACCCGAACTCTCAAAACAGCAGGGAGTTTTCCTGAGAGTTGCCTTTGACCGTAAAGCAAACCTCTGAATCAGATATCGACTTCTTCATGAAAGGTGACGAGGGGAAAGAGAGTAAAACGGAAATAGTTTTGGTGGAGGGATTGGTGGAGGCTAAGATTTACTATGAATTTTGCACTGACTGGTGGTCGGATCTGGAAACAGGCTGACAGAACTGTAGATGGATCGAAAAGGGAATTTCTAAAAATATGAAATGATCTTTAGAAATTCCACGAAACATTGGAGGTGGAGAGGAAGGTGGACATAACTCCCAGTAAAATTGGGGCCTCCAAGAAAAATCAAAACATGGGTCGAAGACGGGAAACTCATGGTAGGTGTAGATCTGGTCTGAAAACAGACAGATCTGGGAAGAGTAGTTGGACGAAAATTGAAAATTATCAAATGGAAGCTTTATGACCAACCAATTTTTTTGGATCGTGTTTGACACCTCTGAAACACCTCCTAAAAATTTCAGCTCAAGAGGAGCTCATGGCTGATTGCAGAAATTCGTGGAAGAGCTGGCTGTCCTGTGTGGACAGAACACCGACGATAGCTTCGCGGCAGCGCGATGGCGGCACGAACGGCGGCGGCGGCGGCACCGATGATTACCGGAGGTGAAGAGGAGATGATAGAAGGGATACCACTCTAAAAATGGGGTTGGGGATGAAGAAAACAAGAGGGAGAGAGAGGGGGGGTCGAAATTCTCACAAGGGGGCTCTTGCACAATGCTTTTTTTTCTCTTTCATTAATTCTAGAATAATAGAAATACATGACTTATATAATAAATGAAAAAAGACCATGAATACCCTTAGATCTAGGATCTGGAGGGGCATTTAAGGGACTTCATATTTGATCCAAATAAAATAAAAAAATGAAATTCCTAATTAATTCTAATGGGGGGACAAGGTAGGTGAGGTAGGTAGCCTACCTTTGAATTTTTAATCCACTTGTCTCCCATGTGGTCAATTGACATTCAAACCTTCTAGATGGCCACGTAGGATGGTTTGACCAACCCCACATGGCCTAGGTGGACCAATGGAAAAGGGCTGTGGGTCCCCTTGCTTGGGCCTACTGGAATTTTACATATAAATCCACTAAGACTTACAATTGCGTACACATATAACACAAGGGTATACATACAAATATAAAAAGACATAAATGCAAAAAAAATGCGGACGGTCTTGCTTCGATGTCCTCATCAGTGATCAGGTTCAAATAATTCTTTTTTACACGAGGAGACACATGGAGCTCATGCCAGAATCCCCGGTTACTCAGAATATTGAACCATTTCACCTCATTTTGAGTAGAGATACTAGTACAACACCTTTCTGAAGTGAACCACATCACGTCTCAGGTGACATGTGCCCAATTTACTTAGTGAGAATAAACATTACTCTGCCTTTCTTTTCAGATTCTTTCTACAAAAAGTAGGCAGGCAGCTTTTTCCTCAACTGTCTCTTTGACATTCATGCATCAAGTTTAATATTTCTAGAGTGTTGAAAGGAAATTCTTACATCCTTATCTCTAACACTCATTCTCACATTTTGTGCATGAAGTGTGCGAATTTGATTCAGCATGTATACCGAAAATTTCATGAACACATAACAGTGCAGCTCCTCTTATCTAGATGCACTTATCAGAAGATTACTCCCCCTGAGTGTATGACATGTAGCACTCTAGTGATGACTCAATTGTAACATTATTTAGCAAGAATTATGAGGTCTTAGAAATTCTAAGGATGGGGGTGAGTAATATATATAACATGCAAGCACATAATTGAAAGTTATGCAATTATAATGTAAAATGTAGAATGCATTATGAATGCAAAATGTCAGATTTTTATTTGAATGTCCTAAATGCAATGCAAAGTGCAAGATGTAGCATGGATGAAAATTACAAGTTTTCAATTTTTCATTTGGATGATCTAAGTGCACCTAATGCATTGAATTCTAATGCATGCAACCTATATCTATATGAGAATGGAATGCAAGATGCAAAAGCAAGATGGGAAAGCTTGATTTTCAGAATATTTTTCAGATTCCACAAGAGGACATTCAATTTTGAAGGATGAACAACAAGCATTTTCAACACTTGGCCTTTCAGAACAAGGGTGCATAAAAGATCGAAATGAGTAATGCAACCCTTTTAATTTTCAAAAACTTTTTCAAAAATAGATTTTCAATAGCATTTCAGAAGTGCAAAAAATCATCCACAAGCCAAACAGTTTTTTCAATGACACTTCAGAAGAAAAACAATCTAATCTCAAGTTAGCCATTTGATTTCTCCAAGTTCTGCTACAAGGCGGAGTTTGAGGTCTGAAGACCCGACTCACACATGGTGAAAGCTTCCAAGTGGACGTGATCCACTCTTCACTAACACGATTTGATATACCAGAAACGCAGTTAAGTTCGAATGTGATATCACACATGCAGTTTCAATCAAGAATTGTTCAAATAACCATTTGGAGATTTTTTGGCATATCAGAGTAGAGGAATAATAGTTCAAGTTTTTGAGAAGCAATACCTGTCATGAAGCAAAACCACCTAGTGCCACAATATAATGCATGAAATTTTATTTCCATAGCAAAAGGTTGAATTACCTTAGTTCAGGAGACAATAACGGAAGCCTTCAAGCACCAAAATCACTAACCTCACGAAGGTTAGTATTTCAAATTTTTGTTTTCTTACCTTGACCTTGAGAATCCATTATTTTTCTCAATTTCTTCCTGACCCTCAAGTCACTCCTGTAATCAAAGTTCTCATACTGCAGACTTGGGTACCCAAGCTTCCTTGGATCCCTGTGGTTTAGCAGCACTTTGAGAGGTGCATTCCATAATCTCACACATACAAATATCAAGTTGCATCAACAGTGTATATGCATGAGAATGGATATGAATTCTAATATGAGAAGCACATTTTTCGAGTTTGAGCAAGATAGTGCATGAGATTTTGTGCAGACTCAATGTATGTAATTCTTTGAATAGGCCAATAGTTTTCATGATAGACATTAGCACAGGATGATCTTTCTTACAAATGAGCCTTAGCTTGAGCACATATCAACCAGCTAACTACTCCCCCTCACAATGTGCATGAATTACACAAAAGATGTTTTAACAGAAAAATATGCATCCTATGACTTATATGAACAAGTGACTCATGGTACGAGACGGAGACACATTCTCACCTATGGTGATAGATTTCAGACAGGAATGACCTGCCCTTCCTCAAGTCACCATTTGATATACCGGGTAGTCATGCAATGATGATCAAATGGATGAATATTCAGTTTCATGGAATGCAATCATGCAATAGTGATTCATGAAAGATGTAATGCATTCTAATAACAAAAATAGTTTTTTTTAAATTTTCATTAATGGAGATTCGGTTAAAACAAGTTTGAGTTTTTCAAAAAGAGCTCAGAATTTTATTTACAATACTTTTGCCTTGAGCATCCATCATCTTCCAAGCCTTCCACTTGGCCTTAGTGCAACCCTGCAACAAAGTTCTCATTAAATAGTTTTGAGTACCCGAACTTTATTGGGTCCCGGATGATTAGTTGCACCTCTAGTGGGTGCTCTCCACATTCTTTGGACATGTATATCATGAAAATTCATTAAGACACAGTCATACATGGTATGCCCAAAATTGCCACAGTAGTGACAATTAACAGAAGACCTAGCATTCTTCTTAACAGGATGGGCATGAAATTTCTGTGGGTTGGCAAAATTATAATTATTTTTAATATTGAAGTTATTTCTTTTATTTGCTTGCCAACATTGTGACACACGGTGTCCTAGCTTTCCACATGAATGACAGTGGTCAGAAGAATTCCTTTGCTTTCCAAACATAGCTTCATTTCTGTAAGCATGAGACCTTTCCTTTTTCATGATGTTAAATTCATGCATCTTGTGTCCATACTTTCCACAATTGAAACAAGAAACACTCAATTTTCTTTTTGAAACAAATTCATTTTTGCATGCTTTCAGATCATCAGATCTCATAACAAGGCAATCATCCATCATATGACCACGTTTACCACAATGAAAACATGAGACATTCCTTATGGATACACGTGTGTGTGCGGAATGATTTTGCTTTCTAGCATTCACATTAGCACAAGCAGAATTGATTTTCAGCTTTGAGTTTTGGTTCGAGTTCTACTTAACATCACATTTATGGATTTTCCTTTTTGCATGCCGGACTGGGTGACCATCAATTCTATTATTCCTAGGTTGAGCCTGAGCTTTAGAATCTTGTTTCTCAATATAAGAAGCATTTAAAATATTTGAGGAGCATGATGCATGGACAAAAGATGTTTGTGTTTTCAGACCAAAGACTTTCTTTTTAGTGGGTTCATACCCAAGACCTTCCCGTTAAAAATTCACCTTGGTCCCCAAGATTTTCTCCAGATTATTTTGACCATCCACAAATCTAGATAAAGAATTATGCAAGTCTTGGATTTCACTTTCTAGAGATGTGATATGCAATTCAGTATTAGCAAGTTCTTCCTCACAAGTAGAAAGGCTGACATTCAACACTGCATTAGTGGTCTTGAGACATTCTACTTCTTGTTTCAATTCATCCAAATTTTCACATTCACTTACAACCACAGATTTTTCTTTTTTTAAGGACAATAATCTTTCAGAAATGGCCGTATTCAATTCCTTCAGTTTCTCATTTTCTTTAGCAAGCTTTTCATTAAGAATGAGTTCATTTATCAAGGTTTGATCATTAGCCATTGAATTTACTTTTGCTTTCATCTCTTTGTTTTCATTTCTTAAGGATCAAATTTGATCTTTGTGAAATTCAATGTCAAACATATGAGCCTCAATCAATTCCTCGAAATGTAAGCATTTTTTACAAGAGAAATCACATTTGTTTTGTTCAACCTTCTTTTTTGATTTTTTATTTTCAGCCTTAACCATCTTGTACTTATTAACAAGCTCTTCATAAGCATTCATTAACTCTTCATAACCAGATTCATCTTCATCATTAGAGTCAGAATTTACCTTTGAACTTACCATGCTTGATGTGCTCTCCTCATCACCCATGAGGCACAGATCTTCCAGATGTATCTCTTGAGCCTTGATCAATCCATCCACGATTTCCTTTGCCGTTTCACATGAAGAAACAAATGGATATATATCAGATTTCACGGCAGCTTTTAATAATCTTAAAACTAAAACATTATCATGATTTTTCAATTCATCTTTATGAGACCATCTAGTCTCATCGAGAGGCAATTTGTTAGGGCCATAATATATCAATTTCCAAAGTTCATGATTAACAGAGTTAATTAGCCCACACATTTTGCCTAACCATGAATCAAAATCATCGCCATCAAAAATAGGGAAGCAACTCATCAAAATATGATCAACCGAACAATTCATGATTAACACTACACTGGGATCTCTCTGTAGATCATTAGATCTAAGGACAACAGAGCCTTGCTCTGATACCAATTGTTGGTCCCGGGTAGGTGAGCGGAAAAGAAGGGGGGGGGTTGAATTGTCCCCCACTAAAAATGGTAAATTAAAACTTTCTTAGCGAAATTAACAAGTTTTATCGAGATTGAGGCATTAATTAAAGAAGGAACTAAATTCACTAAACCCCTCCGATCTCACACGATCACACAAAGGAATATAATGATCAAACCATACAATCCCACAATGCAAACCACAAGACAAAAAGATTTTTAAGGTGGTTCGGGACCACGACAGGCTCCCTATGTCTACTCCTTACCAAACCGATAAGGATCCACTCGCTAGATAAACTAGCACGGGGAAGACTCCCCAACACGGAGCAAGGCTCCAACACACACAGGGATAAATCCCCAACACGGAGGCGACGCTCCAAGAACGCACAGGATGACGCCTGCACACACACACACACACACGGGGACGCGCCCCAACACACACACACACGGAGACGAAGTCTCCCACACAATCCAACGATCGGATCACAAACACACACACGCTGCAACAAACGCAGTACAACGACCGCACGCAGGCGATCAAACACTACCGTATACACAGACGGTCACACACACAAATATCTCTAATTTTCGGAAGATAAACACGAATGATCAAATCATGCTAAACCCAAACTATAGAACATGGAGCATATCAAGAACAACATAGAAAGCATGTAGAGATAATCTCCCTCGAACTCCAATAGCCAGATGAAGATATTCCTTAAACCACAAGTCGGAGGGAAGCCGAATGAAGACGATTCTTGCGTCCTCTTGATCCTCTCGTCGATGTAGATCAAATCTACTCCACAATAGCCTCTCCTCCCTTTCTCCTTTCCTTCACCTGCAAGATGGAAAAATAATGAACACACTAGGGTTATGATTTGTGAAATTCGTAGCTCTCATATGCATACAAATAGGAGACACCAAAAGACTAGTATAGCCCTTCTAGAAACCTCCAAAAGGACCTCTAATAGGTCTCCCACCAACCCAAGGGCAAAGGGATAAGGGTTAGGCACAAGTTGACTTGGTTTAGATGGGTTTCGGAACCACGTTTTTGGGTTTTCGTCGCTGTCGGTCAACCTACACGGGTCTGGCGGTCGACCGAAATTTTACAGGCTGAAATCTCCCATTTCTGGGAATTTCGGTCGACCGGAGCTACAGCGTCGGTCGGTCGCCAGCTACAGTAAATTCCAGACTAATACATTTCAGCCCCAAACTCAATTACAACCCTTCCAAACTCTGTGGCATCAAACTCCTTTGATCTTGAGGAATTATACAAAGAATTTAACATGCAAAACCATAATAAAAATGATTAGAACTTTAGCTCAATAATCCATATGTTAAATGCATGAAGTACATGTATGAAATCCCATGAACTCGGTGCATATGAACACTTTGAGTACCATTCAGCCAAATCTATCAAGGTTCACATGAGATTCAAGCTTGAGCACTAACAACTCATTTCTTCCAAGATTTGCATGATGAAATCAAACATCTAAACTAGTCTCAAAGTCTATAAAGAATATGCATGGAGTGCATTCAAAACCATAGATAAAAGGCTATTGAAACTTCATTCCATATCACAACTTCAAGCACATAGGAGCCCAATCTTTTTCAAACAAGAATCACTTTCTTAAGCCATGCATTTTAGGCAAATATGAGCATATACAAGAGACATGTAGAAAGTCTTATAAATTCATGACCAAATCTCATATGGAAGAAACATGAAACATATTTTCAAACCATCAAATCCTCAACTAGAGATGTGATCATTTTGACATGCATATAAGCAACACATGTGAGCATCATAAAATCCAATTTCACCAAAGTTCACATGAGTTAGATTAAACAACTTTCAAGCACACATTTGTTGATTTGTTTTGCCTCTCTTCTTCTTTTTTGTTTTGATGTGCAATAATGATGATAAGCAAAAATTAAAGATCTCAATCAACCCAAGAACATGTGAACCATGAACCTAGGTAACCAGAACAAGCTCTAGCATGGACATGCTATCTCAATCATCAAGCTAAACTGAGGGAATAAAGAAAAACACATGCCGGGGCGTGGAGCAAGAGCAAATAAAAACACACCGCGAGGGTGGAGCAAATAAAGGAAATAAGAGATATGAGATGGAGAGAAAGCTAATGCCCAATACTAAGAAAGAACGTGATCGCCACCAAAGTAAACACAAGCAAGAGACTTGAAAATACCTTGGAAATAGGTGGATGAAGCACCCGCCCACGGGAGAGAGAAAACCAGTGAAATCTGCAGATCAACCGAATGTAACGGTCCAGACCCCGTGCATCACAAAAATGTGACGGTCGCACGATGCACCGTTATATGAACCTGACGCGCCTTCTCAAGACCGTCAGAAACCTACAGAAATAGCTTATGGACTCTTTTAACTCCAACTCTTCCAGCCGGCCAGAAGACTTGGGCCTCGCGTAGTGAACCTGTAAACCTGCCAAAGAACATGAAACACAAGAAAACAGACCCAGATTAGACCTTTAAACAAGCGTAGTATCAATTCTCAAAGAACTTAAGATCATGTAAAAGGAAAGAGAAGTACCGGGGAAGTTTTGGTTTTTTAACCCCTCTGGGCGTTTTAAAAGATAGGAAGGATGTTTAGATGATGAAAACCAGATGCAGAACGTGGAAACAAGGAGAGGGACAATGCCTACGATGAGAGGGAGGAGGAAGAACACAATATGCAATGATGAACTTAAAACTCAATAGAACGAATACTCCCTTCACCGTGAAGCAGACGGACGTGAATGATAAATCTCCTTGGTTAGATGTGGCTCCAGAATGCGGCAGCACTTCGACGCGAACTCCAGATCTTCCTCTCTCGGGCCATGAAGTTAAGGGTGCTATTTATAGGCTCTCAAAATCTCTGGTCGAGCAGAGGGTAATCCAGCAAGAAAAGAGGATAACTCTTAGCAAATCCTTGAAGATAATATCACCAAGAGTCCATAGAAACAAACAGAAGGTTCTGAGGATCAGATTTGGCAGAGAAATCACCAATCCAAACTCTTATCTCGATCACGGAGTAGCAGAGAAAAGGCTTGAACTGTCAGGACTCTCTGTTGGATGTAACGGCTACTCGACAGATCGCCGCATGCAAATAACGCGCCAGGGGGATACCGTTACATTCAACCTTATCTCAAAAGAGATAAGCTCAACGGGAAGAAGATCAAACAAGTTGGACTCTGCAAGATATGTAACGGCCATGGCTGGATGCGTTGGAAGAAAGTAACGGCTGCATGACAGATCGTTAGAATCAATAGATAGGCCAACGGATAAACTTTAAAACAAAGACCTTAAGTTGTAGGACTCTTCAAGAAGTAACGGCATAGGGCGAATTCGTTAGAAGAATGTAACGCCCATGTAGAGGACCGTTAGAAATAATGAGGATTGAAATTGATAAGAGCTTGCTAAGCTTCATCTAATGAAAAGCCACAAGGAATCACACTCAACCAAGGAGAGAAGACCCACAAAATGAGCTTCAAACTGACGAAGGAAACTCAATGAAGAGTGAACAACCTGGAGCATCACATAGAGTGAACAAGGAGATGACCCACCTTATCGGTCATAAAACGGGTGTCAACAGATGCCCCTCCTTAACGTCCTCTTTACAGGGGAGCGAGCGGAAGTGAAGCGAAAGTGAAATGAAACATGGAGATAAAGTGAAAGTGAAGCGGAGTGAACCAAAAAGTGGGCGTTAAGGTAAACGACACCCGTTCTTTAACAACCAGCGATAGGAATCTTCTGGAAAACTTCGAACTGATCATAAGGAAAGAGCTAACTGAAGGATGCAAGTCTGGAGGAACTAACAACTAAGGAAACACGGCTAGCCGCCGGAGGCAACGGAAAGGAAAGAGAACTGACTAAAACTCCAGACAAGAATCTTCAGCCAACCAAATCAAGCGAGAGATCGAAGGAAACCTTCTAATTTAGAGTGGAATGATTCTCCTTATTCGAGATTAAGAACATAGTTATTCACCAGCATTGAGACACCTTTGAACATATGAAGCACATGAATGCTCAAAAGATGCGTATGATGCATGCTGGGCTAAAGAAAAAGAAATCATTTAAAATAAATGCAAAGAAAAGATAAAATAACAAGATATTCGAGAATAATATTGCTAGACCGAAGAAATCAGGGTCAGGACACCATCTGCAACCACGGCGTGCAAGACAGAACCATCGTCCCCAAATTTTTCCAACCTAACGGCCTATCCAACGATTAAACATGTGAACTTAGATCATCACCATTTTTGTTTAAGGGGAACATCAGATCCCAGAACACATGAATGACCAGTCGGTTCTCGAGATAATATATCATAGATAACATATAGTAATGCATTAAAGGGATTTGAGGGAACGAGATACAATACCTGACTTACCTGCCTGACGAACGGCAAAGCATGTTGTTCATAACTTCATTCATAAGAAAGAGGTTAGCCAATAATAAATATGAGCATGAAATAAGGCATAACCATTCATACGTGTTAGAAGCATTAATAATATGTGCCATGGAAAAAAATGTGGTCATTCAATCATCAACTGGGCCATTTTATTCATCAAGAAACTTGCAAGCTGTAACGATCTGCAGAGAGGGCGTCACATGAAATAACGGACCAGACCTAGGGCGTTAGATATTGGGCGGTTCATATGCTCCAATGAAATAATTCAAATCCATGTAAGGGTCCAAAGAGTACGCGTCAGAGAGTGTAACGGTCCGATAACAGACCGTTACATTTCCTGAGCGTTCAAAAAAAACAAACCGAACGGTCACGCCCTTCATCCATTCAAGCAACCAAACGCAAAAAAAGCACAACGAAACCCCAACGAGAGCCACCGGCGACCACCGTCAACCTCCAAAGAGATGGCCGGTGACGAGGCTCCACAGCCACCGAAGAAGAGGGAGAGAGGGAAGAAAAAAGTGATACGCCGGTTCCACCGCCGGATAGAGCGGGAAGTGGAACGACGGCCGGAGGAAGAAAAAATGAGGAAGAAAGCTCCAAGGGTGGAAGAAGATGCTCCAATGGCCGAGGAGGACCAAGGAGAAACTCCTCTGGACGAGGGAGAACCCAAGGAATAGGGGAAGAAGAGAAAGAGGGGCCAAGACCATGAGGTAGGCCTCCGCCCTAATTTTTCAAATTTTAATTTTTTTTTTTGTGTTTTTATGTGCATGCATGTGGCAATGGGGGTAGAAAATGGGTCTATGCACCCATTTAGGATTGTTTGTAGGCCTTTTGGCCAAAGTGAGAAGCCACAGAATGCAAAGGGAAAATGCCCTTTAGCAGGGAATGTGACGGTCCTTCCAATGACCGTCACAAACCTAACGCGCCACCCTAGGTGCGTTAGAGACATGTGACGCCCCATCCCAGGGCCGTTACATGCACCAGAGGCTAGAACTGTGTTTTTTAGGTTTTCAATTATTCAGTTTTTTGTTTTGTTTTTCTTTTATGAATGCTATGCAAATGATTTTTATGATGCATTTGACTGACTTGTGATCTAAATGAATGCAGGGAAAGAGACAGACGAGGATCCCCTGGCTCCAAATCCGGGCGGTGTACCAGGCACTGCCCGATTACCGGAGAGAGAGATTAGTCGGGATGGGGTTCGCTGAGGTGCTGAGCATCGAGGTGACCAGGATGGACACACCTCTGCTGTACGCCTTGCACGAGAGGTGGGATCCGATCAGCAGAGCATTCATCTTCCCGTGGGGTCACATGATCCCCATGCTAGAAGACATGGTGAGGATTGCCGGGCTGCGAGTGCATGGAGCCGCAGTGACAGGACGGACCTACCGAGACTACCGAGAGATGGCCCAGGAGTTGCTGGGGCTAGATTTGATCAGACCGGGGCAGACGTCATCCCAGCTCTCACGATCAGTACTACGGGAGAGCCTAGGACTGAGAGGAGCGGCGATAGCCGTGGGCGAGCTACCAGAGGAACATCTGGGTAGAGTGATTGACCAGGTGCGCCCACGAGTGGCGGCAAAGGCTGGACCAGAGGGAGATCGCACCCTGAGGCGCTTCCTGATGCTACTGTTCAGGAAGCTCCTGTTCGCGACTCGGGCAGATGTGATCAGCTGCAGGCTGCTGCGGATGATCGAGGATTTGGGCAGAGTTGGAAAGTACGCCTGGGGAGCGGCAGTCTTGGCCTTCCTGTTCGAGTCCCTCGGCACGACGGACCGACAGACGATGCTAGGCGGCTTCTCGCCTTTTCTATAGGTAAATGCAATTTAAATGCTTCTATTATGATTTATGCAAATGTTTATGAAAATGATTATGCAGTTGACTGACTTAACTTCTAAATGCAGTTCTGGAGCTACATGTATCTCCCGGGCATAGGACGGGGCACACTACTCCACACCGGCCGCATCCCGGTCGTGAGACGATGGGTGGTTGCAAGGGACCCAGGGTCGATCATCAGATTGACTCGGGCGATCCAGGACTATTTGGATTCCTTCCCGCACACGGCAGTAAGCCCGAAACTCAAAAATGCTTTCTAAATGATTTTGAATATTTCTATATGCTTCTATATGATTATTCGATTCATGCTTTTAGGTGAGATGGACCCCGTACAGAGGCGAGAGCTTCGAGGGACAGCCATGGGTGGAGGCAGCCCTTTTGTACCGGGGGCGAGACATATGGTTGCACTGCATCCATATCATCGAGCCTCTTCATTATCGGCTGATTCTGAGGACTCGGGGACTACACCAGCCTGAGGCAGCGACGACTGCTCGGGGAAGTCAGCGAAGGGGATTAGCGGCGACATAGATTGGTGCGCCCGGAAGGCGAAGTACATCCACGACTGGAACAAACGGGGCAGAGCAGTGAAGGAGCGGGAAGAGAGCGACGAGGCGTACTTGAAAGCCTTTGCTCGACTATACGGGGCCCGGGTGTACCGAGGTACTCGACGACCGGTATGCAATAAAACCCTATACTTTGAATGAAAATTTTATCCTATATGCACTGACTCATACGCTTTCTAAATGCAGCTAGACCCCGAGGGAACGATAGCCGAGCTCGAGGGGCTACTCCACGCCACCGTCCAGCAGCGGGATGAGTACCGGACCGCTTTGGAGCTCTTGGTAAGACTCTAAGACCTCGGACCTAAATGATTATGTTTATGATCATGACGTGAATGCGATGGACTGACCAATGATCTCTAAATGCAGTGAGCTGAGGGAGCCCAAAGAGCCGGACCGGACGCACCGTCGTCGTCCTCACAACCTACCAGGGACAGAGCTGAGCGGGACGTCGAGTTCGCCCAAGCGGTTGCCCGGGCCGAGGAGGCGGAGGCCACCCTCGCGGAGCGGGTAAGATGCTAAATGCTTATGCAAATTAAATGCTTATGCTTTATGCAAATTCTCATGTTTATACGACTAACCATATGCAATGCAAACTATAGGCGAGAGAGTTAGCCGCAGTAGTGGCCGAGGTGAAGCTGGTCCAAACGGAGGCAGAGCGGAACCGGGCTGAGGCAGAGGTCCTCTGAGCAGAGGTGGAGCAACTCCGGGCCGGGACTGCAGACTTGGATCGCTACCGGACTGAGGCACGGGATACACGGCGTCAGATCTTTGAGTTGAAGATCAAGCTGAGGACGATGGAGCGGACGGTGAGAATGATAGGCCGGGGGTCGGAGCGGAATGCCTCCCAGAGCGGGGCACAGAGGAGCGCTGCCCCGAGCGGATCGGTAGCCGACTTCCTCATTAGCTCCTCCGGTCAGCGGAGGAATGAGAGGGCAGAGAGGGGTCAACAGGAGGAGAGTGCCTCCATAGCGCCACCTGCGAGGAGACCCGAGGGAGGAGATGATGATGGCGGCCCGACGGATAAGCCGGCCGAGTGATGCATGTTTTTCTTTTTGTTTTAACTTGTACATGACTTATATGGGGGATGAAATGAATGAAATGAAAATTTTCTTTTGGTCTTTTGCTTGTTTTTTCTTCTTTATATGAATGAATGGGTGTGAATGAAATGCAGACAGATGAGCATGAATGAATGCAGGAATGAATGTGAGAAGGTGTGATTGGAATGCAAGAAATGCATATGATTGTGTGAAAGGATTGTGTGAAATTGCGTGGATGAAATGTCCATGATGTGGATGAGACAATGTGTGGATGGACAGGATGAATAGATTGAAATCATGTAAGACCGCCAGGTCTAAACAGAGGCAGATAGGAATAGCCCAAGTCACAGCAGCAGACAATGTAACGGTCTAGATCCAGACCGTCAGAATTGAGTAACGCATCAAGTGACGGCCGTCATAGGGGACAGAGGCCAATTTTGTAGAACTGGGCAGCAGAGAATATAACAGCCCATAGCCAGTGCGTTAGAAAGATGTAACGGCTAAGTGCTAGACCGTTAGATTTGCCAAGACAAGATCAAACTATGAATGTATAGACTTCGTCCAAGTGATGTATAGATGATGTATAGACTTCGTTTTAGCCAAAGAATGCTCAGACTTGAAGGGTGTATGGACTTTGGGCAAGGAATGTACAGACTTGGTTGTACACACTTGGATGAAGAATGTACAGACTTGGGTCAAGAATGTACAGACCTGGGGAATGTACACAGCTGGATGAAGAATGTACAGACTTGGGGAATGTACACACTTGGATGAAGAATGTACAGACTTGGGGAATGTATGGACTTGGATGAAGAACGTACAGACTTGGGGAATGTATGGACTTGGATGAAGAACGTACAGACTTGGGGAGTGTATGGACTTGAGGCTGTGTAGACTTTAACAAATGTATGGACTTGGGGCTGTGTAGACTTTAACAAATGTATGGACTTGGACCATGTATAGACTTCAACAAATGTATAGACTTGGACAATGTATAGACTTCGACAAATGGGATGAACCTGGATAATGTATAGACTTTGACAAATGTATGGACTTGGACAATGTATAGACTTCGATAATTTTTTTTTTTTAAGCAAAAGACCGACCAACAGGATTAGAATCCGATTGAGTGCACCCTCCCCCAGAAGGGAAGAATGTTCTCACTCCCCCAAATTAATCCTATGGTCCTAATTTTATTGATTGGATGAGAGAATACAATAGCTACGGGGCATACCCCTGTGTGAACAATCAAAGGTAAAAAATCAAGAAAGGAACCTATACAATGATGGGATATACCCCTGTAAGATCAATCAAGAGTAAAAGAACAAAAACAAGGAAAAGACCACTTATCTAGTTACAATTACGCAAAGTGGGCAATCCTGCTTTGTCCATCTTGAGGGCCCCCCTAGCCAAAATTGGAAGGTCCCTAGTTTGTGTAAAAATAGAATTGTCTTGGATACCACAGGCACAAGATGCCAATGCATCTGCAACTTGATTGCCTTCCCTGTACACATGTTGCACCGTGCATCCACAAACACTAAGAAGTTCCAAAATTTTCCCCCACCAAGGCATAATAGTCCAGTTGGGAGTCACACCTTTATGAACTGCATCAACTAGTAATGCACAATCTGAGAACACAGTTGCTATGTTTAAACCACCCTGCTTTGCTATGGATAAACCATCGTGTAAAGCCCTTGCTTCAGCAAGAAAACTACAGCCACTGCCATAGTGAAAGGCAAAGCCAATGAGCATATTGCCTTTGGCATCCCGGATGCAACCCCCACCTCCACACAGACCGGGGTTTCCTTTTGAGGCTCCATCAACATGTATAGTCAGCCGATCCAAAGCCAATCTGTAGGTCACCAAAATTGGTCTTTTGACCTCCACCCGGGGAAAGAGTTGATAGAAGGCAAGCTTGCTAGCTTTGACTGAAGACAAAGGAATATAGAAGCACTTCTTTTCCAAAACATAAGAAATGGAAGAAACAATACTTCTCTTAATGTCACTTATATGATGAGGCTTACTTTCAAACCTGATTGCACATCTGAATTTCCAAATACTCCACAGCATAAGAATAACAGCATAGAGACCAATGAAACTAAAAGTAGATTTCATGTTAGTGACTGTTAAGATATTCAGCACCGGATGGTTATGTGGTCACTAAGATATACCTTCTCACTGATCAAGGGGTGGATCCACGACCACAGCTCAGATGCTAGCTCACCAGAAATAAAAAGGTGGTTTAAATCCTCCTGAGCAGGAACTTGGCAACAGTCACATTTGGAAACAAATGGGATACCACAGTCAGCCACCCTTCTGTCCATTGGCACAGCTCTGTGTATTAATTTCCATACAAAAGAGGCTGCTCTGGGATTAAAGGAAGAATGCCATAATTTGATCCAAGGCCGCCTGATATTTCTACTAGTGCGGAGAAGATTGTAAGCAGACTTTGTGGAAAAATCCCCCCTGGTAGTGCCAGTCCAGACCCAAGCATCTGCTGCACTATGGAGCCAGGAGCTATAGAGTTGATTGTCAGGACAGACCTGCTTCCAGGCTTCATATTGAGGATTCATCAGGACCTCTTTAACAGAGGCTAGAGGGAAAGCTTGCTGGCTAGTGGCCTCAGAAGCCAAGACAGAATGTAGGATTGGTCCATTACCTGTCCAATTGTCCCTAAAGAAATCAATATCAGCCCCATCTCCTAAGAACCACTGAGTTTTACTTATAATAAAGTTCTTCACTTGATGAAACACATTTGATGGCAAACCCACAGGGAAGGGCTTCATACATTCTGAAAAATGAGTTTTTATATATCTCTGCCTGGCATATTTAGAACAAAGAGATGAACCATGAAGGACACTCCACATGGCTTTTGCCCCCAAAGCTACCTGAACCCAATAAAGGTCTCTGATTCCAAGGCCCCCTTCAGCCAAGGGTTTTTGGATATCTTTCCAGGTCACCCAATGCCTCCTTCTTTCACCTTCAGCTCCCTGCCAAAGAAAATTGGCACAAAGTCTGTCTATTGCGTAAATAATAGTTTTCGGAATGAAGTAGGCTGAGGCCAAATAAATTGGAATGCTCCGAAGCACAGCATTAATAAGCACTAATCTCCCTGCCTGAGACAGAAACTTGGACTGCCAACCTTCCAGCCTCATTTGAATTTTGTCTATCAGATATTGGAAGTCCGAACATTTGTACCTCCCTTTTTTGACAGGGATTCCAAGGTAGCGAAATTCACCAGACATAAATTTATATCCAGTTAAAGCTTGGATGGATTGTCTAAGAGAAGAGGGAGCCTTTGAAGATAAGGTAAAACTGCTCTTTCCAGCATTAACCAACTGCCTAGAGCTTGACTGATACTTATCAATAAACTGCTGAAAGGAAATAATATTCTGCTTACAGGCATTGAGGAAAACTAATGTGTCATCCACATATAACAAATGAGAGACCTGTGTAGAATGTCGAGGCCCACTGTACCCTCGCAACATCCCAGATTGGAACATTTTAGAAAGGCCCCTACTTAACACTTCAGAAGCAATAATGAAAAGATATGGAGCAAGGGGGTCTCCCTGCCTTATCCCTCTGCTTGATTTAAAAAAACCAATCATGGAACCATTGAGATTGATAGAAAACTAGCAGTTAGAGAGAAGCATGCCAATCAAAGAAGTGAACCGGGAACTGAACCCAAATTTCCTCAGAACTGCAAAAATAAAATCCCATTCCATTCTATCATATGCTTTTGCCATATCTAATTTAAAAATAGCATTATGGCCTCTAACCTTCCTGTTAATATCCACCATCAATTGCCTAGCTAAGAAAATATTATCCAGAATGTATCGACCTTTAACAAAAGCCCCGTTCCTCTGAGATTATATTAGGCAGAAGAGGAGCTAGGCGCTCAGTGATGATCCAAGAAATAATTTTGTAGGATAAATTGCATAAACTTATTGGCCGGAAATCATTAAATGTCATGGGCTTTAAAATCTTGGACACCAAAGCTATAAGAGATGAAGAAACACGGCGAGGTAGGGGAAATCCCATAAAAAAGCTTTGGACAGCTTGTATGATATCCGAACCTATAATGTCCCAAGTAGAAGTGTAGAAGGCTCCTGAAAAACCATCAGGCCCTGGAGAGCTTGTACCACTGAGTGACCATACTACTTTCCTGACTTCCTCTTCATTAGGAATGGTACATAGAGTAAAACTCTGATCAGCAGTAATAATATGGGGGATGCAATCCAGAAGAGAATGGTCAATAGAATGCTGCTCTGAGGAAAAAAGCTTATTGAAGAAAGTTACAGCATGGTTACATAAAGCTTCTGTTCAGAACACCATATCTCAGGCTCACCAACTCTAAGTCTGCTGATAAAGCTCCTACGCCGGTTACATAATGCCACAGCATGATAAAAAGAAGTGTTCCTATCCCCATTTTCAATCCAGTCAATCTGAGCTTTTTGATTCCAGAATACCTCCTCTCTATGTAGAGCTTGGCGTAAACCAGCACAAGCAACATTTAGATTAGCCTTATTACTTTGAGAAGGATCTGAATCATATACAGCCTATTTGTACTCAAGCTCAGCTTCTGCCAGTTTGACATTTTGGGAGACATCACCGAAGACTTCCTTATTCCATGTTCGAAGGGAGAGTCTAACAGCCTTTAGCTTGATAGTAAGCCTGACCAAAGCACTAGGATGATCAGATGAAACCTGCTGCCAGGCATCAGAAACAACTTGCAGGAAAGATTGATGGGAGCACCACATCTTCTGGAACACAAATCTGGCAGGACCAAATATGTGTTTGTTCATAGACAGTAAAAGAGGAGCATGGTCCGAAGGGCCTCTAGGCAGGTGCTTAACAACAAGCTGTGGTAAAGCAGACTGATAATGAATATTAAAGAGAGCCCGATCCAATCGAGCTCGAATATTGGCCTGCCCAGCTCTATTATTAGACCAGGTCATAGCTGGACCTATATAACCCGCATCCATGAGGCCAGCTGAACTCAGGAAACCATTGAAATCTGCCATAGGAGCTAAAGGTGGGCTAACACCACCAATCTTCTCTGATGACCGCAGAACACAATTAAAGTCCCCTCCTACTATCCAAGGAACTGCCACAGAAGGAGCAAAAGAAATGAGGTCATCAAACATACCTTGCCTAAGTGAGGAATCACAGGCAGCATAAACAAAAGAGTAGAATGAAGAAAACTCATTATCCTTCTTCAAACCAAGAGTGATATATTGAGGGGAGGACTGAATAACCTCAATTTATGACTAGCTTCCCAGAAGACCCATATTTTGGAGTCACTTTGATTATTACCAACAAATCTCTCCAGCTTTAAAAACCTACTGAGCTGAGCAGCTTTATTAAAGGACAATATTGGTTCACTAATTGCTACCATGCTGACCTTATTAATTTGAACTAAATGCCGAAGACATCTACGGGAACTTTTGTTCCCTACACCTCTAATATTCCAAATCAGAATTGGGAGCATCATAAGAATTGTCTAAACTTACCTTCCGCCGACCTAGCTCGAGATCTGGTTAAAACCCCTCCAACTTCTTTCCTTTTCCTTCCTGCATTTCTTTCCAGCAGAGAAAGCTTCACAATGGCATTATCTTGCCCTGCCTTGTCTGCAACTCTTTGACCTGCCCTCTGAATCTCTTGTAACTATTTTTCTGAGTAGCTCAGTACTTCTGCAATTTTAGAGTTTTCTTCCATAGCTGTTTCATGACAGGTCTGGCTAAGCTCATTTTCAGAGACAGTAACTGGCTCTTGCAACTTGGAGTACATAACTTCTCCAACAACATCAGAAGAGCTACTTGGCTGCTTCTTACCCAGATGTGAATCACTCAAGTGAGAGGCTATTACCAATTGACAACCAGAGTCTTGGATAGGAAATTGAATTTGGCATGAAGAGAGCTCCTGATCTGCAGCCAACTGAGTTGGAGCAGGCTTAAATGAAGAAAATTGTTTGGATTCTTCTCCTGATTCAAAAATTTGATCCATCGCACCACTGGCCATTTCTTCCATTGTGTCAACATGACAACTCTATTTTTCCAAACCTTGTTCCATAGTTTCAGTTACCTGTTGTAGAACTGCAAACATATTCCCTTGTGGAACATTATGTCGAGCAACTCGAGGGTCAGCTTGACGAGGCCTGAATAATTGCCGGGGAGGCCTCCCTTCTGGAGCCAAAATAGGAATTATAGTGGGACGAGCTACCTTTCCAAGCTTCTTCTTACAATCATTTTCAAGATGGCCAAGCTTATGATAAAACGAACACAATGAGAGCACACGGTGATAGTTGACATTTTGCCAGAAACCCTTCCCATCCAAATCTATCCACAAACGTTCTTTACGATCGACTGACAAATCTAATTCAACACAAGCCAGAGCCTCTGAAGTTTCTGACATTGCCAGAGTCCTTTCATGAATTCTAAGAATAGTTCCAAAGTTACCTGCAATAGACCGCATACAGTCCTCATGGTACAGGTTCGCCGGAAGCGACGGAAAACCTATCCAGACTGGAGCTGTGTGGGGATCAGCATCGAAATCAAAATCTGTCGTCCAGCGAAAGAATCGAAACAAGAAACCCCTGATATAGAGATTCTTCTGCAATAACAGCTTCATAAAATCCGCCTCACAATCAAAACGCAGGAGCAAATGTCGCAGGCTAAGCCTGCTAATGTTGAAATCAGAAGACAGACCCAGACGCTGCGACAAACAACTCTTGATATCAGGAAAAGCAGGCCGTCCATATGAGCATTTAGCTACAATGGCAAACGAAAGAGGGAGCATCGAGGCCTGAAGATCTGCCTTGGAAAAGAAAACCGCCGGCTCCCCAAGGTCCGTGAAGCTTGGATTCTTGATCGGGATACTTACCTTGGTCATCTGCTGAGTATCAACTAGAACCTGAACAAATGAGCGACGGGGACCAGCCAGTTCGAAGAGAAAGGAGGCTGAAGAGCTCCTTCCTTCACTGGAGGAGGTTCCCCCGGCGAAGAGCAGGAAGAGCCATCAGCGCCATGGCCACCGGCGGAGGACGACGCTGCGAGAGGCATGGCGGATTTTTTGAAGTTAGCTGGAGCTGGGGGACGGCAGCTAGAAGCTTCTCAAAACCTTGGGGAACTTTCTTCTTTTTCGGGGATTTTCTGATTGCCCTCCTCATTAACAACATGTATAGACTTAACAAAATATACAAGAAATGTGACGGTCCACGCACGGCACGTCGGGGATAGATAACGGTCAGGAGCAAGACCGTTGAGCATGATTTAGCCAAGGATAAACCCAAACTGATCAGTAGAGAATGTAACGGCTTAGAGAGAACGCGTT
The DNA here is from genome assembly GCA_022559845.1 of Amorphophallus konjac. NCBI lineage: Eukaryota > Viridiplantae > Streptophyta > Magnoliopsida > Alismatales > Araceae > Amorphophallus > Amorphophallus konjac. Next base: position 364,124,284 of record CM040123.1, read on the forward strand.
AGAAAATATAACGGTCTGATGCTAGACTGTTAAGATTGACAGAACGAATTTGGACTAAATTGAACCCACAGGAAATGTGATGGCCCAGAGCTGGCGCGTCATAGAAAAGTGACGGTCCAGCGACAGACCGTTATAGAATGAATTGTACTCCGAGACGGATTGAGCCGCAAGGGGCAAAACCTGAGATAAGAAGCCTTAAATCCGCTCTAGACTCCTCCCATACTTAAGATAAAGCCTTCCAATCAGAATCTTATCACTTTAAAGCCAAACTCAAACCTTTATAACTTGAAAACCTAGCCAAAATCGCATCTTGCTGAATTCTCTGCTAGAAGGCTGAAAAACTCCTCCTAAGGGCAGAAATAAGATGAAGAGAAGCTTCGAGGTGATGGCTATGGAGGAGAAGATCTATACCGGACCCAAAGATGCAAGAAAGGAGTATGGAGAGCTACAAAGGTTGACCTCAATTCCCAAGCACATAAGCTCTAATGCTCAAAGAGTGGTAAGCTTCCATAACTTAACCAAGTTCAGAAATTTTTGCACTTCATCTTCTTCCTCATGATTTTCTTCTTTTCTTCTTCTCTTCAAGCCTCTCCCCGGTTCAAGATGCTATTCCAATCTGAAGTGGGTGGCTCCCATGGTAAAGGCGCTCCCTTTAGAGGTTACATCAATTCTTAAAGCATGGCACCTTCAACCTCTCTTGGTCTTAGGCAAGAACTTCCAGAAATTGGTATTAGATTGTCCTAGTATTCCAGCCCTCGTAGAATTGTGGCATCCACAAAAACATACCATCATCTTCCCTTCCTTCGAAGCAACAGTCCTATTAGAGGAGGTAGAAACCTACCTAGCCCTTCCTAAGACTAAGGCGGGGGATGGAGACCTAGTTTGCTACACGGTTGAGCCTATTGACCCGTCCTTGATCTTGAGTGATTTCATCCATAATCCAAAGGACGTGAGGACCATGATCAGCCCACACCACATACACTTTATACCCTTGGCACAGTGGGTAGTGTCTCATTGCAAAAACAAGTGGGAGAGACATGAAGTAATAGCCAAGGCGGTGACGGTTTGCATATGCGGAGTTTTCCTTTTCACCACGACCGACCATCTTTTAGATACCCAAAATCTCAGCATAATCAGTGGGTTGTGGCGGGAAATGTCCATCTCTCAAGTGATCCTCTCATATCTTTATGAAGGACTAACCTCAGCTTGCCTAGGAGGACCCTTATTCGGTTCCATGATACTCCTTGAGTGTTGGATGGGAGTGAGAATCAAATTCCAACCAAAAGGAAGACATAACTTCTGCTAGCCTGATCTTTGGGAGACACCCTCTTTTCTTCATTGGAGGGGCATCTGGTTTTTCTTCACAGGTTGAATGCAAGATGGCGGACAAGAAAACTCGGAATGAATGGCCCCTCTTCTTCAACACCTTTCCAATAGACAAGTTCATCATGCGACCAAGAATCCTTCAGAGCACTCTTCTTAGAATACCGCGGCGTCAAGGCCTGGACCTCCAGCTAGTGGGAAATACTACCATGGCAATCTACAACCCACACCGGTGCCATCTTCAGATCGGGCTACCTCGGACTGAAGTTCCTGCACTATCACACTACCCTCCCCTTCTACCTAGGAAGATGGGGACCGAGGAAGATGAGAGAGCAGTCCGGAATGCGCTGACCATGTGGGAGATTAGCAAGGTGCGTCCGTGGCAAGAAAAAGTGGAAGAGAAAGATGAAGCACGCCATGGCTATGTGAAAGAGTTGAGGAAGATCCGCCCTCTTGCGGAACTGAATGTAGCTTGATTTTTTCTTTTTGAATGATGTAATTGACAATCAGAGTTGGAATTTTATCAATCTTGTGTTGCATTAAATTCATTTGAATAAGATGGGATTGCCTTAGTTGAATGGACATGAGTTTTGTGTTTTGATTTGGCTAGAATGCTCAGCAGAACAAAGCTTCTGGAGAATGTAACGGATGGGATCAGGGCGGTTAGGAGGATATAACGGTGGGGAGATAGGCCGTTAGAGTGTATGTTCTGAGAATCCTATTCTCTAGAGGAAGTAACGGTCCAGCGATGGACCGTTGGAAGAATAACGGTTGTGCCCCAGGCCGTTAGAGAGAGTTGATGAGAGAATCAAAGCCAACGTTCTGAAGGAAAGTAACGGTTTAATCAAAGACTGTTATAGGAGTATGGCGGTCCACTGATGGCGCGTTACAGCCCTAAACCTGCATAGTTATGAGATTTCAGCTTTGTCCTTGATCCTGCGTTCTGCACACACTTAAAAATAGAACAAGTTAGATCTGTTCTTAGACTCAACCCCTTGTCTTGAAGTAAGTTAGATAATGACCGTTTCTCGATATTTGGTCAAGGGGTGGAGCCTTATTAAATAGGCGGGAAAACATAATAGAACTAATGCGATGCCTGCGATGCATATGATGGTATATTTTTTTTGGATTTTGGAAAATATTTGAATTTTTTGTGAGTTTTGGAAATATTTGATGTTTTTTGATTCCGAAATATATGATGTTTTTAGATTTTTGAAATATATGATGTTTTTGGATTTTGAAATATACGTTGTTTTAGGATTTTGAAATATATGTTATTTTTTTTATTTTGAAAATATATGTTGTTTTTTTTGATTTTGAAATATATGATGTTTTTGGAGTTTGAAAACCAGTGCTTTCCCTTAGCAACATGAGCCCTCCGCATCGTATTGAGAGTCCCGAGGTGGGCGTGCAATGAAGTGACAAACCTTGACCAAGGTCCAGATTTTCATGATGGTGTTTCTACCAGGGCCATACCCAGGGTACTAGTTTCAATCCTGAAAAAGGAAAATAGAACACGGGGGTAAGCTTAGGCCAGACTTAGAAGCTTTTAGGACTTGAGTTCCTCTCCAGACAACCCATTAGAAATTTGGCCTGTTGCGCCGGGGCTTTGTGTCCGTCATCGAACCTTTGTCCACTCTAGACATGGATGCAACCGGGCTCATTCATCCGGCGGGGAACTGTACTACCACTCTTATCATGCCTAGATTCTTTCTTGCCTTTCCGGAGCTTTGGAATCATATTCAATAGACCTTTGGGATGATGCTTTTGATTTTGTCATAGAGATTGCTCCCTTTTTTTCTTGTTTCTTTGCTTGTGGCATCAGGTCATAACGGACTGCCCCTATTTTAGACCTCCTCTTATCAGGGTGCCTGGATTGGTTGTCGCCTCCTTATTCACTTCTTGCCCCTGGATTCAGCCGATGGAAGGAACGAACAGGGACTTCGACTTTCCCCCAAATCATGACCAAGGAGAAACAGTGTCTTTTAAAGCAGGAAACTTGACCAGGGATGTTGTGTAGTGTGCGGTTGCCTTACTCGGGATCCTCTTTAGAGAAATGGAGGAGCATCTTGCTGCCGGGGTGGCATGGGTTAGACTCTAAGGAAAGAAACGCTTAAGGTACAACCCATTCCATAGGTGAGAGAGCTCCTCACCTTCCGCGTTTACTAAGCGATAAGCATTCCCTGGATAAGCCTCTTTTACGACAAACGGCCCTTCCCAGTTATGTTGCAATTTAGACCTAGGTCCTGCAGACCGAATGAATTTGCATTTCAGAACCATATCTCCTTTTTGAAATTTACGTTCAATTACCTTCTTTTGAAAATAACTGTTGTGTCCCTAAGGTCATTTGAGTCATTCTGTGGTCACATGGGTCATTCGACATCATTCTATAGTCATATGAGTTTTGTGTATTCTTGGTTTTGATAATGGCTTAACACTATTAGTCATTGTTATTTTCCACGCTCTTATGACTGACATATGTGATATTTTATTCATGACAGAAATGCACATGAAAGCTCAATGTTGTGCCCTCGCACGCGGATCGACCTGCGCGGTCAAGGGGGCAGCGCCCCTTGCGGGGGTTTCCGGGGGCGGAGCCCCCGGAACAAAATTTGGCTTGAAGACTCAGTAATAAAACTTCAAGACAATCAAGGTCGATGCCACAGACATGAACGGGCGGCTAACGGACTCAAGCGATGGAGCTGGTGCGGCCAACGGACCGACCCGGGGTGACCCGGGCTCTGACCAGCTGGCGGTCGACCGCCAGCACAGGGGCGGTCGACCGCCCCAGCCAAGGACTCCCAAGTCTGCACGTTTCTCAGTGGCGGTCGACCGCCAGCCAGTGGCGGTCGACCAGAATTCCCAAGGGCCATTCGTCTAGAGTATTTTACAGTGGCGGTCGACCGCCAGGAGCTACAGGTCGACCGCCAGCCCCGAGCCTTCATTTTTGACTTTGTTTCCAACTTCGAAAAGGGCCATTCAACATAGATTTCTTTAATCCAAATGTCACCTAATCACCCACAAATTATGGATCTAGTCAGAGGCTTGTCTATAGACCATTCAAGGTCTATAAAACCAACACATGAGGGGATGAAAACCCTAATGCTTCAAGGAGCTTCTTGTGAGATCTAGGGTGGCTGCAAGAGAGCTTGGAGACGAGCTACTGTTCACGTGAACAGTAGTTCGTGAAGGTGTTCTTCATCCAATCAAAGGGGAATCAAGCTCAAATCAAAGCCAGCAATCCTCAAGGAAGATTACATCAAAGCAAGGCTATCAAAGTGATCCAAGGAAGCCGGTTTGATTCAAGTTCTTCAAGGGAAATCATCTTCATCCATTCAAGTTCTTTCAAGTTCATTCAAGGTGATATTTCAAGCATTCAAACTCCTAGAAGCTAAAGAAGCAATCAAGATTCAAGGTAGCTTCATCATCTCCTTCATTCATTCAAAGAAATTCAAAGAGAAGATCAAGAGAGAAGAATTGAAGGAAGAGGTACTGTTCACGTGAACAGTACTCCGTGAAGAACATTCATCCAATCAAGGGTGAATCAAGAAGATTGAGTTGAAGCCAAGAGGAGCCTTGTTGCTGATCAACATTCCATACAAGGGCCAATTCATTTTCACTCATAACTCAATCTCTTGTTTTAGTTCCTTCACATTTGTTTCATTTTCATTATTGTTAAACATTGAAAGTGTGATTCATCCCTACCGGTGGTTAGTAGGAAGGCAATTGGAGGGTGTTCCAATTTGCAGTTGACGTCCCTACCAGGTGGTGAGTAGGAAGGCAATCGGTAGTTTTCGATTTGCGGTTTGGTGCGCTGCACAAGTGAAGCCTCACCGGGTTTTGGTGAGGGGTGGACGTAGGGCTGAGGATTCAGTCCGAACCACCTTAAAAATCCTGTCTAGCGTGGTTTGCTTGTGTGATTGAATCGTTCTAGGTGCATGCTTAGGATCAAATTATTATATATCTTGCTTATCTTGCTAAGTGAATCATAGCATACTTGGAAGCTAGTTTCTATTCCGCTGTAATTCATTTTAACTAGCTGTTTAGAGGGCCGCATTACGAAAAGTGGGGCTGATCTATTCACCCCTCCCCTCTAGATCCGCTGTCCACTACACAACAATAATGTGAAACTCTCTTTTGATAAACGGATACGTGATCGGTCGCATTCATCCTCTTCTCATCGAAGAGTTCCAGCTGAACCAGTAACGCCTCTCGACGTTCATCGAGATTAAGTTCCTTATCAAGCTTCACTCTAAGGGAAGGGATCGAGATCTCATATGGGAGCACCGCCTCCATCCCGTAGGTAAGAGCATAGGGAGTTTGTCCCGTGGGAGTACGGACGGAGGTGCGATAAGCCCATAGAGCTTCCACTGATTTTTCTGGCCAATCGAAAAACTTATGAGATTCGCATGTTTTCTTTATGATTTTAAGAAGGGTTTTATTAGTGGCCTCGGCTTGACCGTTGCCTTGAGGATAGTATGGAGATGAATGATGCAATGCAATATTGAACTTCTTACATAGGTCCTTGAGCTCTTGAGAGACGAACTGGGGTCCGTTGTCGGTGATGATGCTGCTTGGCACTCCGAACCGCGACATGATATTCTTCATGATAAAGCGGCACACCATTGAAGCTTTGATCTCTGCGTACGCCTCGGCTTCGGCCCATTTGGTGAAGTACTCAGTGGCGGTAAGGATAAAGGATTTCTGCTTGTCCTGAGAATTAGGATCACCGAGCGGGCCGACAACGTCGAAAGCCCACATAGAGAATGGCCAAGGAGCAGAGAGAGGATGGAGAGATGAAGCTGGAGCATGGATTTTATCAGCATGGAGTTGGCATTTAAGACACCTCCAAATGTAGAGGGAGCAATCTTCCTCTAGAGTGGGCCAGTAGTAGCCCTGCCTAAGGATCTTCTTCACTAGAGCCTGGCCATTGACATGACCTCCACACTCACTAGAATGGGCTACTTCCGCCACTTTCCAAGCCTCATTATCATCCAAGCATCTCATGAGCATTCCATTAGTAGCGCGCCCGTATAGTTCTCCTGCAACAATGGTATACCTTGAGGCGGCTCTTCTTATTTACTTGCGCTGCTCAGCGTTTGCCCCTTCTGGGAATGATCCTTCTTTACAAAACAACTCGATTTCGTGATACCAAGGTAATTCTTCTTCATCCAGAATCTCTTCTAGCTCCATTAAAGATACTTCCTTTAGATCTTCCTTCTCAGCCCTTGCCTCTACAGCCTTCCTAAGGTTGATGAACCAAGGATCCTGAAGGGAGGGTGCATCCAGTCTCTGAACGACGATAGTCTCAGTGTTCCGACTGAGAGGGAAAGATAGGGAGGAAGCAAGCGATGCTAAGGCATCGGCCAGAATATTCTGAGAGCGAGGAGTATGGATATAGATTAGCTTACGGAATTGCCTCGCCAGGAGCGTGACCAAATCTTGATAAGGCTGGAGTTTGGGGTCACGAGTGCGGTAAGTGGACAGAACTTGCCGCAAGATGAGCTGGGAGTCTCCTATGATATTCAAATAGCGCGCACCTAGGAGATAGGCGTGCTTCAGTCCTGCTAGGAGAGCTTCATACTCAGCGATGTTGTTGGTAGCAGGAAATCGAAGTTGATAAGCAAAAAGAATAGTCACTCCCTCTGGAGTGAGCAGAACAGCGCCGATCCCTCGGCCTTGAGAATTGAGTGCACCATCGAAGTGCAGATACCAAAAGGGATGATGGGTGAGTACAGAGAGATGCTCATCAGGGAAATCATCCTGAATGGAGTCAGTGTAAGGAATAGGAAGATGGGCAAGATGCTCAGCGATGGCGTATCCTTTGACCGCCTTCTGAACAATGAATGTGATACCAAATTGAGAGATGCAGCTCTACCAGTGAGCTAACCTACTAGAAAGGACAGGTTTTTCTAAGAGATAACGAATCAGATCCATTCTAGAGATCAACCTAACTGGGTTGGCAAGGAAGTAATACTTAAGCTTCTGAGCTACCCACACTAAGGTGGCACAAGTCTTCTCCATAGCGGTGTATCTGGACTCAGCTGGGTTAAATAACCGAGAGAGGTAATACGCAGCCTGCTCTTTCCCTTCATCATCTACTTGTGCTAAGACCGCCCCTAGGGAGTCCTCAATAACCGAGATGTATAGGATCAGGGGTTTCCCAGGGACAGGAGGTTGCAAAATCGGGGATTGGATAGATATTCCTTTAAGTCCTCGTAGGCCTTCTGATAGTCTTGATTCCATTCAAACTTGACCCCCGCCTTAAGCAATTCATAAAACGGAAGGCACCTTTGAGAATGTTGGGATATGAATCTTCTAATGAATTGCAATCGACCAATCAGTCCTCGAAGTTCCGTAATGTTCTTAGGCGGACGCATGTCCATGACGGCCTGTGCTTTGTTAGGATCAATCTGGATCCCCCGTTTGCTCACTATGAAACCTAACAGCTTCCCTGAAGAGACTCCAAATACGCACTTCTTTGGATTCATTTTGAGCTTGTACTCCCGTGCTCTTTGCAGCACCTTAGCCAGAATAGAGGGGTGTTCTTCTTTGGTTCTTGACTTCACCAGAATATCATCCACGTAAGCTTCCATATAGATATGCATCATGTCATGGAAGATGGCCATCATCGCCCTTTGATAGGTGGCACCTGCGTTCTTCAAACCAAATGGCATAACCACATAACAGTACGTGCCCCAGGGCGTGGTGAAGGAGGTTTTATCTTGATCTTCTGGAGCGAGACGGATCTGATTATAGCCTGAGTAACCGTCCATAAATGACAAAGATTCGTACCCGACGGTGCTATCGACCAAGACATCAATATGAGGCAGCGGGAAATCATCTTTTGGACACGCTTTGTTGAGATCCCTGAAATCGATGCAAATACGCACATTTCCATCTTTCTTGATAACAGGGACTATGTTCGCCACCCACTAAGGATATAGAACAACCCTAATGAATCTGGCCTTATACAATTTATCGACCTCTTCCTTAATCCTTAAGGCCATGTGGGGGTGAAATCTCCTTGACCGTTGTTTCACAGGTGTTGCCCCTGGTTTAAGCACAAGTCGATGTTCCACCAAAGAGGGGTCAAGACCTGGCATGTCTCATAAGACCAGGTGAAATAATCGCTATACTCCCTTAGAACCTTGATTAAATCTTCTTCTACTTGTGGAGGGAGATTAGCGACAATAATGATGGGCCTTAGGTCTTCTTCAGTTCCCAAGTTGATTTCTTTCATAGGTTCATCCACTACCGACGATGGCTCGTCGAATTTCTTTAGTCCTTGTGCATATAAATAGGCAGTGTCATCTACGTCGCTGTCCTCATTGATCGGATCTTTTTCATCCAATATTTCATAGACGCCGAGTCCGTCATCGCTCCACACCCCTTCTATTTCTTTTTCCTCTTCAATCATAATTGCCGTAGCAATAAATTCTGGACACTTCAAAAGGGCATGACAACGCTGAGCTAGATCTTGCAAGAACCTATCAGGGATGGATTTGGGAGGACGCGCAAGTGGGCGCGACTCAGAGGAGGAAGGGTTGGAGGACCCAGAACAAGACCCTACTTCTCTAGACCTAACTGACTCTACTTCCCTAGACTCGATAGACCCTAATCCTAACCTAGGAGGAAGAAGACCTAGTGGAAGGGAAGGAGTAGGGGACTCGTGCCCCTGGGAGGAGGATGGAGACAAGGTAGCATAATCTTCCACTAAAATCTCCGTTTCGAATTTGACATTTTTTTTGGAGATTAGTGGAGACTACACAACAAGATGGAGGAGGCGGGAGCTGCATGGGGAATAGCTCGGGGAAGATGCAATCGAAGAAGGGATCGGAGGAGGAAAACCACATCTCATGGAGTTGGGCGTTGGGGGGAGGAGGAGTGAATATAGTGGATAGATCAATGGGCGGGCAGTGCCCGCAAGCACAGGGAACAAAGAGAATTTCAGGTGGATCAATGAAGGACGGATTTACCATGATAGGAGGAAGACGGGGTATGAATTCCCTCTGCTTTAGGAGAGATTGGAAGCGGGAGGGAGACCAAGAAAAGATAATCGGTGAGCTCTCCTCCTTCTGCAGATGCTGAGACGGCTACTTCTTCAGCCTCCACTGAACAAGCTGAACCTCTTGCTGCTGCTGGCAGTCTTCTTCATGAAATAGCCCTGAAGGGCTGGACCATAGTCAATCACATCATTGGCTGGCCCCCTCAGCACTGGGGGTGGACTGGCAATCGGACAGACTGTATCTTTTCTTGGCGGAGTTGGCAGTGGAGCTAATGTGCCGGGCTGGAGAGGCCCTCGAACAAAGTGTTGACGGTAGTCCCAGGTGAGTGGCCCAGAATCACCCATCATAGATAATGCAGTCTCTCGGTAGCCGAGACCTCTTCTGTTCATTTTCCTACCCTTGGGGATGGGCTTAGTCCGTCCCTGTAATTGAGCACCGAGACCTCTCCCCGGTTGGTAGCCTAGCTTCAGTATAATGTCCCAGCCCTTGGAATCTCGGATCTGAAGCTTCACCTTGATGTCAACTGCCGCGGTGATGGGCTTGCGAGGTGCGTAAGCCCAAGGAAAGTCAAGATCTAGCACTGACATAACGGGCCGACTGCTTGGCCACAATGTGGGAAGAACTTTCTCTGAAATAGCCTTTACTGATTGGACCGTGGATAAGCTTTTGACTTTGATGACCCTCCCTTGGAAAGGGAATTTAATGCATTGATGTGCAGTGGAGGGTACGGCGCTGAGGGTATCGATCCACGGACAACCCAAGATAGCTTTGAACATGGGGTCAATGTCCAGCATATAGAATTCCACGGGCATAGTAAGGGGCCCAAGCTCAGCTTGAATGGTGACAATCCCGTGACATGCCCGCCGAGAGTTGTCATAAGCAGCTATAGTAGTGGGAGTTGGGCGTAGAAGTTCTTCTGATAGATTACAAGCCCTTAGAGTGCTGAGCGGGCATACGTCGATAGATGCCCCTGTGTCAACTAACGCCGCATCGATGCTGACTTTGTTCAGAATGATAGTAATGCACAGCGGCATTTGCCGAGCTTCTGGTGGTGCTAGCTCGGTTTCAGAGAAAGTAATGGCTGGCCCCTTGGAGATTGTGGCCAATGCGGTAGGTAAGCTATCAACTGCCATGTCTTCACTAACCATCACCTTTTGAAGAAAGTCTCTTAATGCATCTTGGTGAAGGGTATATCTTTTAATCAGTTCTAGCACAGATATCTTGGCGGGCACCCTATCCAAATAATGTAACAGATCATATTGGGTCCTGGGTAGTGGCTCGGCGTCTTCTTGTTCGGCCGCCGGTTGGGAAGACTGGGAATTGGAAGTGGAGGGATAGTTTTGGTGGAACATGCACCCGCTCCGTAGGGCGAAGTTATAAGCTACCGCGGCCTCAGATGGGCTTAGGATAGGTGATTTAGTAGGCCCAGTGGGATGGATGAGTGGTGCGGAAGAGGGTGTTGTGGAAAGGATAATAGGCGAGGGGTTAGTGGCAGTGGGCGCGAGCGGTAGTGGGGATATAAAAGTGGGTGGAGGCGTGATGAGTGGAGGGTTAGATGGAGGTATGGCGATAGTGGATGTAAGCGCGAGCAGGGAGGGGGTGACAGTAGTGGATGTGAGCAATGGTGAGTGTGACGGAGGCGCGGGTGATGGTGCGTGTGATAGAATAGGGGTAAATGGGAGGACGAGTGGAGGAGGAGTTTGGTGTGTAGGTATAAGGATAGGGGAAGCGGGAGGATTATGGTAATTGTGGTGAAGGGCCATGACCTGCGGCGTGGAGTTATCGTCGTCGAAAGACCACCTGGGGTTAGGAGCAGGGGGTTGGACGACATTGACCTGAGCTGGTGCCGGCGGCGGAGGCTGCGGAGCAGGAGGATGGTTTGGCATTGGGTTTTGGTGAATCCCCAGGTCTTGCACCGGCTGCTGTTGCTGCTGCTGCTGTGGCTGCGGTACCTGTTGCTACTGTACTTGCTGCCTCGGCGATTGCCTTCTCTTCTCTTTGATTTCTGTGATGGCCCTGTGCATTCCGGCCTAATCTATCCTCTGTCCTTCATGAAGATCATATACTAGGTCCCGGAATTGAAAACATCCTTCAATGGTATGTCCCAGTTGCCTGTGGAACATACAATACTTCGTCTGATCAACGGCCGAATTCCAGTTGGGCTGTTCTGGAGGAAGCTGTATAGCATTCACCGACATGAGGGCTGAGAAGATGTCTGTGAGTGTTTCTGGAAAGGGTGGGTACTGAGCTCTTTTAGGAGCCGGGCGCTTGTTGTTAGGGTTGTTGTTGTAGCCGTTGGGTGGAGGGACGTTGTGGTATTGCAGAGGTGGTGGTGGTTTCTGTGGAGTGGCGAAGGTATTTTGCGGAATGGTGAAGGTGGGCGGAGGGTTTTGCGGGGTGACTTGGAAGTTCTGTGGAGCGGGATTCGGTGGAGTGCGGGGGTTTTGAGGGAAGCGGAAAGGTGCGTCCTGGAACGGAAAGGCAACGACTTGAACTTGCTCGTTCGTTTGGACCCCCTCGGTGACCGGCCCTTGAGGTTTCTTGTGATACTTGGGCTTTTGGCTTTCAAATAGCGAGTGAATGGGAGAATCCGTGAACTGAGTCTGGATGAACCGCGCCTGGCTGTAGAGTTGGTTCATGTTGGCTATGTCATTCATGGCCAGGATATTTCGGAAGGTCGGGGTAGCATTAGAGATTAGTAACTTGACCTTCTCTTCCTCCGGAATATGGCCGAGCACTCTAGCGGCCATTTGCCTCCACCTAGCTGCGTAAGTAGCAAACTCCTCATCCAGTTTCATCTTTTCGGCCACCAAATCTGTGAACGAATATTCCGGGCCGACCCTGTCTTGAAACCACTAAATGAACTTATCTTTCACTACCTTAAAGCTCTCAGCTTCTTCCAATGTCAGAGAATAGAACCATTCTAGTGCAACAACGTCTAATGAGCGGCGGAACAAGTACGCCATAAGGCGATCATCATATTGGAACTGAGCCGATTCATACAAGAAATCCCTCACATGAATAAAGGGATTGCCGTTCCCATCATATTTGCGATAATTGGGGAGCTAGGATTGCGGAGGGAACCGGATGTTCTGAAAGCTAGGAACCGAAACATCTGCCAAGGATTGTGGGCCAACCCGCTTCTGGAGGAAATCGAGTTGCTGTTGCATGGTGGCCCATTTATCAAGTAATTCCTGCTCTCTGGATGGAGCAGGGGTAGTGAGAGGTGATGATTGAAGTTGGGGAGCAGAAGGGTGGATTGTGGCAGAAGGTGGGAGCCCATAAGCAGGAGCAGAAGGATAAATGGCCGAAGTAGGGGGACCATAAGAAGGATATTGGACCTGAGATTGACCCAGATTGGAGTGGGCTTGGGCAACCCCTGGCTGAGGGCGTAAGAAATCTGAAGGGCCCATAAGGACTTGCGGAACCATTGGGCTAGGCATATGATGATCCGCCTGAACGAAAGAAGGGACATGAGACTTCCCTTTGTCAAAAGATTGCTGGGCCGAAGTAGAAGATTGGCCCGTCTCCATGCCAGTGAACGTGATGGTCCGAGGCTGGACCGGAGTAAGATTAATTGGAGTGAGTTGGATGGAAGGATTGGACTGACCCTGCATAATCGCGGGAGGGGAGATATTGGATCCTTGCATGGCCTGATAGACAGTTTGGAGTTGGGCCGGATCCAATTGGGCCATCATCTGGAGAATGGAGCCCGCAGAAGGAGTAGTGAAAGAAGGGGTAGCTTGACCACCTTCCATGGAGGTAGAGGATGGAAGAGGGGCTGTCCCCTCTCCAGAAGAGAATGAGGTAACCCTAGTAGGGTTTTCAAGAAGCCCTTGAGGAAGGGAATCCTCTTGGGAACGGGGAGGATTGAAAGAAGCCATGGTGGGTTCGAAAAGCGTATTTGAGTAGAACCTGGAGAAGGAATTGACCCTAGAAGGTGCTTCTAACTGACGAAAACAACTCCACATGCAACGAACAACCTTAACAAGATGCAAACAACACAACACAAACACACAATGAGCAACCAAACGTAGACGATTTATAACAAAGATGTAAGTGACAAGAGATGAAGACACTTCAAGTCAACCAAGTTGTTTAAGGTGATGCTTCAAGATTCTTATGATTTCTCCTTTGGAACTTTAGCGGATTGATTAATATGAGCTCTCAACAATGGGTTCCTAATAGGAGATGGATGTAAGGCTTGGTTTGACTCTAAATGTGATCACTCCCTTACTTATGCAATCCTAGACGCGGGGTGGGAAAGGTACAATCGGCCCGGCGTCCGTGTGGAAATCCATGGCTCGCAGGGACTTATGGAGGTCCCTGGTGTGATTTCCTAGTCGGCCCCAAGGAATATGGAGACGAGAGGTCCTCACACCAAGGTAGGAAAATGCAATCTAATGTATGAAAATATGAATGAACCTTTGTGCACCGGAGTGCATGCAAATTCTAAACTAGAATCTAGCAAACAATTATGCATACAATGATGTAAGTATGTAAACCAACCAAGGAGGAAGTCTGATAACACCCAAGCAAGAATATCACAGTAAAAACTGCGGAAATAGAATGCACCTCGGGATGCGTACCTATCTGGAGTGTAATGGTCTAGAAGACCCACGTCAGAAATATATAACAGTCAGAGGCCAGACCGCCAGAAGAAATATAACGCAGGGACCCAGGACCGTCGTATGAGCCAGAGAGCCAAAACAACTAGAAAATAGAAGGGAAATCCGTGAATTACCTTCAGAAGAAAAACAATCCAATCTCAAGTTAGCCATTTGATTTCTCCAAGTTCTGGTACAAGGTGGAGTTTGAGGTCCGAAGACCCGACTCACACATGGTGAAAGCTTCCAAGTGGACGTGATCCACTCTTCCACTAACACAATTTGATATACCAGAAACGCAGTTAAGTTCGAATGTGATATCACACATGCAGTTTCAATCAAGAATTGTTCAAATAACCATTTGGAGATTTTTTGGCATATCAGAGTAGAGGAATAATAGTTCAAGTTTTTGAGAAGCAATACCTGTCATGAAGCAAAACCACCTAGTGCCACAAGATAATGCTTGAAATTTTATTTCCATAGCAAAAGGTTGAATTACCTTAGTTCAGGAGACAATAACGGAAGCCTTCAAGCACCAAAATCACTAACCTCACGAAGGTTAGTATTTCAGATTTTTGTTTTCTTACGTTGACCTTGAGAATCCATTATTTTTCTCAATTTCTTCCTGAACCTCAAGTCACTCCTGTAATCAAAGTTCTCATACTGCAGACTTGGGTACCCAAGCTTCCTTGGATCCCTGTGGTTTAGCAGCACTTTGAGAGGTGCATTCCATAATCTCACACATACAATTATCAAGTTACATCAACAGTGTATATGCATGAGAATGGATATGAATTCTAATATGAGAAGCACATTTTTCGAGTTTGAGCAAGATAGTGCATGAGATTTTATGCAGACTCAATGTATGTAATTCTTTGAATTGGCCAGTAGTTTTCATGATAGACATTAGCACAGGATGATCTTTCTTACAAATGAGCCTTAGCTTGAGCACATATCAACCAGCTAACAGCTCCCCCTCACAATGTGCATGAATTACACAAAAGATGTTTTAACAGAAAAATATGCATCCTATGACTTATATGAACAAGTGACTCATGGTATGAGACGGAGACACATTCTCACCCATGGTGACAGATTTTAGACAGGAATGACCTGCCCTTCCTCAAGTCACCATTTGATATACCGGGTAGTCATGCAATGATGATCAAATGGATGAATATTCAGTTTCATGGAATGCAATCATGCAATAGTGATTCATGAAAGATGTAATGCATTCTAATAACAAAAATAGTTTTTTTTTTAATTTTCATTAATGGAGATTCGGTTAAAACAAGTTTGAGTTTTTCAAAAAGAGCTCCGAAATTTATTTACAATACTTTTGCCCTGAGCATCCATCATCTTTCAAGCCTTCCACTTGGCCTCAGTGCAACCCTGCAACAAAGTTCTCATTCAACAGTTTTGAGTACCCAAACTTTATTGGGTCCTGGATGATTAGTTGCACCTCTAGTGGGTGCTCTCCACATTCTTTGGACATGTATATCATGAAAATTCATTAAGACACAGTCATACATGGTATGCCCAAAATTGCCACAGTAGTGACAATTAACAGAAGACCTAGCATTCTTCTTAACAGGATGGGCATGAAATTTCTATGGGTTGGCAAAATTATAATTGTTTTTAATATTGAAGTTATTTCTTTTATTTGCTTGCCAATATTGTGACACACGGTGTCCTAGCTTTCCACATGAATGACAGTGGTCAGAAGAATTCCTTTGCTTTCCAAACACAGCTTCATTTCTGTAAGCATGAGACCTTTCCTTTTTCATGATGTTAAATTCATGCATCTTGTGTCCATACTTTCCACAATTGAAACAAGAAACACTCAATTTTCTTTTTGAAACAAATTCATTTTTGCATGCTTTCAGATCATCAGATCTCATAACAAGGCAATCATCCATCATATGACCACGTTTACCACAATGAAAACATGAGACATTCCTTGTGGATACATGTTTGTGTGCGGAATGATTTTGCTTTCTAGCATTCACATTAGCACAAGCAGAATTGATTTTCAGCTTTGAGTTTTGGTTCGAGTTCTACTTAACATCACATTTATGGATTTTCCTTTTTGCATGTTGGACTAGGTGAGCATCAATTCTATTATTCCTAGGTTGAGCCTGAGCTTTAGAATCTTGTTTCTCAATATAAGAAGCATTTAAAATATTTGAGGAGCATGATGCATGGACAAAAGATGTTTGTGTTTTCAGACCAAAGACTTTCTCTTTAGTGGGTTCATACCCAAGATCTTCCCGTTAAAAATTCACCTTGGTCCCCAAGATTTTCTCCAGATTATTTTGACCATCCACAAATCTAGATAAAGAATTATGCAAGTCCTGGATTTCACTTTCTAGAGATGTGATATGCAATTAAGTATTAGCAAGTTCTTCCTCACAAATAGAAAGGCTGACATTCAACACTGCATTAGTGGTCTTGAGACATTCTACTTCTTGCTTCAATTCATCCAAATTTTCACATTCACTTACAACCACAAATTTTCCTTTTTCTAAGGACAATAATCTTTCAGAAATGGCCGTATTCAATTCCTTCAGTTTCTCATTTTCTTTAGCAAGCTTTTCATCAAGAATGAGTTCATTTATCAAGGTTTCATCATTAGCCATTGAATTTACTTTTGCTTTCATCTCTTTGTTTTCATTTCTTAAGGAGCAAATTTGATCTTTATGAAATTCAATGTCAAACATATGAGCCTCAATCAATTCCTCGAAATGTAAGTATTTTTTACAAGAGAAATCACATTTGTTTTGTTCAACCTTCTTTTTTAATTTTTTATTTTCAGCCTTAACCATCTTGTACTTATTAACAAGCTCTTCATAAGCATTCATTAACTCTTCATAACCAGATTCATCTTCATCATTAGAGTCAGAATTTACCTTTGAACTTACCATGCTTGATGTGCTCTCCTCATCACCCATGAGGCACAGATCTTCCAGATGTATCTCTTGAGCCTTGATCAATCCATCCACGATTTCCTTTGCCGTTTCACATGAAGAAACAAATGGATATATATCAGATTTCACGGCAGCTTTTAATAATCTTAAAACTAAAACATTATCATGATTTTTCAATTCCTCTTCATGAGACCATCTAGTCTCATCGAGAGGTAATTTGTTAGGGCCATAATATATCAATTTCCAAAGTTCAGATTAACAGAGTTAATTAGCCCACACATTTTGCCTAACCATGAATCAAAATCATCGCCATCAAAAATAGGGAAGCAACTCATCAAAATATGATCAACCGAACAATTCATGATTAACACTACACTGGGATCTCTCTGTAGATCGTTAGATTTAAGGACAACAGAGCCTTGCTCTGATACCAATTGTTGGTCCCGGGTAGGTGAGCAGAAAAGAAGGGGGGGTTGATTTGTCCCCCACTAAAAATGGTAAATTAAAACTTTCTTAGCGAAATTAACAAGTTTTATCGAGATTGAGGCATTAACTAAACAAGGAACTAAATTCACTAAACCTCACCGATCTCACACGATCATACAAAGGAATATAACGATCAAACCATACAATCCCACAATGCAAACCACAAGATAAAAAGATTTTTAAGGTGGTTCGGGACCACGACAGGCTCCCTACGTCCACTCCTTACCAAACCGGTAAGGATCCACTCGCTAGATAAACTAGCACGGGGAAGACTCCCCAACATGGAGCAAGGCTCCAACACACACAGGGATAAATCCCCAACACGGAGGCGACGCTCCAAGAACACACAGGATGACGCCTGCACACACACACACACGGGGACGCGCCCCAACACACACACACACGGAGACGAAGTCTCCCACACAATCCAACGATCGGATCACAAACACACACACGCTGCAACAAACGCAGTACAACGACCGCACGCAGGCGATCAAACACTACCGTATACACAGACGGTCACACACACAAATATCTCTAATTTTCGGAAGATAAACACGAATGATCAAATCATGCTAAACCCAAACTATAGAACATGGAGCATATCAAGAACAACATAGAAAGCATGTAGAGATAATCTCCCTCGAACTCCAATAGCCGAATGAAGATATTCCTTAAACCACAAGTCGGAGGGAAGCCGAATGAAGACGATTCTTGCGTCCTCTTGATCCTCTCGTCGATGTAGATCAAATCTACTCCACAATAGCCTCTCCTCCCTTTCTCCTTTCCTTCACCTGCAAGATGGAAAAATAATGAACACACTAGGGTTATGATTTGTGAAATTCGTAGCTCTCATATGCATACAAATAGGAGACACCAAAAGACTAGTATAGCCCTTCTAGAAACCTCCAAAAGGACCTCTAATAGGTCTCCCACCAACCCAAGGGCAAAGGGATAAGGGTTAGGCACAAGTTGACTTGGTTTAGATGGGTTTCGGAACCACGTTTTTGGGTTTTCGTCGCTGTCGGTCGACCTGCACGGTTCTGGCGGTCGACCGAAATTTTACAGGCTGAAATCTCCCATTTCTGGGAATTTCGGTCGACCGGAGCTACAACGTCGGTCGTTCGCCAGCTACAGTAAATTCCAGACTAATACATTTCAGCCCCAAACTCAATTACAACCCTTCCAAACTATGTGGCATCAAACTCCTTTGATCTTGGAGGAATTATACAAAGAATTTAACATGCAAAACCATAATAAAAATGATTAGAACTTTAGCTCAATAATCCATATGTTAAATGCATGAAGTACATGTATGAAATCCCATGAACTCGGTGCATATGAACACTTTGAGTACCATTCAGCCAAATCTATCAAGGTTCACATGAGATTCAAGCTTGAGCACTAACAACTCATTTCTTCCAAGATTTGCATGATGAAATCAAACATCTAAACTAGTCTCAAAGTCTTATAAAGAATATGCATGGAGTGCATTCAAAACCATAGATAAAAGGCTATTGAAACTTCATTCCATATCACAACTTCAAGCACATAGGAGCCCAATCTTTTTCAAACAAGAATCACTTTCTTAAGCCATGCATTTTAGGCAAATATGAGCATATACAAGAGACATGTAGAAAGTCTTATAAATTCATGACCAAATCTCATATGGAAGAAACATGAAACATATTTTCAAACCATCAAATCCTCAACTAGAGATGTGATCATTTTGACATGCATATAAGCAACACATGTGAGCATCATAAAATCCAATTTCACCAAAGTTCACATGAGTTAGCTTAAACAACTTTCAAGCACACATTTGTTGATTTGTTTTGCCTCTCTTCTTCTTTTTTGTTTTGATGTGCAATAAAGATGATAAGGAAAAATCAAATATCTCAATCAACCCAAGAACATGTGAACCATGAACCTAGGCAACCAGAACAAGCTCTAGCATGGGCATGCTATCTCAATCATCAAGCTAAACTGAGGGAATAAAGAAAAACACACGCCGGGGCGTGGAGCAAGAGCAAATAAAAACACACCGCGAGGGTGGAGCAAATAAAGGAAATAAGAGATATGAGATGGAGAGAAAGCTAATGCCCAATACTAAGAAAGAACATGATCGCCACCAAAGTAAACACAAGCCAGAGACTTGAAAATACCTTGGAAATAGGTGGATGAAGCACCCGCCCACGGGAGAGAGAAAACCAGTGAAATCTGCAGATCAACCGAATGTAACGGTCCAGACCCTGTGCGTCACAGAATGTGACGGTCGCATGATGCACCGTTATATGAACCTGACGCGCCTTCTCAAGACCGTCAGAAACTTGCAGAAATAGCTTATGGACTCTTTTAACTCCAACTCTTCCAGCCGGCCAGAAGACTTGGGCCTCGCGTAGTGAACCTGTAAACCTGCCAAAGAACGTGAAACACAAGAAAACAGACCCAGATTATCCCTTTAAACAAGCGTAGTATCAATTCTCAAAGAACTTAAGATCATGCAAAAGGAAAGAGAAGTACTGGGGAAGTTTTAGTTTTTTAACCCCTCTGGGCGTTTTAAAAGATAGGAAGGATGTTTAGATGATGAAAACCAGATGCAGAACGTGGAAACAAGGAGAGGGACAATGCCTACGATGAGAGGGAGGAGGAAGAACACAATATGCAATGATGAACTTAAAAACTCAATAGAACGAATACTCCCTTCACCGTGAAGCAGACGGACGTGAAAGATAAATCTCCTTGGTTAGATGTGGCTCCAGAATGCGGCAGCACTTCGACGCGAACTCCAGATCTTCCTCTCTCGGGCCATGAAGTTAAGGGTGCTATTTATAGGCTCTCAAAATCTCTGGTTGAGCAGAGGGTAATCCAGCAAGAAAAGAGGATAACTCTTAGCAAATCCTTGAAGATAATATCACCAAGAGTCCATAGAAACAAACAGAAGGTTCTGAGGATCAGATTTGGCAGAGAAATCACCAATCCAAACTCTTATCTCGATCACGGAGTAGCAGAGAAAAGGCTTGAACTGTCAGGACTCTCTGTTGGATGTAACGGCTACTCGACAGATCGCCGCATGCAAATAACGCGCCAGGGGGATACCGTTACATTCAACCTTATCTCAAAAGAGATAAGCTCAACGGGAAGAAGATCAAACAAGTTGGACTCTGCAAGATATGTAACGGCCATGGCTGGACGCGTTGGAAGAAAGTAACGGCTGCACGACAGACCGTTAGAATCAATAGGTAGGCCAACGGATAAACTTTGAAACAAAGACCTTAAGTTGTAGGACTCTTCAAGAAGTAACGGCATAGGGCGAATGTGTTAGAAGAATGTAACGCCCATGCAGAGGACCGTTAGAAATAATGAGGATTGAAATTGATAAGAGCTTGCTAAGCTTCATCCAATGAAAAGCCACAAGGAATCACACTCAACTAAGGAGAGAAGACCCACAAAATGAGCTTCAAACTGACGAAGGAAACTCAATGAAGAGTGAACAACCTAGAGCATCACATAGAGTGAACAAGGAGATGACCCAACTTATCGGTCATAAAACGGGTGTCAACAACATTAAGCACATTCACTTGAATTGCCAAAACCAAATGACCATGAGTCCACATAATGAGTATGCATCATTTAAAATCACATTCATCAAGTTTCAAGTAAATAGGTTGAGTATATTTCAAGCCCAAAAACCTTATGAGGAAAATGCAAGAAAAATACCCCAACAAAGACTTTAAAAACTTATTTGATGAAATGTATGAAACATAGAAAAGAGTCGATGCAATGCAATGAGAAAGGTAACTCCCTTTTTGAGGAAGAACTTCATTGATGCACTCCGTTGAGTTCCAAAACATGACCCATAGTTTTGATCCTGCAAACCAATATATATAGCATGAGTTTATTAAACACTAAGGATTCATATGATTTTTAAGTGTGAACCTTGAAGTCATCTGTTAACTCATCAACCAAGATGCATACATGTTGCTCAATGAAACATACACAGGCATGCTCAATGATGCACACAGCCCAAGCACAATTATTTTGTTATTATTAAAATCAAACACCAAACAAAGCACAATTGTTTTGTTATCATTAAAATTAAATACCAAACATCAACTAGGAGATGCAACAATCTCCTGCAACATTTATCTCCCTCGTTCTCTCTCCTCTCTTCTCCTCTCTCCGCGGTGTGCACGACCGTGGCGAGGTGGACGAGGTAGGGACGTCGTGGAGCTAATCTGGAGCGTGATGGTGTGACAGATGGAGCATGGCGTTGGCACGATCCCTCGGTGGATTAAAAGCCTACGTGACGGGTTCGTTTGATCGATTTTGGCGTGGTTTAGTCGCTTTGGCCTTCTAGAACTTCAGTGAAGATAGGGAGATGGACGCCCTACTCTTCTTCTACATTTCCTCGTGATTTGGAGCCAAATCGGGTGAGAACGACCGAGTTCTGCCTTGTTTTGGGTGAAGCATGCCTTGGGGGGGTGTGAGACGTGTTCTCCTTTCTAGACGACGGTTTCTAACCTAATTAGTTTTATTTCAGTCCCTGGCATGTCAGCATTCCATTTCCGCTGGTTTCATTGCGATTGGTTGTCATTTGGGACCGGTATGAGCCCGGGAACCCATGTGACTCATTTTGGGTCGATTCAGTAGAATCACCCGTTTCTAGTGTTTTTGGTGTCGTTTGGACCCCTTCCGGTCTGTGGAAGGCTTGTATGACGATTATTGTTGTTTCCCCTTCGTTTAGAAGCGAACGGGGCGTGGAACGGTTGAGATCGGCCAATCCCCTATTTTTTCAGCCGTAACGTATTAGCGGTCTTACCAAAGACCAGTTTTAGGGCTTTAGCGGTCCTTGGGTGACCGTTTCTACTTTTTGAACAGTCGATCGGTTCAGGTCTTCGCGGTTGTGCGATAGACCGTTTCTTCTGACTCACGATCGAGTGGATGACCGCTACTCTCTGTCAACGGTCATACGATAGACCGCTAAGGGGGTTGTGTATGTCAGTTTGGCTACGCGGTCGTGCGATAGACCTCTAAGCTAGGATTTACGGTCTGAGAGATGACCGCTAATCGTGGTTTATGTCAGTTCAATAGTTTTAAGTCGGTTCAGGCTAGCGGTCCTAGCCTTGACCGCTAGGCATTCTTAGCGGCCTTATGGGAGACCGCTAGGCTGTTTGACTGTTTAAGTCAGTTTGGGGGTTGATCGGGCTTAGCGGTCATATGGACTACCGCTACCGTCTCCATGCGGCCCTGCGATAGACCGCATGCCCTCTATGCTTTCATAGTCTGATCGTTGAGTCTCTGAGTGAAGCGGCCATGTCTAGGACCGCTTAGCTCAGTGAGACGGCTTGTTTATAGGCTGGTTGTCTTGGTGCGGCTCCTTCTTGACCGCCCAGTGTCTGTGTTCTCTTTGTGAGGGTAGCGGCTCATTAGCTGGCTGCTTGGCTTACTTAGCAGTCTGGCATATGATCATTTACTTCCCAGAGCTTTGTTTTCCTGATGTTTGGCCTCCATTTGTCTTGGCCTTACCTTGTCGTTTGCCCGTAGTCCTGTGGATATCTTGGATGTCCTATGAGGGCGATGACCATGTTGTGGGGTGGCCGACGAGTGCCATTATATCGAGTGATGTTCCGTAATGTTTCAGGGTTATTATTGGTGTCTGGTCAACCCAGTGTGATCCAGTGGTTGACATATGACCTTGTGGTTGTCTCGATGGTCCTGTATGGATCAAGAGATGATGTTGGACGCCTTGAGGTGTTGTCTTACCTCAGTTTACGTGTCCACGTGCTTTGAGGGTCTTAGTGATTCCTCAAGTCTCTGTGGTTTGTGTTATGCGGAGGTGTGGATCAGGTGATCGTATGTTGTTTCCTTTATCGGTGTTTTACCGTGATGTGGCTTAGGGATTAGACTGATTGGCGGCTTGTTACCGCTATGTGCAACGATCTTGACCCCGAGTCGGGAGACTCAAGGGTCATTGCGTTAGCATGTCTAGTTGTCTATCCTGAGTCTGGTGGCAGTCTGGTATGCTACCTTGTGTTTCGTGCTTGGTGCTTCGTAGTATGTGCGACAGTGCATGCTTAGCCTATCTGTACTTCAGCACTAGTGTTTTGGAGTCTCTGTGTCCAGTGGACCTCCACTAGTCGTGGCCTGACGACACTTTTCTGTGTGTCGGCCCACCTAGGAGTGGTGGCGGGGCATGTTCCCGATATACGGTTTGTAAGCTAGTTTCCGTGGGCCCCCTTGCCTTGCGGTACTACTGGGGGGGAAAGCTAGCTAGAGGCCTAGCTCAAGGCATTGAGCTTGGGTGTGCACATGTGGTCAGGGTTGTTTGGATGACCGCAGACGGACGTGACCCTGACTAGTTACTTGTTACTAGGGTACCGTTGTTCCTAGTTCTGTGGTACCATTGTTCCTAGTACTTGGTACGGTAGTTCCGCATACTTGGTTTTATGAGTATCTCAGTTACCACCGTTCCCAGTGTGTGGGAGATACTTGTGGCGCTATGTAAGACGTCAGTGGACGCATCTGGTTGTTCTTCTAGTGTGGAGGTGCACCTATCACTTGACGCATAACCCTCATGATGTGTGTTCCGTCATTGGTTTTCGAGTAACCCGTGTGCGGCTTTACTCGAGGTCCAGTCTTGTGTAACGTACACAACGATCTAGTTGTGTATGTTCATGCCTTTGACTGTGTAAGTCTTTTTAGGGTTTTTGCCTATTTTAATAGGCTTCAACTTTGGAGCTTGTGCTTGGTCGACGGATCGATAATGCCCAACTTTGTAAGATCGAGGTTCACCTTTTTGTTGCCATTTGGTGTAGCTTAGAGAGCCGTGGTTTGGTCGGCGATCGTGGTTCTGGTTAGTATGGCTTTACTCTTTTCTTATGTCGTTCTTACTCCTACTTTTTACAGCTTTACTGTGTAGTTTAGTACTGCTGTTACTTCTGTCTTTCCTGCTTTAGTGTTTAGCGCTCTTGTTTAGCGTGTTACTGCATTGTTTCCAGTGGGGATCTGCGTGACCCCTACTGAGCCAGTGACATGAGGCTCACCCCTACTTTTCAGGTGTGGTCGTTCTTCTTCCTCGTGGTTCATGGCGCGGTGCGTCAGTTCGTAGTTGCCAGCGTTCTCTGCATCGGGCTTCCCCCGACTTCAGTGTACGTTCTCTTTCCTGTTGGACTATACTTATCTTTAATTGGATTGGACTCTGTTAATTTAAATTATTAATTGAAAAAGTAATTTTATTTCTGCTACTTTAGCAAACCTGATCAATGAAATATCAATTACTTACTACTTTCACACACTCCTTTTATCCCTTCGGAGCTTTACCGCTCTCGGGGGGCCTCGCAGGATCCAAGTGTTATCGAGTTTACCCGGTATCCGGAGCCTGGGTCATCACAGTTGGTATCAGAGCTGTGTTATGTCTAAGGTACATGGGAATTCGAGATATCGCAGTATTCAAAGTCCTTAAGGTCCAGTACAATCGGCATCTAGCATTGATTTTACGATTGTTTGTCGCATTGTTTCCATTTGTGGTCATGTACGTGCTGTGTTGGCACTATGCGAGATGGTTTTACTCTCCTCAAGATGTGACAGAGTGCTTTTCTTTTGTTATGGTGTTTTTCTCGATTATGCTGTACTTGGCAGATTTTTGCCGGCAGGCGTGAACCTGTGGTGCGGTGTTCGAGATTTTTCTATAATTTGTTCAGGTGGCTGGTGACTTTCTCATTGGTGTGATGGCTGTGCACATTTTTATGTTGCTTTGGTCGTCCTAGTTTGAGATTTGTTCAGCCCATGAGGTGTTAAGCTTGTGTTGTGGTGGTCGATTAGATGCCTTGTTTGGAAGAATGCTCGGGTGAACCTAGGATTTTTCTTCCTGGTGAGCTATTGTTAGTCGAGCTTGATTCTTCTCACC
The DNA here is from genome assembly GCA_022559845.1 of Amorphophallus konjac. Lineage (NCBI taxonomy): Eukaryota > Viridiplantae > Streptophyta > Magnoliopsida > Alismatales > Araceae > Amorphophallus > Amorphophallus konjac. The sequence continues at coordinate 364,149,545 of CM040123.1, forward strand.
CTGTTTGGTGGCGTTTTTTCGAGGTAAGCCTTGGAAGTGCTGTCTCGGTGAAGCATTTATCCTATGTCTGCTTAAGGGTGGACTGTGTTAATTCTGAACCTGATTTGCACTTCTTCGATGGTTGCTTCACTTTGGACCCAGATTTTATGTTTGGGAGCCGTTGTGGACCATGTTCGATGTGCCGTGTTTGGCGGCTGATGTGTTGTGAAGGTTCAGTAATTGTTCTAGGACGTGAGGATAAGCTGAGACAGATGTTCCTTTGTGATTTGTGCTGAAGCTGGTGGTCTTCATGGTGTGCACTTTGGCGACTTGTGATCGGCTGTTAGCAGGATCGGTACTCGAGGCGTGGTACGTTGTAGTTGTGTGAATTGTGATGGCGCCATGTGTGTGCTGAGATGCGGATGTCGAGTTGTCCTAGATGCCTATGTGTGTGTATTGAGAGTGCAGCGGAAGTGTGTGGGCTGATACCCCACGGTTCAGGATTATAAAGTTGGCATATTTTGGCTGGCTGAGAATTTATTTCCTCGGTGTATTGTCGTCTTGGCTATGTGTGCCTTGATGTTGTTGGTTGCCGTACCATTGCTAGAGGCATGGTGGTTGTTGGCACCGACATGTTATAAGGATTAGGGGAATCTGTAGGCATGTTTGCTGGTTGAGTACCCTTTCCTTCCTCTATATTTTTCTTGGATGTCGTGCTCTCGGGACGTGATCGTGGTCCTCGAGATGTATTTCCCAAGATTGTCATTATTGTTGTTGTGGGTCCCTGTCGGTGAGCTGTTCGTGGCATGGCTTGTGCATGTTAGCCGTGTGTTCAGCTATAATTGTGCCTTGATGTGACCCAGCTTGCAGTCGTGTCTCGTGGTTCTGTGTTGAGTACGGAGTCGAGATTCTGCAGGTGTTATTGTTGTTGTTGTTGTCGTTCGTCGATAATCATGCTCAGCCTGGGAGGAGTTCCCTATGAGTCTTATTTTGCTTTGTGTGGACCGAGGTCTTGTTAGTTGGTTTTGATGTACTCTTCTATCTGGTAGAGTTGACATGTAACTCGAATCAGATGTCGTGTCTGAGTGAGGACTGGCTTGATTGTGCTTGTGGTCCAGTGCTGTAGTTGGCGTTATACGTGCTAGTTTTGTTGCTCTTGGCACGAAAGTCGATGCTATCGAGTTGTCAGCTGAGGACTATGTTTCCTTGTTTAAGCTGATGCTCGTTGTGTTTTTTGAATGCTTTATCGGTAACTGCTTTCGTGGCATGAGTCGTGTCTCCTTTACCTGTGAGACGGAAGCAACGTTGCCTTATTTCGGAGATGTCAGCCTTGTGTTCACTTGGGTGCCGTGCTCGTTCTGTGGATCGATTTATCTTGAGATCCAGAGCGTATGCCTGTGATTATGGTCTGGCAGTGTTCCTATGAATTATGATTTTTCGAGATTTGTGTTGTTGTGTTCTAGGTGTTGGTGTTGACTGATGCTTGGAGAGCGTAGCCAATGTTTGGGTTTGTTCTTCCCTGCTTCTTCCTTGTTAGCTCTTTTAATTTTGAGGATGAAATTCCTATAAGAGGGGGAGGACTGTAAGACCCTGAGTCTTTCGGATCCTTATCGGAGAGTTTTGGATCGCTTTTGTGGGTCCTGAGTTGTGTTTTACAATCCATGTGGGTTTTTCTCTTGTACAAGTTACGGAACCCAATGGAGAGTTTATTATTGAATTTATCGACTCGAGGACGCTACAGCTTCATTGCATTCTTTCCATGGATCATGTAGACTATTTTTTCATATTTTTCTGAATTAGTGCATTTTCGGACCAAAAATCAGATTTTACGAAAATTAGGAAATTCCCTAATTTCCTTTTCTTCTAATCTCTTTCTCTCCCTCATTCTCTCTCCTCTCTTCTCCTCTCTCCGTGGGGCGCGCGACCGTGGCGAGGTGGATGAGGCAGGGACGTCGTGGAGCTGATCTGGAGCGTGATGGTGTGATGGATGGAGCGTGGCGTTGGCGCGATCCCTCGGTGGATTCAAAGCCGACATGGCGGGTTCGTTTGATCGATTTCGATGTGGTTTAGTCACTTTGGCCTTCTAGAACTTCAGTGGAGATACGGAGATGGACGCCCTACTCTTCTTCTACATTTCCTCGCGATTTGGAGCCAAACCGGGTGAGAACGACCGGGTTCTGCCTTGTTTTGGGTGAAGCATGCCTTGGGGGGGGGTGTGAGACGTGTTCTCCTTTCTCGACGACGGTTTCTAACCTAATTAGTTTTATTTCAGTCCCTGGCATGTCAGCATTCCATTTTCGCTGGTTTTATTGCAATTGGTTGTCATTTGGGACCGGTATGAGCCCGGGAACCCATGTGACTCATTTTGGGTCGATTCGGTAGAATCGCCCATTTCTAGTGTTTTTGGTGTCGTTTGGACCCCTTTCGGTCTGTGGAAGGCTTGTATGACGATTAGGGTTGTTTCCCCTTTGTTTAGAAGTGAACGGGGCGTGGAACGGTCGAGATCGGCCAATCCCTTATTTTTCCCGCCGTAACGATTTAGATGTCTTACCAGAGACCATTTTTAGGGCTTTAGCGATCCTTGGGTGACCGTTCCTGCTTTTTGAACAGTAGATCGGTTCAGGTCTTCGTGGTCGTGCGATAGACCATTTCTTCTGACTCGCGGTCGAGTGGATGATCGCTACTCTCTGTCAGCGGTCGTACGATAGACCGCTAAGGGGGTTGTGTATGTCGGTTTAGCTACACGGTCGTGCGATAGACCGCTAAGCTGGGATTGGCGGTCAAAGAGACGATTGCTAATCGTGGTTTATGTCAGTTCAATAGTTTTAAATCGGTTCAGGCTAGCGGTCCTAGCCTTGGCCGCTAGGCGTTCTTAGCGGCCTTATGGGAGACCGCTAGGCTGTTTGACTGTTTAAGTCAGTTCGTGGGTTGACCAGGTTTAGCGGTCATATGGACGACCGCTACCATCTCCATGCGGCCGTGCGATAGACCGCATGCCCCCTATGCTTTCATAGTCTGATCGTTGAGTCTTTGAGTGAAGCGGCCATGTCTTGGACCACTTAGCTCAGTGAGACGGATTGTTTATAGGCCAGTTGTCTTGGTGCGGCTCCTTCTTGACCGCCCAGTGTCTGTGTTCTCTGTGTGAGGGTAGCGACTCATTAGCTGACTGCTTGGCTTACTTAGCGGCCGGGCATATGACCGTTTACTTCCCAGAGCTTTATTTTCTTGATGTTTGGCCTCCATTTGTCTTGGCCTTACCTTGTGGTTTGCCCGTAGTCCCGTGGATATCTTGGATGTCCTATGAGGGTGATGACCATGTTGTGGGGTGGCCGACGAGTGCCATTATATCGAGTGGCGTTCTGTACTTTTTCAGGGTTATTATTGGTGTCTGGTCAACCCTGTTGTATAGCTGTGGTTTTGATGATGACAAACACCATAAGTCAAATGTCAGACACCATAAACAAGTCAAACACCTTAAATCAAACTGAATATGTCTGAAGCTATCTTGAGTCTGGGCATTGGAGTTTGTACACTTGAGGTATTGGAGTTAGTATGTCTGCACGAAGTCATTGTATGTTTCTATCGAGTCTAAGCACATTCTGCCTTAGCATTCATGTAAAGTCTCTGCACGTCTTGCATTTCAATACATATGAAGTCTATGCACACACTGTAGCAAGTTGGTGCACATCTTGCATGTAGCCATATAACTTCTGTGCACATTATGTTGCATAGCAGATGAGGTCTGTGCATGTTTTTCACACAAGGACGAAGGTTCGTGCACATTATGTTGCATAGCATGTAGTAAAGGTCCGTGCATGATTCTACAAGGTAAATGCAGTTATTTAAGGTCTGTGCACATGTGTAGTAAAGGTCCATGCACGATTCTACAAGGTCAGTGCAGTTATTTAAGGTCTGTGCATTTTTGGTGTCTAAGGTCGGTGCAGTTCTTTTGCTTCAAGCATAAAGTCTGTACACATGACCTTCCAAGGTCAGTGAACATTTGCCCCTTTCATGACAAGGTCTGTGCATGTTCTTCATACAGTGTCATCAGGGTCAGTGCACATTTATCTTGTGCAGAATGGAAGTGACTTTGTGCTATATCAAGTGTGAGCTCACTGGCACTAGATCTGAGCATATGCATTGTAAGTCTGAGCATAAGTGCATAAATATATATATCAGGTCTAAGCACATGCTTTGGAATGTTGAAGCAAGTCCGTGCATGTTCTCACAACAGTATAAGCAAGTCCGTGCATGCTCTCACAACAGCTAATCAAGTCTGTGCATGTTTGCACATTACACCATAAAGTCTATGCACTTCACTGTTTAGAGTATGTGCACATTGTTTAAAGTCAATGCATTCTTTGTTCAATTGCTTATCAAGTCTGTGCAGCCTTTGCCTCGTACATATGAGGTCCGTGCATATCTGCTTCTAACGTCGATGTTAGTCCTTGTCTTTGTGTATTAAGGTCAATGCTATTATCAAATGGCTAACACTTACGAATGTCTTTGCCAGGTGAGTTATATAATTCAGCATCTGCTGAGCAAACTGCACATGTTAGTTAAAGTACCAGGTCGATGGCTCGTTGATACGAATCAACACCGAGCACTAACATCTTTATTTTGTATTTGTGTCATTTTGTTGTATTTATACCCTTGGCTAATTGGGTTTGCAATTGTAAGGAATTATAAGCCAAAGGGTTAGTCTTTAAAGTCTTTGGGTTTCTATGTAAAATGCCAGTGGGTCTAGCAGGGTCTCCCACCCTCTTCCCCATTCGTCCACCTAGGTTCTAGGGCCCATGTGGGGCTGGTTCAAAGTCGAACATTGGACTTGGACCAAGGGGGGACAAGAATGGAAAAATTCAAAGGTGGAAACCCCTTAGTCAAGGGGGCACCCCCCCTTTAACATTGTTTAATGCTTGTTGTATTTTTATTTAATTTGGTCATTTGACCACATGAGGATTAAATATCCTTTCCCTAGTTTACCCCTCCCTAATCTTAGATCTAGGGATAGGTTTGGTCTTTTTTACATTTCTATAAATTCCTTATATTTCCATTTTTGATAGAATTAATGAGAGAAAATAGCATTTGTATTCTTGGAGACTTGGGCGCCCCTCTCTCCCTCACTCCCCCTTGCAGATGGATTTCTATAATTTCTATGGTGTGAAGCCATAAACTTGGTGGATTCCAAGCCTCCGTTCGTGCCGCCGACGAGCCGCCACCACCACCTCTTTACCATGCTGTCCTGAACTCTGAGTTCCAGAACAGCAAGCTAAATAAAAGGTCGGTTCTCCCAGCTCCCAGCTCTGATGGAGTTTAAATTTTGAGATATTGTTCCTCTTTGAGTTAGCTTTCCAGTAATATATATTTTGCCCATTCAGATCCCATTTGGTATTTTTCCCGTAATTTGAGTTCCACCCCTATCAGTCTGCCAATCAGTAGATCTGCGGGATAGTGTGTTGTTGTTGTATTTTTCCCTCCCCCTTAGCATTCTCTAAAAATCCTCGAAAAAAATCATACGTGTTCCACAGATTCCCCTATTCCACCCATAATTTTCTCAGAGTCTAGATCTACCATTTTTGTGTCGGTCAAAAATCATTCTTAGGCAGATCCTGTTCTGTCCTGACTGTTTGTAATTGGAGTCAGTAAAAAAACCTTGGGAACAGTCATTTTCATTTTCAATCCATTCACTGGATGGACGTGAAATAATTATATGTTGTAGCCCTCTGAGTCCTCTATCCATCGGTACCAATTTTCTGTCAATCTGACACCAGATCTGGGCGCAGAAATTCTATTTGTGGAGGCACGCAGCTCAGGTCCGAGAACAGGCCAGTAAAGCAGTCCACCGATTAATCCTGGTAAATTACGCCGGGATACCTTCGGCGACCCCCGCTCCCAGAGATCGCTCGGCAACCCATCAGCAACGTCCCAGCAAGCCGCCGCAGCAAGGAGACACCCGGGCACCGCCGTCCCAATAGCCAGACCCAGTTGTTGTCCCGCGGGACCCGCAGAACCGAGCCGGACCAGCAGCCCGTCTCCAGCCCGAGAGCGTTCCAAATTGCTGCCCGTCAACCCAAACTTGGTATGCCCTGGTTATTGTTGTCGCCCTTTACCTCCCTGCGTGGAGTGGGCAATATAATCATTTAGTAATTATTGTTAATATTTGTACACCGGGAGTACGAGTTTCGGCCGGGATCGTCTTCCCCACGCCCGGAGCGTGGAGGTACACTCGCCACCCTCCGACTTTGGCATTTTTCTCAATTCGTATATTGTCATATGCCACTGCTAAAGTGATAGGTAATTACCTCAGTATTTATTTTTCTCACCGCTGCGAGAGTGAGTGAGTGAACCCGTCCCGTGACTCAATCCGAGTACACGCGGAAAGGCCGATACCCGAGACTTTTTTTTTAATCAAGAAAAACCGTACCTATGGAAAGATGGGAGAGTGTACCCCTTGCCAGAGGTAAGGGGAATAGCCACTCCACCATCAAATCTCTAGGAGGTAAATTTTATTATCATTGGAAAATAATAAGAATTACATCAAACGTAAGCCAGGCATGCCTAGCTTATCTAAACGAGCTGCACCTTTTATATTGGAAGGTAGCTCAAGGGATGAAAAAAAGGAATTACATTTCATAGAATAAGCCAGGGAGGCTAAGGAATCCACCACATAATTACCTTCTCTGTATATATGATGAATGGTATCCAAGTGTGAAATACTGCTCCATATTTCTTGAACATAGATGATGATAGACCAAGGGCATTGAATATGCCTTCTAAAAATCTGGACCAGAGTTTGGGAATCACATTCAATGATAGCAGGCTTGTTATCTAGAGTATGTAAATATTTTACCCCATCAAGAAGCACCCGGGCTTCAGCCACTAAACTGTTAGTCTTGCCATACAAATGTAAAAATGCAATAAGAACATTCCCCTTGTGGTCTCGGATGACTCCACCACCCCCGGATTCCCCGAATTTCTTAGATGCCCCATCAGTGTTTAGCTTTAGGAAAGGCCAAGGGGGACAAACCCATTTAATGAGTTTGATTTACTGTCGATCGGATTTGATATTATGAATCCCAAAGTCCTCCAAGCTTTTTCTTTTGCTGTTGAGAGGTTCCTTGAGATCAGCAGCAGTGCAAATTTGCTTGACCTTGTATGAAATTATGTCCATGCTTAGAGATATGTTTACCATCATATTTGGCATAATTTCTAGCCTTCCAGATTTCCCACATGCCATATCCGAGGACAGCTAGAGTGAAAAGTCTGAACAGGGTTTTTTGCTGGATGCATCTTATAGCATTCAAGATGAAACAAGTTACTGAATTACCATATAATGATAAACCCAGGAGTCTGAAATGAGCCCATATCTGAGTAGCAGTTTCACTGGTGAGAAATAGATGACATAAATCCTCCTCCTTTGATTGTGAGCAGCAAAGACATTTAGAGCATAAAGAAATACCCAGCCGTTTGATGTTAGAATCAATAGGGAGACAATTGTGAAGAATTTTCCATAAGTGCACTGACAGCTTGGTGGGTAACCAGCTAGACCAAATCCGGCCCCAAGGAACATTAGTTTGAAAACTAGAATTGCTGCACATAAATTTGTATGAAGACTGAACATTGCATTTCCCAGAAGAAGATAAACTCCAGAATTCCTGATCATGTTCCTGAATTAGAGAGACATTCCTTAAGGCATTGTTGATATTAATAGGAAACTCCCTGTTTTGCACAACCAGTTCTTCGGTTGAAGGGTGCATTAAAAATTCCTTGGCAGTTGCCATTGACTTCGGAATGCAGTGAGCAGGGACCAAATCAGCCAGTGTTAAGTTTCCTAACCATTTATCAAACCAGAAGTTTGTGTGACTACCATCACCAATAACAACCCTTTTATGTTGGAGAATCAAGTCTTTTGCCTTTCTCCAACTCCTTTTGGCTAGCCCTCCCATGTTTTTAAACTGGACATAGTTAGGTGGGCATTCCGAATATATTTACCTCTAAAAAACTCTGCCCACAATGATGTGGAATGCAGAGCCTGCCAAAGCATCTTTACCTTCAGAGCTGTTTCCATGTGTCTTAAAGACAAGATGCCAAGCCCACCATGGGGGATGGGCTTACAAATAGACTGCCAGGATCTCCAATGTCTTTTGTGACCATGAGTTAAAGATCCCCAAAAAAAATTGGCCAATGACTGCCCTAACTTATGATGTGTCCCACTGTGCAAAGGAGAAGAAGATAAAGTGTAAATGGGCAATGAGGTTAACACATGATTGATTATAATCAACTTAGCTCCCTGAGAAAGAAGACTAGCTTTCCATCCAGTAATCCTTTTTTGAGTGGAGTTAATAATGCCAACAAAGTGAACCTTCTTGGATCTGCCATAAACCAGTGAAACTACCAGGTATTTGTGCGGGAAAGAGTGCTGAGTATAACCAGTGTTATCTTTGATTCTCTTGGCCACATTACAACTACCCTTGGAATGGATAAAGAACCCACTTTTAGCAACATTGATATGCTGTCCCGGTACCCGAGACTTATTGCCGATTTCTCAACCACGCACGGTCCCACGTTTCCCTCGCTAGGGACGTCTGAGAGCTAGAGTCCTAGGTTCGCGTCCCGTCCCGCATCACTTGTGATCCAAGGCTAGGACCTGAACAGATGAACCTACCACGTGGACTGCTATAGTACCATGATTCTGACACATGGAATCAAAAAGGATCAGATCTGGGTGAAAGTATTGGGCGGGAATCATGGTACCCACACGCCCATCATCTACCTATAAAAAGGGGATAAAAAGGCTATGAGAGAGTGCTTCTGAATACAGAAAAAGGGAGAGAGCCAATTCAGAAAGAGGAGAGCCTAAGTGATCTCAAGGATTAGAGTCTGAAAGCTGCTTCTTCGGAAGCTACATTGTTACTGTCCTTCAGCGATTGTTTCTGTGATTGTTTTCATCTTCTTCAAGCTTTTTGTTTTGCATTTTCTCAATTCCCTTCTGTTACCCTCCAAGTTCAGTTGGAGGAAGGGAGACTGTGTCTCCGGTTGAGAGTAGTGGTGTGCTACTCGTGGTTTCCCTCCATTGTGTTTGTAGGAAGAGAGGATTGTTCCTCTGGTTCGTGAGTTGCTGGGAGCAATTCACGCCTTTGCGGTGTGCAAAGGAAGCGAGGTTGGTCCTCTAGTGTTTCTTCTGGTTATCAGAAGATCGAGGAGAGTGTTCCTCAGGGCAAGCTGTAAGGTAGTAGATGTTGCAGACTTAGTCTGCGGTTCTTTTTGCTTAGTGCAAGGAAGCCTTAGGCCAGAAGAGTAAGGGGTGGACGTAGATTGCAGATTGCAATCGAACCACCTTAAAAATTCTCTGTCCCATTGGTGTGGTTTGCTGATCTGTCCATCATACTATTTTCAGCTCTCAGCTGTTCGATCGTTGCTCATTGTAGCTCTCACTTTCGTTAAACATCCGTCATCTTTCTGCTACGTGGCTAGTCTAGAGAAGCTTCCCTACTACGTTTCTGATCTACATAAGTCGGTCTTCGAATTATTTTGAATTGGGGGTGACCTATTCATCCCCCCTTCTAGCTCACCCTTTGTGTGAACTATCAATTGGTATCAGAGCATGTTACCCAACATGTGGTCCAACGACCAGGGTAAATCTGGATCTAGTAATCCTCGCAGTTTCATGGCTGAGGGACAGTCTATTAGTCTCCCTCCTTTTTTCGATGGTAATAACTATTTTACTGGAAAAATAGGATGGAGGTATTCCTGAGAGCGCAGAGCCACGAACTCTGGAGGGTGATCACCACGGGACCATACGATCTCCCACCAAATGAAGATGCGTGGACAAAGGATCACATCAGGCTTTCAACAGTCAACTGGTCGGCTCTAAATATAATCCAGTGCGTAGTTCATCCAGAAGAGTACGCCAGGATCTTAGCCTGCCAGACAGCCAAGAAGATGTGGGATGAACTAGAGCTAATCTACGAAGGTACATCCCAAGTCAAGGCCACCAAGGTAAATATGCTCACCTCTGAGTATGAATTATTTAAGATGAAATCCGAGGAGAGTATTACGGAAATGTATGCTAGGCTGTCGCTGATCACTAACAATCTTAGAGGGCTGGGGAAACAGGTTTCAGAAGGGGATCTTGTCAGGAAAATCCTTAGGTCTTTAACCCCCGCATGGCACACCAAGGCCATAGTGATAGAGGAGTCTAGGGATCTGTCAAAACTGACAGTCACTGAGCTGATAGGATCCCTAATGACATACGAAATGAATTTTAAGAGAAATGGTGAAGGAAGTGACAAGAAGGGCAAGAACCTTGCTCTCAAGGTGTCCCGGAGCAGCATCAGCAGTAGCAGTAGCAGTAGTAGTGGGGAGTCTGATGGGTTCTCAGATCTTGATCAAGAGGACCAAGCTATGCTGACTCGACAGTTTCGTAAGTTTCTGAGAACTAAGGGAAAAACATTTAGAAGGAAAAGGTCGTATCCTTCTGGTAAGCATGTTGATTCTAACAATGATAAAAATAGGAATGCTAAGAAGATTACATGCTTTCATTGCAGGAGGCCTGGACACATGAAGGGGGATTGCCCCGATCTCCAAAAGAAAAGCTCCAAGGTGCAAAAGAAGAAACCTCAGGCTATGGTCTGCACGTGGAGTGACGAGGAAGAAGACCCAGAGGCCAACTCTTCATAAGAAGATGACCAAGGAATATGCCTTATGGCTAACAGTGACGAAGAGGTAACCAACATTTTTGAAAATTTGACTATTGATGACTGGAAGATGCCTATGCAGAAGTATTAGCTAAGTTTAATGCCTTGAGTAAAGATCATAGGGTGTTAAAGAGAAAACTGAATGCTGCTAATGAAGAACAAATTCAAACTGACAAAGAAAATCAGAAGGTCAAGGAAGAATTAGAAGAGATGAATTCTCTCAGAAAGGAAAATGAAACTCTTAAGTCTGAAAACCAGGAAGTTCAAAAACAACTTGATGAATTCAAATTGAAACTTCAAGAAAGTCAAAGTGAGAATAGTTTAATCACTGAAAAGTATGAAGCTGTTACGAAGGTGAATTCTGAACTTCAGGGAAATTGTGAAACATTGCAAAAAGAACTGGAAGACAAACAAAGGACCCTAGAAAAATTTGTTCAAGGAAAAAAAAACTTGGATACCATTCTAGGTACTAGGATCAATTTCAACAAAGAGGGTTTAGGCTATGACCCTACACACAAGAAACCTTTTGAGTTTACAACAGTAACATTCTGTCCAGAAAAAGGGAAGGAAAAGCTTGACACACCATCAAGCTCCAAAAGTGCTCAGAATGTCCAGCCACCAAGAAATGATTCATCAAATCTTGCCGGACAACAACCTAAAACTGGAAAGAACACACCTAGGCAAGCCCATGCGAGTAACCCCCAGAACAAGAACTTTCACAAGTCAAGACACATGACCCAGAACAGAAATCCTTTCTTCTATCAAAACATGGGTCAATATAAGAAAAATTGGGGAAATCATGTTCCACAGAAATTCTTTAATGAGTATGTCTATCCTAGACAGAATGGGTACAAAAGATACCCGAAGAATGAACAGTCCAATAACCAGAACAGATTCCACACCTTTAGACCAAATGGACAGAACTATAGTCATAATTTCAACAAAACTGTCAACAACATGGAAAAGAAAAATACTACGAAACAGTTTTGGATTCCTAAATTTCTGCTTAGATATTTGAACAATGTCTTTGGACCCCAACTATCTTGGGTTCCAAACTATTCTGCTTGATCTGTCCTCCACAGGTTAGCCTTGCAGCCGAGCACAACAGGTGGTACCTAGATAGTGGCTGCTCCAGGCACATGACGGGCGATCGATCCAAATTCAGCAAACTGTAAATGAAGGTAGGGGGTCTAGTCAAGTTTGGAGGAAAGAATAGAGGTAAGATTGTTGGAATAGGAACAGTTGGTAAGTCCTCCAGAAACTCCATTGAAAAAGTTTTGCTTGTAGAGGGTCTTAACACAATTTGCTAAGTATTAGTCAGTTATGTGACAAGGGTCACAGAGTTGTGTTCGATGATAATTCATGCAAAATACTTGAAATAAATTCTGACAAGGTCAAGTTTGAAGCACATAGAGTCAATAATGTTTATATTGTTGATTTAAATGAAAAATCTGAATCAAATCTTTGTTTGACTGTAGATTTTGAAAATAATACATTTAATTGGCATAGACGTTTAGGTCATGCTAGTTTCTTTACATTGAATAAACTGGTCAAGCATGATTTAGTCAGAGACATGCCCAAGATCAAATTCAGATCCATTTCAAAAGTCTGTGATGCCTGTGCTCTAGGCAAACAAACCCGTAAATCATTTAAGCTCAGATCTGAGCCTTTGTCCTCCAAGCCAATGGAGTTTTTTGCATATGGATCTCTTTGGCCCAACCAGGACTCAGAGTCTTAATGAGAAGAGATTTGGGTTTGTGATTGTATATGATTTTACTAGATATTCGTGGTTATTTTTCTTAGTAAATAAAAGTGATGCTTTTCTGAAGTTTGAACATTTCTTTAATAAAGTCAAACAAGAAGGAACTCAGAGTATTTCCATGATTCAATCTGACCATGGAGGAGAGTTTGAGAACTCTATATTTTTGAATTCTGTAACAATGAAGGAATAACTCACATATTTTCTTCTCCTAGGACTCCAGAGCAGAATGGCATAGTGGAGAGAAGAAACCGCACAATCATTGAGATGGCAAGAACTATGCTAGTAGAGAGCCAGCTTCCCAGAAGGTTTTGGGTAGAGGCAGCTAATACTGCTTGCTACATCATCAATAGAGCCTTGGTAAGACCCGTCCATAAGAAAATCCCCTATGAACTCTTGAAAGGTAAGAAGCCAAATGTCTCATATTTTAAGATTTTTGGTTCAAAATGCTTCATTCATAACAATAATAAAAATGACCTATATAAATTTGATGCAAGAAGTAGCCCTGGAATTCTTCTATGATACTCTGAAATAACTAGGGCATATAGGGTTTTTAATGTTTCAGATCAAACAGTAGAAGAATCTCCTCATGTTATATTTTATGAAACAAGCACTGTCACTGACTTGGATGATGATGACAGGAGCTCAAGGCATGATGGAAACTTTCTAGAGGAGATGGTGGACGAAGAACCTAAACTACCTAAAGCTTCAACTGCTCCAAGTCAAGTATGCCCAGCTGAAACAGGTGAGCCCTCAACTAATGTTAAATTCTTGAAAGATCATCCTGTGAATAATATCATAGGCAACCTAGGAGATCCCCCTAGGACTAGGTCTTATCTCAAAAATGTAAATCATCAAGATGTAGTTGCTTTAGTGTCACAGATTGAGCCCAAATCAGTTGATGAGGCCTTGAAAGATGAATCATGGGTTAATGCTATGAGTGAGGAACTAGGTCAATTTGAAAGAAATAATGTTTGGGAACTAGTTCCGAGACCTGAAATACAAATATAATAGGAACCCAATGGGTCTTCAAAAATAAAATGAATGAGGATGGAATAATTTCAAGAAATAAAGCCAGACTAGTAGTCAAAGGTTACTGTCAAGAATTTGGGGTTGATTTTGATGAATCATATGCACCTGTTGCTAGGATGGAGGCAATAAGGATTTTAATAGCTTTTGCATGTTCTAAAAACATAAAAGTTCATCAGATGGACGTCAAAAGTGCATTTTTAAACGGATTCATTAAAGAAGAAGTCTTTGTAGAATAACCCCCCGGATTTCAATTGTCTTCACATCCTAACAATATTTTCAGGTTAAATAAAGCTCTATATGGTCTAAAGCAGGCCCCTCGGGCCTGGTATGAGAGGCTGACAGAATTTCTGATCAGCAAGGGCTACAATAGAGGTAAGGTGGATCAAACTCTTTTCACCAAAAGTTTGAGTAAAGATCTCATCATAGTTCAGGTATATATAGATGACATAGTTTTTGGTTCAACATGTTCTGAACTATGTAATGAATTTGCTCAATTGATGTCTGCTGAATTTGAAATGAGTTTGGTAGGAGAATTGAAATATTTCCTTGGCTTGCAGGTACAACAGCAGGATGATGGATGCTTCATTAACCATACCAAGTATACCTTGGACATACTCAAGCGTTTTGGAATAACTAATCTAAAGCACATCTCAACTCCAATGGGTACCAACACATCATTAGATGCAGATGAATCACGTAAAGAAGTTGATGCAAAATTATATCGAGGTATGATTGATCCCTACTCTATTTAACTGCCTCGAACCTGATATACAATTCAGTGTAGGTATGTGTGCTAGGTATCAATCTAGCCTACTGAATTGCATCTAGCTACTGTGAAAAGGATTTTTAGGTACATATCTGCTACACACACTCTAGGCTTACGGTTTCCTGCATCACACACCTTAGATCTAATTGCATATACGATGCAGACTATGCTGGGTGTAAGCTAGATAGGAAGAGCACTAGTGGTCAATGTCAATTTCTAGGTGGGTGTTTAGTTTCTTGGGCTTCCAAGAAGCAACATTCTGTGGCCCTCTCCACTACAGAAGATGAGTATGTAGCTGCAGGGAGTTGTGGTACACAAGTGATCTGGATTAAGCACCAGCTTCAGGACTACCAAGTAGAACTGGGCTGCACACCCATTTACTGTGATAATACTAGTGCCATAAATCTTACAAAAAATCTTGTTTTACATTCTCGCACCAAACATATTGAAATCAGACATCATTTTATCAGAGATGAGGTTTCTAAAAACACTTTTGAACTGATTCATGTAGATACCTCACATCAGATAGCTGATATTTTTACTAAGCATCTGGACAATGACAAATTCACAACCTTAAGAAGAGAACTATGAATCTTTAAAAACCTCTGACTTTTGGAATTTTGGAATAAAATGCTTCCTGCATGCATTTTTGAAATAAACTGCTTCATCCTATGTTTGACATTATATAAAATGATAAGCTGGGAGAAGGTTAGATGTCTTCTGACTGGAAACCCACATCATGTGTGAGGAGGTCCTATGACCTATGTTCTCCACCTAGTACCACAGGCTCATTTGCATATAAATCAGGCTCATTTGCATTTCCATACTTTTTGCATCTCACCTGTATGCTTATATGATTCACTTTGTGAGGGGGAGGTATTTTCAGTATGTATTCTATAGAAGGCACTTGCATCTGTCAAGCTGAAAGGGTACAGTCCATCAGTCAGTCTAAGTGTAAGGGGGAGCCTTATGTCTGTCAGGTTGAGGTCTTAGGTGGCTGATTCAAGGATTTTGATAGATCTTGTCACTGCACCAAGCTAATTAAGAACCTAAAGCAGTCTTTTTCATAAAAGCTAGAAGCTCTCAATTCACTTAAACTTCCAAATATTGGTTAACTGAAATTTAGCTACAAAGCTTCTCTCTAATAATCCTGCAAAGACCTAAAAAGAGAATTTAAAGATTGTCTTCCTACATCATTATTGAACATGGATCATTGTTGACACTCTTATGTCATGAAATCTCCTAAATGTCTGAAACTTTAATTTTGGAAGCAAACTCTCTGAGGATCAGTACATCTGGTATTGTCTTCAAACATCATATAACAAATAACATCAATTTGTTCAGGGGAATTTCAACAGTTCAGAGCAATGTTCTGGTTTTTGAGAAACTAGATACTTCATCAAAGAAATGAATCATATTCTATGTCATGAAGTGCCAGAATATCTATGTTTAAAAAGTTTCTAAAAATTTAAGAATTTATGACAGAGCAATGGCATTAAAGTGTTGAGTAGTTGGGGATTCAAGCCTCTGATCAAGGTGTCTCCTCATGTCAAAAGACACTTATATTACTAACTCTGTTCTCTAAAGAGAAGTAATACGATTATCACACTGAGAATCTGGGAATTCTGGCCTCTAATCAAGTGACTTCTCACATATCAATGTGTGATTTACCAAGATTACTCAATGACTTTTACTGCTCAACAAAGAAAAAATCTTTCACCCCTCCAAAAATCTTTGTAGAATGTTTATCCTCAATACCTCTGGACCATCCACCTGTAGATGAGCCTCCATTTACTTGATTAGTAAAGCATTTAGATAGCTTTCTCCTGGCAAAACTGTTTCACATTGGTCCTCATTCTTACTTCTATACGATGACAATCTTCACTCTTATTATGTGCCTTCCTGCTTATTAGCTATGAGGTATTTCAGCTCTATCCAGTTACCTTACTTGGATCCTTAAGAGTTGCTTATGAGATGGTTCTGCTAAGTGAATTAATTGTCTCTGGTTTCTCAAGCTTCTTAGTACCTTGATTCTCCCTACATTCCTTTTGATGATGTCAAAGGGGGAGAAGATGTCTGAGGGTTTAGGGGGAGAATGGCTTAAATAGGGGGAGAATGGCTTAAATGGCTTATGAGAATAACTTTGAGAATGTCTTTGAGCATGAAGTATATTCTGGTTGATAGTCTGTGTGTCAGGGGGAGTTAGTGTGTGACATTGTTTGCATGTTTGATTGTTTGCATAATTGAACACCCTCATTCTCAAATGACAGCATTAAATCTGTTTGGCTCATAGTGTTGCCATCATCAAATAGGGGGAGACTGTTGTATCCCCGTGGTTTTGACGATGGCAAACACCATAAGGCAAATGTCAGACACCATAAACAAGTCAAACACCTTAAATCAAACTGAATATATCTGAAGCTATTTTGAGTATATGCATTGGAGTTTGTGCACTTGAGTTGTTGGAGTTAGTGTGTCTGCATGAAGTCATTGTATGTTGCTATCGAGTCTAACCACATTCTGTCTTAGCATTCATGTGAAGTCTATGCACGTCTTGCATTTTAATACATATGAAGTCTGTGCACACACTGTAGCAAGTCGGTCCACATCTTGCATGTAGCCATATAACGTCTGTGCACATTATGTTGCATAGCGAATGAAGTCTGTGCATGTTTTTCACACAAGGACCAAGGTTCGTGCACACTATGTTGCATAGCAGATGAGGTCTGTGCATGTTTTCCCTGCTTCACACAAGGTCTGTGCACATGTGTAGTAAAGGTCCGTGCACGATTCTACAAGGTCAGTGCAGTTATTTAAGGTCTGTGCACATGTGTAGTAAAGGTCCGTGCACGATTCTACAAGGTCAGTGCAGTTATTTAAGGTATGTGCATTTTTGGTGTCTATGGTCGGTGCAGTTCTTTTGCTTTAAGCATAAAGTTTGTACCCATGACCTTCCAAGGTCAGTGCACATTTTCCCCTTTCATGACAAGGTCTGTGCATGTTCTTCATACAGCGTCATCAGGGTCAATGCACATTTATCTTGTGTAGAATGGAAGTGCCTTTGTGCTATATCAAGTGTGAGCTCACTGGCACTAGATCTGAGCATATGCATTGTAAGTCTGAGCATAAGTGCATAAATATATATATCAGGTCTAAGCACATGCTTTGGAATGTTGAAGCAAGTCCGTGCATGTTCTCACAATAGTATAAGCAAGTCTGTGCATGCTCTCACAACAGCTAATCAAGTCTCAACATGTTTGCACATTACACCATAAAGTCCATGCACTTACCTGTTTAGAGTCTGTGCACATTGTTTAAAGTCAGTGCATTCTTTGTTCAATTGCTTATCAAGTCTGTGCAGCCTTTGCCTCGTACATACGAGGTCCGTGCATATCTGCTTCAAACGTCGATGTTAGTCCTTGTCTTTGTGTATTAAGGTCAGTGCTATTATCAAATGGCTAACACTTACGAATGTCTTTGCCAGGTGAGTTATATAGTTCAGTATCTGCTGAGCAAACTACATGTGTTAGTTAAAGTACCAGGTCGATGGCTCGTAATCCAAGGCTAGGACCTGAACAGATGAACCTGCCACGTGGATTGCTATAGTACCATGATTCTGACACGTGGAATCAAAAAGGATCAGATCTGGGTGAAAGTATTGGGCGGGAATCGTGGTACCCACGTGCCCATCATCTACCTATAAAAAGAGAATAAAAAGGCTGAGAGAGAGTGCTGCTGAAGACAGAAAAAGGGAGAGAACCAGTTTAGAAAGAGGAGAGCCTAAGTGATCTCAAGGATTATAGTCTGAAAGTCGCTTCTTCGGAAGCTACATTATAACTGTCCTTTAGCGATTGTTTCTCTGATTGTTTTCGTCTTCTTCGAGCTTTTTGTTTTGCATTTTCTCAATTCCCTTCTGTTACCCTCCAAGTTCAGTTGGAGGAAGGGAGACTGTGTCTCCGGTTGAGAGTAGTGGTGTGCTACTCGTGGTTTCCCTCCATTGTGTTTGGAGGAAGAGGGGATTGTTCCTCTGGTTCGTGAGTTGCTGGGAGCAATTCATGCCTTTGCGGTGTGCAAAGGAAGCAAGGTTGGTCCTCCAGTGTTTCTTCTGGTTATCAGAAGATCGAGGAGAGTGTTCCTTGGGGCAAGCTGTAAGGCAGCATATGTTGCAGACTGAGTCTGCGGTTCTTTTTGCTTAGTGCAAGGAAGCCTTACTCCAGTAGAGTAAGGGGTGGACGTAGATTACAAATTGCAATCGAACCACCTTAAAAATTCTCTGTCCCATTGGTGTGGTTTGCTGATCTGTCCATCATACTATTTTCAGCTCGCCAGCAGTTCGATCGTTGCTCATTGTAGCTCTCGCTTTCGTTAAACATCCGTTCATCTGTTTGCTACGTGACTAGTCTAGAGAAGCTTCCCTACTGCATTTCTGATCTACATAAGTCGGTCTTTGAATTGTTTTGAATTGGGGGTGAACTATTCATCCCCCCCTTCTAGCTCACCCTTTGTATGAACTATCAAACCCGGTGTGATTCTGTGGTTGACATATGACCTTGTGGTTGTCTCAATTGTCCTGTATGGATTGAGAGATGATGTTGGACGCCTTGAGGTGTTGACTTACCTCGATTTGCATGTCCACGTGCTTTGAGAGTCTTAGTGATTCCTCAGGTCTCCGTGGTTTATGTTATGCGGAGGTGTGAATCATGTGATCCTATGTCGTTTCCTTTATCTGTGTTTTACCGTGATATGGCTTAGGGATTAGACTGATTGGTGGCTTCTTACCACTATGTGCGACGATCTTTACCCCGAGTCGTGAGACTCAAGGATCGCTACGTTAGCAAGTCTAGTTGTCTGTCCTGAGTCGGGTGGCAGTCTGGTATGCTACCTTGTGTTTCATGCTTGGTGTTTCATAGTACGTGCGACAGTGCATGCTTAGCATGTCTGTACTTCAGCACTAGTGTTTTGGAGTCTCTGTGTCCAGTGAACCTCTAGATTATAAGAAATCCACTTTGAAAAACTAAAAAGAATTAATGGAAAAAGGATGGGAAAAGGGGAGAAAAGGGGGAGCATGCGAGGATTCTAAGGGGAATAGAGACGCGAGGGCCTCAAATGATATAATCAATAATAAAAGGGAGGGATCGCGAATATAAATACCTCAAAAGGATGCGGGGGAGATTGTGACTGCACCTTTCTCTTCCGATCGGCCGGCCAATGAAGAGAGTTCTTCTTGTTGATTACCCTTGCAAAGATCAAAGACAACAACCAATAAAAAGATTGGATTAGAACCAAGGTGAGTGTAGCATCAAATTCATAATAAAGATGAGCATGAAAATCATGTATAAGAACACACCTTGTTTGGTGTTGGCCCTTAAAACCCCATGCAATGCGAAGGATATAACATGATGAATGCTAATGCAGATAAAGGAGGGTGCAAGTGTTGCACTATGGGAGACTCAACGTGGTTGAGATAAAAAGATTAACAGAGATATGAATAACTAAGATGCATGCATGCGTATGAACTAATGCAATGAAAGAAAAAAAGAATTGAAGAAGATAAAGAAGCCTGTGTATTTTTCTCTTTGGCTTTGATGCAATCTCGGGAGGGAGCCTCCTTCAAAAGGATGAAGCTTTAGATGCCCAGGGCGCTCCCTTCGTGAGCCAACAATTGAGAAGCACTTCCCCTATAAAATAAAAAAAAAACTCCTTTTCGACAGAGCCGCAGGGGCTCTATTTATAGAGAAGATTGGATGGGTTTTAATCCGATAAAGATTAGGAAAATTAAATTTAGCATGAGACAAATATTGGAAGGGGTCCTCCCAATCATACAAAGCCATTCCGAAGTTAAAAGGGGCTCAAAACAAGGAAAGAAGGAGGTTCTGGGAAAGTTTGAAATTCAATAAGAATTGACGACCGTATGACAGTCGCTTTTTAAAATCACGCCTGAAGAGGCGTCATCTTTTAAAGAATTGACGACTTGCAGAAGGGCGCTATTTAGTGATTAACACGAATTTCGGTCGTATTCAAAATCTCATAATATGGCAATGAAAATGACGACCTGACTAGGGTCATCAATTGAAATGACACCTTGCACAGCGTCGTGAATAAAAAGCCAAAAGGAATGGACGACAAGGAATTCGGGCGTCAATTAAATTGACGCCCGATTTAGGGTCGTTATTTCAAAATATGCAAAACAGGGCCACTTTTCATTTCTCAATATTATTTTCTGATTTTTTAGGTGGAGATGCACCTAACTGTGCTGATTCCAATTACTATTTTTTCACATTTTTCTAACACCTGGAAGGCCACCAAATCACCCCTGGAAGAGGGATAGAAATAATATTAAAATATTCCAAATTTGGAATTGACGACCTTCAACACGTCGTTAATTTCATTTTTATCATTTTTTATTTAATTTAAATCAAAACAACGTCCTTTGCTAAGTCGTCAGATCTAAAAAAAATTCTAAAAAATTCCCAGAAAAATCTGAAAAAATGGGAAAATGAAAGAATGGACGCCTCTATTGATAGTCGTCATTTTCCTTTTTATTTTCTTTAATTTTCTTAAAAATAAATGATGTCCCCTCTCACGTCGTTAATTCTAAAAAATTCATAAAAATAGAGAAAAATGCCCAGAAAATCCAAAAAAATAAGAAAAAAAATAAGAAAATGGAGAAAAATATAGAAATCTAAGAAAAGTGGGGAAAATCACTCAAACAAAATTAATTTGAGGGTCAAATTGGGGCATTACGAGGCAATACGAGATGTGCTCAAAGTAACGTCAATTTTGGCGTGTCTACAGCTGCCCCGCCTTGGCGTCTGTTTTGCAAGGGAGCATAGTAAACTGAAAAGTAGATGTCAAGGTGTGATGAGACACGCAATCAACATCACTTGATGAGAATTTAATCAAAAGCTCGAGATGAAACAATCTCGGGAAATTCAATGAAATCAACGATGTTTGGATAAAAGAGGGAGTGTGCACGCGGGCACGAAAAGGAATGATCAACTTCCAGCGCGGTGGAAGTACCCCAGGTCACAAACCTGTAGGTTTCACCATTGGGGAGCGGTTACCAGCTAATGTGGACGTGCTGCAGTCAAGGTGGATCAAGGGAAAGGATTGAAATAAGAGGATAGAAATCCAAACAAGGAGCTTTCGAGAAAATGACCCAAAACAGCGACAAAACGAACTGAGGATTCTATTCAGCAATGAATATCTCATATCTGGAAAGATTAAGATCAATTTGACTCTCCAAATCAGCTTATCAGAATGATTTTCCAATGTTGATTCAAAGTCCTATATGAATGCATGCTGGGTTTAAAAGGAAAAATTAAAACAAATGAAAATATAAGATAATCAAGGATAATATTGTTAAACTGCCAAGACTGGGTCAAGAAACCGATTTCACGAGCTGATACTAAGCCGAAGCCCGTTTATCCGCGCACCAACTCGCAAAAGGGAACCATCGTCCCCAGTCCTGGATGGCTCAACGGCCTATCCGTATGACTAAGACTCCTCTGGAATCATCATTGTTTTTATGAAGGGGAACTCAAATTCAGATTTATCAAAGCCACAAGGTCCTTGATATAATCTAGTAGCGTATGTAACATATAGTAAAAATGCATACAGGAAGATGGTGGAGCAATGAGCATATGGGAACTGAAAAAATGCAGCACATAATGCAGTCACCGTGGGACTTGAATGTTGATGCCCAGACGGTGGGACCAAGGGCTTCTTCCTACGCTCAAAAGTTCATTAGCCAAGATATAAGGAAGATAACAAGTAATGAATAAGGCATTTAAGCATAGCAAGCATAGCAAGGATGGAATTCAAGCATGAAAGCATGAATAGCATTGAATAACATAGCATGTATCAATAGTATGAGTTGAAAACATAGCATCATTGTTTGTTGTTTGTGATGAGGATGACAATCTTGACAAATCATAAGATTGATGCATAAAAGATCAGGATGATGTCATAATGGTTGAGCAAAGCTAGCAGGAATAGTCAGAGAAGCTGGCTCTTGAATGATCAGATTAACGTGAATAACAAGAGTGATACCCCAAGTGACAGGGATGATCAGATTGACATGAATTGCTCAGAATGATGGAGAGATGATAATTGAAGTGCCCAGGGTGACATATCATGAGAATATTGGGAAGAATCAAAAGATTGATAACAATGAATGAAGCGTACTCATCCCGTGTTCTTGGTCTTTTCAAAAGAATTGTCCCTGCAAAAAAAATACCATTAGAAAAATATAATGCATTTTTTTTGGATTTTTGGAGTATGCAAATTTTTAGGAGTTTGAAAAACATTTCAAAATTTTTAAATTTTTTTTGGAATTTTGAGAATATTTGAATTTTTTATGGATTTTTTTAAGAATTTTTGAAAAAAAAAATTTTGGTGACAACCGTGGGATGGTCGACTTGGACATTGCACAGATGTGGCACTAGAATGCACTGATGTTGCAATGAATGCACAAGCCTTGGAGTGTGTATGGACTTTAGATGAAGCATGCTTGGACTTAGAACGTATAGACTTGTGATGTATAGACTTGGGGAATGTATGGACTTAGGATGTGTAGACTTGTGGAATGTATAGACTTGGGGAATGTGTAGACTTGGGGAATGTATGGACTTAGGATGTGTAGACTTGTGGAATGTGTAGACTTAGGGAATGTGTAGACTTGAAATGTGTAGACTTGGGGAATGTATAGACTTAGGATGTATAGACATGGGGAATGTATAGACTTGGAATGTATAGACTTAGAGAATGTATAAACTTGGAATGTATAAACTTAGGATGTATAGACTTAGAGAATGTATGGACTTGGATGTATAGACTTGGGGAATGTATGGACTTAGGATGTATGACTTTGGGAGTGTATGGACTTGGGAGTGTATGGACTTTGTGAAATGTACCTACGATGCTTAAACTTATGCAAATATGCATCGAAATGCGTGTGAGCCAACAATGAAGGCATGCGAATGGGCGGGCATTATTTAAAAAATAGTTTTTTTTCTTTTTTTCTTTTTTTAAAAAAAATGAACCATGTGAATTTTTATGAGTTTTTGGAAAGTTTTCAATTTTTATGAATTTTGGAATATATGATTTTTTTGTTTGAATTTTAACTTAGACTTTGCTAATACAGTATCGGAGGGATGTTTAAACCACTGGCTAGGGGTCCTCGTTCCTTCCCCTTTCGCTAAAAAAACTACCCAAAGCCGGACGTGCATTTAAAGGTGGCGCCCTACAGCCGACTGTCCATGGTTAACGGTGCCCCTACCAAGGCCATACCCGAGAAACATTCAGTCTTAGAGGGAGAAGAGAAGAACAATTGGAGATAAACTTTATGCAGGATGGGAGATATCGAGACTTAAATTCCTTCCGGGGTATTACCCCTCAAAGAGGTAGTCTGTTGCGCTGGGGCTTTGTGCCTTTGATTTTTAGACCCTTGACATGCATACGACCAGGGTTTTCCCTACGGGGACTCAGCCTCTCTTGACATGTCATAATTCATAATTTTACATTTATCGAAATCTTGACTTGATTTTCATAATAGCCCTTTTGGCGAGATGTATCATGAAATTTGATTTTACTTTGGGTCAAGACTGCCCCTATTTGAGACTTCTCTCGTATTGGGGATTACCTAGGTTGGTCATCTCATCCGTCAACCTCTTGCCCCTGCATTCGACCGAGCAAAGAAGAGAAAAGACTTTCAGATATACTCATGGTATGGCCAAAGTAGCAATGGTGTTTAACCAAAGGAGCCGGCTAAGGACGCCATGAAGTGTGTACGGTGCCCAGGTAAGGGTTGCTCTTAACAAGCGGGGAGAGAATGTTGAATTCCCAACGCGGGATTCTTATAACCAAAGTGCTGCATAGCAAGCCTAAAGACTCTTTTCAAAAAAAAAATTTTAAAGATGAAATTCAATAAAGATAAATTCCAAGGATAAAGGCTTAAAATATCACTCTTAATCATGTTAAGAAGCACTTCACTTTGAAAATCATGCGTGAAGCAATGAGATAATGATATCATAAAAATGTTTACTTATGTCAACATATTACCTTGCGATCTTTGTTGAAGCAGCTGCCGCGAGAGGCGGGGTTGATCATCGTGGGATAGTCCTCTTAGGCAGATAAAAGGATTGGAAGCAAAGGATTTGGAAGTGGCTTAACAAGAAGGAGTGGTGCCAAGACCAGACTCAGACGAATAAAGAGAAAAGGAAGAGAGGCAAGGGCTAGAACTCCCTTGCTAAGGCGCGGAGACCCTGATCACATGGAACAGTTTACAGAAGGAGAGAAGAATTAGAAGGAGGAGTGAGGACTAAAGCTTCGGAAGCAGTGGGAGAAAGGGCAGATGCCCAAGGCAGTGGACGTGGAAGAAGTTGGGTCGGACCTAGGATCAGGAGGAATTAGAAGAAGAAATTGATAGATGGAAAGAGGCGGATCCGGAGGGTCCGGAGGCAGAGGAGGAGAATCATGAGCGGAAGAAGAATCCGGAGGCAGAGGAGGGATAAGATATCGAGGGACGCGGGGCCCTCGGAAGAGATAGGGAAAAGATGATGGAAGAGGAGGAAAAAAATGAAGAACGCGATGTCCTGGAAGAGTAAGAAGACAAATTAGAAGAAAGATGGAGGGTCCGGAGGTTCCAGAGGAGGAAAATGCCGAGGGATGCGGTGCCCCGGGAAGAGTGGATGAAAAGGGTCAGGAGGATCCGGAGGTTTCGGAGGAAAATATCGAGGGACACGGAGCCCTCAGAATAGATATGGACAAAGATGATAGAAAAGGAAGAAAAGAATGAAGGATGTGATGTCCCAGAGAAGCAGGAGGATGAATTGGAGGAAAGATGGAGGGTTTGGAAGTTCCGGGGGTAGAAAATAGAAAGGGGTGTCATGCCCAAGGGAAAGAGAGAGGGATGAAGGATCCTGAGGCTCCGGAGGAATGAGATGGGAAGGGACGTGATGCCCTAAGAAGAAGGAAAGAGAATCCGGAGGTTCCGAGGAAGAAGGTAGAAAAGGGTGTGACGCCCAAGAAAAATCAGTGAGATGCCCGGAGGATCCAGACGTGATGGTGTAGAGGGGCGCGATGCCCAATGAGCAAGATCCGGAGGTTCCGGAGGGGGAAGATACCATGGGACGCGATGCCCAGGGAGAAGAGAAAGATCCAGATATGAAGGTGTAGAGGGGCGCGATGCCCTAAGAGGGAGGTCCGGAGGTTCCGGAGGGATAAGATACCGAGGGACGCGATGCCCAGGGAGAATCAGTAAGAAGCCCAGAAGATCCGGACTTGAGGGTGTACAGGGGTGCGATGCCCAAAGAGAAAGATTCGGAGGTTCCGGAGGTGGAAGATACCATGGGACGCGATGCCCAAGGAGGATGGGAGAGAAATCCGGGGAGTGCGGATGCAAGAGCTGGAAATGGGCGCGATGCCCTGAGGGAAGATTGGAGGGGGCACAATGCCCGGTGAGTGTAAGGGGACCTGGAGATCCCGAAGATAGAGGCGGAAGATATAGGAAACGTGGGGGATCCGGAGGTTCAGGAAGGCGGGGAAGATACGGGTTTTGAAATCCAGGAAAGAAATGCCAATGCATGTGGATGCAATGCAACGGATGCGATGGATGCATGGATGCAACAGAATGCATGAGATGCAAATAATATGAAGAACATGAAGGGCGAGGGGATGAGATCCTCCTCCTTAGCCCCGGAGTGGCCCATGAAGAAAATGTGATAGACAATAATGTGGATGGCGTTGAATAGAAGGTGGATAAAATAGTAGAAGGCCCCTTAGCACCAAGATAACCGCCCCTCCATGACAGTGAAAGTGTATAGCCAATTGGCCCAATGGATAAAGCAAGAGCCCGTGACGAAGCTTCAATGGTAAATGATAACTCCCTTGAAGAGTGAAAAGTAATAGTGTGAGAGAGTTGGCAAGTTGGGATAGGAAGCATTGTGTTGCCCAGGGGTTGTGGCGTATAGGGAGTGTTGAACAAAATGGTCATTCGCCCCTTGTATGGAAGAATGGGTTCAAGATTTGAAAGTTGGAACAAGGGGTGCCCTGCCCGGCCCTTGGGCACAAACTTACACGGTATCAAAGTTTGACATTCTCTCTTAGTGAGCAGTGGCGGGGACTTGGCCACTTCGACCATACTTGGCACAACAACCCGGATTGGCATCCGGCAAATAAACTCTTGCATCTTGAACAGCATGGCCGTGGCCAAATCTTTCTTTCCCGGCTCTTGATCATCTTCGGCACAAGTACTTACAGAAGGTCGCCCGTTCCGAGTATTAAAGGGGGGTGAAGCAGAGGCGGAAGGCTCCACAGATGATGATGGTGTAATGGAAAGTGTTGGAGAAAGGATGAGTGGAAGTGGAGGTTCAAACACGTCGAACTTCCCCCTTTGCTCGGAAGCAGTCGGGGTTGGCTCGAGTGCAAAAAGGGATGGATCCTGCTCAGGATTAGCCACGGGTAAGGGTGATAGGTTAAGTGGTGGAATAGAGGAAGGGACTTGCAAAGCTGGTTTTGGCATTACAGGCATAGTGGACGGCTGAGGTGGCGAACAAAGAGGAGGGGTAATAGAAGGCTCGGTAGAGACCGGCGTAGTGGAGGGTGATGGAGGCTCGACGGAGGCCGATGGAATGGAGGCTATTGGTGTGGTTACGGGAGGTGAAGGTTTAGTGCGTTGAAAATGCAGGATGGGGCGAGAGGTGTTAGGGATAGGACGAGACTTATGGTGTGGTGGTATGGGTGATTGGAGTATCGACCCATCATCGTAACACCAAGAGGTCTCATAAATGGGGGTTGGATCGGGGACTGTGGCATAGTCCTGAGCATAGGGGTCTTCTGGCAGTGGAGGAAGAGGACGGCGAAGGAAACTCGGAAGGGGTGCATCCCGAGGAGCTTCAAATTCTTGTACCATCTCCAACTCTTCATCATTAAATAAATTCAGCGGATGCCGTGGTGGAGGCAAAATGATAAGTGGTGGAGTATGGTGTTGTGGGGAATTTTGAGGAGGCGAATATGTGTATGGAGGCGGAGAGCCATGTAAATGCGCAGTGCGGATGAGTGGAGGGCGGATGGCGTCCACAGAACTTGTAACATCTTCTCGCTCACATATATCGTTGATGCCATTCTCCCTTATCTCCTTCCAATTTTTATCTATCTTAGCGATGTTATTCATGAGATCATGAAGAGGATTGACTTGAGATGGAGGAGGAGCGGGCTGTGGGCTGGTGAGCTTCTTAAGTTGTTCCTCCATGGAAGCAAGTCTATCAAAGAGGCTTTGCTGGAAGGGTGTAACATGAACATTGGAAGGTTGGCATGATTGCCTTGGAGGGGTGGCTTGATATGACGGCCGTGGAGGAGGATTAATGGGCCGACCCATAGAAGGACCCGGATGGGTCAAGTTGCAAGGAATAAATGGACCTTGGGGCCGTGAAGGGTGAGAAATAGAAGGAGGCGGGTGATGGGCCACCCGAGGAGTATGTGTGGATGAAGGAGACGAATGATGGGCCACCCGAATAAGAGTAGGTGTGGATGAAGGAGGCGGATGATGGGCCACCCGAATAGGAATAGGTGTGGATGAAGGAGGCGGGTGATGCGCCACCCGAATAGGGGTAGGTGTGGACGAAGGAGGTGTACCCTCAGCAGCGGCCTTAAGGGCTCGGATTTGTTGAGGGGTGAAATGATCTAGTCCACGGATGATTTGAGAGACCTTCTCGTCGTTGGGAGGAGGCGGTCCCAAAGGAATAGTGGCTTGCGATTGAGGCGAGGGACTATGAGATTGGACATTGCCCATGGGTCGGGCAACCCCATAAGAATGAGGGCGTGGTCCCTTGAAAATATGGTGAGAATTATGATGAACATGTTGAGATTGAGGAGTATAGGATGTGCTAGGTTGTGCATCCTCATGAACATAATTAAGATTAAACATGTTATCTTGTCTATCAAGGTAAGCTGTTATGCAATCAAAGTTCAAGCAAAATAATTTGCAAAGAAGCACACAAGTTGGAATGGTTACCGTTGACCTTTTTTATTTATTTGAACCTTGGTGAATTAATGACTTTTAACAAACTTTCGGAGTGATTCACACAAGGGAGGAACCTAGTTTCAATATAAGTTCACTTCGATGCCAACTAGGAACACTCTCTCACCGTGCATAGGCCAACTAAACCCGGGACTTCAAAGGTACAACCTGCCCAGCGTCCGTGAGGGAATCCACGGGTGCGGGGACTTACGGAGGCTTGGTTTAGGAATTTCCGGTCTAATGAGATGGAATCCTCAATGGAGGGTCCTTCCTTCACCAAGAGGGGGTGTGACTCCTAAAAGTGTGGGGAGAGGAGGTCTCCCAAACCAAATGCAAAGATGAATGCAAAATAAAGATAATATATATGCATGAACAATATATGATAAAAATGAGATGGAACACACATGAAAAGAGTTCAGTGCGGACACTCAGGGAAATGACGCCCTGATCCCTGCCGCTATAAGTTAAAAGAGCGCCCCTTTGCACGGCGTCAATTCCTGCGCTTTCCTTTTTCTTTTCTTGTCTTTTTTTCAGAAAAACTAAATGGCGCCCTGCAATATGCCGTCAATTCTTGAACGGACGCCTCTGTAGATGGGTGTCAATTCCTGTGAAAAATGAAATAGCACCCTGCACCCTGTCGCTATATTGTGAAACAGCGCCCCTGTGAAGGGCGTCAATTCCCTGTGTCACAGAAACACTTAAACGGCCAGAAAGCTTAAACTGTGAGAATAATACCAATAGGAAGGAATGAAAACACTCACAATCACAAGATAAGAATCATGGCAATCAATAATAACATGAAATAGGATATAGCATGCTCATCATTTTTTTTAAAGAGATGGATAAATGGAATTTCTAAAAATCTATCAAACTAACCAATCACATAGGGAGAGTGCTACGTGGAGCACAAAAGGGGAGATGGCACACGTGGGTGCAAAAGGGGAGATGGCACACGTTGGTGTCCAAGGGGAAAGGATAATCAAAAGAAAAACAAAAGGAGTCCCACCGTGATCGTCAATTTGTAGATTATAAGAAATCCACTTAGAAAAACTAAAAAGAATTAATGAAAAAAGGATGGGAAAGGGGGAGAAAAGGGGGAGCATGCGAGGATGCTAAGGGGAATAGAGACGCGAGGGCCTCAAATGATATAATCAATAATAAAAGGGAGGGATCGCGAATATAAATACCTCAAAAGGATGCGGGGGAGATTGTGACTGCACCTTTCTCTTCCGATCGGCCGATGAAGAGAGTTCTTCTTGTTGATTACCCTTGCAAAGATCAAAGACAACAACCAATAAAAAGATTGGATTAGAACCAAGGTGAGTGTAGCATCAAATTCATAATAAAGATGAGCATGAAAATCATGTATAAGAACACACCTTGTTGGGTGTTGGCCATTAAAACCCCATGCAATGGGAAGGATATAATATGATGAATGCTAATGCAGATAAAGGAGGGTGCAAGTGTTGCACTATGGGAGACTCAACGTGGTTGAGATAAAAAGATTAACAGAAATATGAATAACTAAGATGCATGCATGCGTATGAACTAATGTAATGAAAGAAAAAAAAGAATTGAAGAAGATAAAGAAGCATGTGTATTTTTCTCTTTGGCTTTGATGCAATCTCGGGAGGGAGCCTCCTTCAAAAGGATGAAGCTTTAGATGCCCAGGGCACTCCCTCCGTGAGCCAACAATTGAGAAGCACTTCCCCTGTAAAATAAAAAAAAACTCATTTTCGACAGAGCCGCAGGGGCTCTATTTATAGGGAAGATTGGATGGGTTTTAATCCGATAAAGAATAGGAAAATTAAATTTAGCATGAGACAAATATTGGAAGGGGTCCTCCCAATCATAGAAAGGCATTCCGAAGTTAAAAGGGGCTCAAAACGAGGAAAGAATGAGGTTCTGGGAAAGTTCAAAATTCAACAAGAATTGACGACCGTATGACAGTCACTTTTTAAAATGACGCCCGAAGAGGCGTCGTCTTTAAAAGAATTGACGACTTGCAGAAGGGCGCTATTTAGTGATTAACACGAATTTCGGTCGGATTCAAAATCTCATAATATGGCAATGAAAATGACGACCTGACTAGGGTCGTCAATTGAAATGACGCCTTGCACAGCGTCGTGAATAAAAAGCCAAAAGGAATGGACGACCGGGAATTCGGGCGTCAATTAAATTGACGCCCGATTTAGGGTCGTTATTTCAAAATATGTAAAACAGGGCCAATTTTTATTTCTCAATATTATTTTCTGATTTTTTAGGTGGAGATGCACTTAACTGTGCTGATTCCAATTACTATTTTTCGCATTTTTCTGACACTTGGAAGGCCACCAAATCACCCCTGGAAGAGGGATTGAAATAATATTAAAATATTCCAAATTTGGAATTGACGACCTTCAACACGTCGTTAATTTCATTTTTTTTAATTTAAATGAAAACAACATCCTTTGCTAAGTCGTCAGATCTAAAAAAAATTCTGAAAAATTCCTAGAACAATCCGAAAAAATGAGAAAATGAAAGAATGGACGCCTCTATTGATAGTCGTCATTTTCCTTTTTATTTTCTTTAATTTTTTTTAAAAATAAATGACGTCCCCTTTCACGCCGTTAATTCTGAAAAATTCATAAAAATAGAGGAAAATGCCCAGAAAATCCAAAAAAATAAGAAAAAATAAGAAAATAGAGGAAAAAGGGAGAAATCCAAGAAAAGTGGGGAAAATCACTCAAACAAAGTTAATTTGAGGGTCAAATTGGGGCATTACGAGGCAATACGAGATGTGCTCAAAGTAACGTCAATTTTGGCGTGTCTACAGAACCTTCACTAGTCATTGCTTGACGACACTTTCATGTGTGTCGGCCCACCTGCGAGTGGTGGTGGGGCATGTTCCCGATATACAGTTTGTAAGCTACTTTCCGTGGGCCCCCTTGCCTTGCGGTAGCATCCTACTGGGTGGGAAAGCTAGCTAGAGGCCTGGCTTAAGGCATTGAGCTTGTGTGTGCATACGTGGTTAGGGGCGTTTGGACGAGCACCGACGGGTGTGACCCTGAGTAGTTACTCGTTATTGGGGTACCGTTGTTCCTAGTTCTGTGGTACCGTTGTTCCTAGTACTTGGTACCGTAGTTCATTGTACTTGGTTTTGTGAGTATCTCAGTTACCACCATTCCCGGTGTGTGAGAGATACTTGTGGCACAGTATAAGACGTCAGTGGACGCATCTAGCTGTTCTTCTAGTGAGGAGGTGCTCCTATCACTTGACGCATAACTCTCATGATGTGTGTTCCATCATCGGTTTTTGAGTAGCCCGTGTGCGGCTTTACTCGAGGTCCAGTATTGTGTAACGTACACAACGATCTAGTTGTGTATGTTCGTGCCTTTGACTGTGTAAGTCTTTTTAGGGATTTTGTCTATTTTAATAGGCTTCAGCTTTGGTGCTTGTGCTTGGTCGACGGATCGGTAACGCCCGACTTTGTGAGATTGGGGTTCGCTTTTCTGTTACCGTTTGGAGTAACTTAGAGAGCCGTGGTTTGGCCGAGAGCTGTGGTTCTGGTTAGTACGACTTTACTCTTTTCTTCTGTCATTCTTACTCCTACTTTTTACAGCTTTATTGTGTAGTTTAGTACTGCTGTTACTTCTACCTTTCCTGTTTTACTGTTTAGCGCTGTTGTTTAGCGTGTTACTGCATTGTTTCTAGTGGGGATCTGCGTGAACGATACTGAGCCAGTGACACGAGGCTCACCCCTACTTTTCAGGTGTGGTCATTCTTCTTCCTCGTGGTTCGTGGCGGGATGCGTTAGTTCGTAGTTGCCAGCGTTGCCAGCATTCTCTACGTCGGGTTTCCCCCGACTTCAATGTACGTTCTCTTTCCTATTGGACTATACTTGTCTTTAATTGGACTGGACTCGACTTCAACATAAGTTTCTTATCATTTTATATATATATTGGTCATGAGATCGCTTGGATCGAGGTTCCTTTCATCCGGAAAGAGAACGTACATTGAAGTTTCTTATCATTGATCCAAGCGATCTCATGACCAATATATATATTGGACAACATTAACAAAAAGGTAAAAATGATAGAAAAATATATATATAAAATGATAAGAAACTCATAAATGTCACCCTCATCTGTCAACTTATTTGTCACCACGGAACGTTTATGACCCATTTGTCATGGAGTCGACTTAGCCCACCTCTGTCATCTATATGTTACCCCATTTCAAATGACCCATTTGTCATCCATAGTAACTCATTTTGTCACCTATATGAGCTATTTGTCACCTTTAGTAACCCATTTGTCACCCATATGAGCTATTTGTCACCCTTACTAACACATTTGTCACCCTTAGTAACTCATTTGTCATCGTTAGTAACCCATTTGTCACCCTTAGTAACTCATTTGAACCCATATGATCCATTTGTCACCCTTCCTTACAATATATTTGTCACCCTTATCATCCAATAACCATAAAATAGTTATAAAATAATGAAAAATCATAAAAGTAATAATAAATAAATAAAATTATATAATAATATTTATTAATAACAAAGTTTCTGACATATTTATGACGTTATATATTATCTGTCGAAACTATTCATAAATTTAATTAATAATAGGAAGTGTGGAAAATTATTTAATCATTTTTCGAAAGACAAAGATCAGTCGAAAATATATCGAAATATTTCGACGGATAATGGTTTGTCGGCATAACGTCGGAAACTTTTCGACGAATGTTCGACCTTAAAGTTATCCGTCAGAAACTGGTCAAACATTTTATTTTCGACGAAACTTGTTTTTGTCAGAAATACGTTTGAAATATTCGACGTAGTTTTGACGTTAATTTTTTTTGTCAAAAATTTCTGATGTTTTTCCGACAAAATAATTATGTCCAAAAATAGTCGGTAATTATCGACGAATTTCTGACATAATATATTTTAGTTAGAAAGTCGAATCATTCTGACGTATTTCTGACGAAAACTTTTTAGTCAAAAAATACCGTCAGTATTTCTCATTTTTCTGAGCTATTTGTCACCGTTACAGAGTTATTTGTCACTGCTAACGCTATTTGTCACTCACAATACCTATTTGTCACCCTTATCGCTCGCTAGTCGTCACCTTTGTTTCTCTTCAAAACATATCTTTTACTTATGTTATCCATTTATCACCCTTAGGAGACATTTGTCAGCCCTGAAATTTATTTCGCACCACTGATGACTATCTGTCACCATTATGCGGTTTTAACCGTCGTGCTTGATTTTGGCTTATCTGACTTACTGGCTCCAAAACTTCAAAACTTGTTCTTCTATCTGTCTAGCAGTGATAATTAATAAATATAATACTTTAATTATAATAAAATAAATAAAAATGTCAAAAAAGCATACAAATTAGAAATTTATAAATATAATATAATAATAATAAAATAATTATGAAGAAGATAAAAATCATATAAAATGATAATTAATAAATGTAATATCATAATAATAATTAAATAATTATGAAAATGACAACTAAAAAAATAACAATGATAATTAATAAATATAACGATAAAATAATAATAAAATAACTAAAAATGATAAAAAATATAAAAAATATAATTAATAAATGTAACAGCATAATAATAGTAAAATAATTCTAAAAATGATAAAAACCATAAAAATGATAATTAATAAATATACCAGTATAATAATAAAATAATTATAAAATTGACAAAACATATAAAATTGATAATTAATAAATGTAACACTAACAATAATATAAAATCACTTCATTATGAAAAATGATAGAAAAATAATATAAACATTTCACTTCATTTAATCAGTGTCGTTTGATGACTATGAAAGCTTCAAATCTGTGTTGGTAGAGTTAGGAAACCCATACATGGTTAAACCCTTCAAATAAACTTGAGTTTCTTTAAGTTTCACTGCCATGAGATATTTGTCACTGTTAAAGAGTTATTCGGACACTTTTTGGATCTAGATCCGTGGGTTTCGGATCAGTTTTGGAGGTCTCGGAACGTGTTTTGTGGTTTACACGTGTTTTCCCTGACATGACCTATGGAACTCTGTATCAGGTAAACCGTTGCGTTCTCCTACTCGGGGACAGTACTAGTGCGACCGGCGTGTTCCGAGGATTGAGGAAATATATTTTTCTATTTTTTCATATTTTTTGAAAAATCAAGATTTTCTATAAATACCCTATTTCTTTTCTTTTTTTTTTCTTCTTCTTTTTTCTTCTTCCTCCTCCCTTCTCTCCCGTGCGCATGCGACTGTGACCGCCCCCCTTCCAGCGACGACTTGGCGTGCTCCCCTCCGGCTACAGACGGCGGTGAGACGACGGTATGGCTGCGGCGGTGGTGGCGTGGCGATCGTGGTGGCGTGCGGTGCCTGGTGAGATCGTGGGAGCTCGCATGATTTCAAGCGGTGTTTTGAAGATCGGCGGCGATCCATCGCGTTTCGGGCGACCCCGAGGTAGGGTGACAGATCCTTAGCTCGTTCTTTACCTTTCCCGTGATTTCTAGGCCGAAGGGAGGTCGAGACAGGGTTATTTTGAATCGGGAAGGGAAAACCATGAATTGGGGTTTGAGCGCCGGATCTAGAGATTTACCGCGTTATCTTGTGGTTTGTGGGCATCAAATGGTGCCATGGGGCATGGGGAAGGGTTCCCCTTTTGTTTCCCCTTCACCCGGGGGTGAATGGGGCGTGGAATGGCGTTTTGGTGTGATAAATGTCCATTTTCTATGATAATTCATTACATACACACCATTTTATGTGCATATAACTAGGCAATTATGCATATTTCATAGTTAACCTCAACTCTGCGTATAAATTGGGGCTTTCACGCAAATTAAATTAATTTGATGATTTTATTTAATAAAATAGAGTTGAGGGTCATGAGCATTAATTCTTCATTACATAATCATGAGCATTTATGCACATTGTGATAATTTTGATGGATTACATTGTAATTATGTGTGTGCAGGACATTGAAGGTAATTGTAAGAGAAGCTGGGGGTAAAATTGCCATCACCACTTGACCAAGTCAAATAAAGAAGCACATATTTTGGTTGGATGGAAAAGAGAATTCAAAATATTTTGGTTGGAGGGAAAATAAAATTCAAAGTTTAAAATAGAGGAGAAGAAGCACATATTTTGGTTGGAAGGAAAATTGAATTCAAAGTTTGAAGTAAAGGAGAGAAATGATGAGTCATCGAAAGGGGGTTGCCCAAAGCCCAAGGAGGGGGTGCCCACCTCCTTTTCCTTTCCCCATGCATCATCTTCTACCTAAATCCCAGCCATCCATCTATTTTTGATACAATCTCCACCCTCCATTGACCCAATTTTCCCTATAAATAGCCCATACCAAGGAGGAGAAGGGGGGTTCTTCTTTTGGCAATTTTTCTCTCCCTCTCATATCTTAACCTTAGGCCGCCGATTTCCTCCCACTTTTGACCCTCTTCTCCTCTATCTTTCTTCATAAAAGTTCTTTATTTTTAAGTCCTTTACAACTTCTTCTTCTGCATCATCTTCCAATTTCTTCTGGTTTTCAAGTTAGTTCATGTTTTTCATTGTTCTATCATGTGCATTTGTAGACTGCATTCTTCTCTGTTCTTCCCTATTTTTCTCCTTCCTCCATCCCTTTCCTCCTCTATCCTCCTTCACGACAGTTCTTTGTTTTTAAGTCCTCTAAAACTTCTTCTTCTATATCATCTTCCGATTCCTTCTTATTTTCAAGTTATTTCGTATTGTTCACTGTTCTATCCTATGCATTTTTAAACTACATTCTTCTCTATTCTTCCCTATTTTTATCATTCCTCCGTCCCTTTTCTCCTCTGGACTTCTTCACAAAAGTTATTTGTTTTTAAGTACTCTACAACTTCATCTTCTGTATCATCTTCTAATTCCTTTTGGTTTTCAAGTTATGTTCAACGTTTCAAAGCTCTATCTCTGATTTTCACTTTTCACATTTTAAATCCTTCTTCTTCTTCTTCCATCTCACCTAGGTAACCTTAGTTAATCTCTCCTTCATCACCATCCCACTCTCTTCTAAACCATTGCCATCTCCCTTACCTTCACCTTGACCTCTCCCTTCCTTTCCTTAGATCTCTCTCCTCACCCCATACATTCTCCTCCAAGAGCGGCTTCAACGACGAAGGTGACTTCCTCTCGGCGTAGACGACATCTTCCGCGAGGTGGTTCGTGATCCAAAGCCAAGAGAGGATGGCGCCGTCATCACCATTGCTGCTACCATCTTCACACCTCAGGCTCCTTTTATTTTTATTGCTTTAGTTTCATTTTACTTCATTATAATCTCGTCACATCTTTGTTGTAAGTTTATCTTACACTTCATGTACTCGTTTCTTTATGATAATGAAAGAAATGTTCATTTGATCTAGATCTTGTTCATCTTCCCTCTCTCCCTCCTTCTACATCTTCTTCTCCACTTTATGTAATTATTTTCTATAGCATAGGCTCATAATCATGGGCATTTGTAATTGATTGTTAAAACTGTACTTTGTTGAATTATTCTCTTCGAGCTACAAAAAAATCACAAACATTTTCCAAAGGACTTCAAAACTTTAAATTTAAAAATCTCTTCTTCCCTGTGGATTCGACCCTTCTTGCCACCTTATTACATCTTATTTTCATCTAGTGCGAGTTGGAATTTTTAAGATTGATACGCGTGTTTTAAATGATGAACTTACGTGTTATCAATTTTTGGCGCCGTTGTCGGGGAGGAATGGTGATTTTTGATTTTAGAATTTTTTTTTCCTTGTGTTTATAGTGTACTAATAAAGCTCTCTTTTCTTTTTTTTACAGAAAAAATGCAAAAAAAATCAGAGGTAAGTTTACCTTTCTTTCTTTCATCTTTTGATTTTGTCATTCATTTCAAAAAAAAAAGAACAAGGGATTGCGCATCAAGTAAGTCTTCAAACTTATTCCTCTCATTTTGTGTCATTTCTTAATGTTCTTGCATATTGTGGTTAGATAGGTTCACACACATACAAAAAAAAACTATTCACTTGAACTTGATAAAAGTCTTCATTCCAAGAGTAGAAATCACACTTTCATGTTTTAGGTCATGCATCATTTAGGATAGTATTTATTTTTCCTTGTTGTTTAATTGTTGTTAATTACATTGTTGAAGATTGCGGGAGGCAAGATAAGTACTCTAACTTTTCTAAAAGCATGCTCATGCTTTTCTATGCTTGCACAGAACCCCTTGTTTGAACTTGTTTTGCTGCATATCATTTCAAAGTATCTTAAGGGCAACACCCATAAGGAAGATAAGATGGTGATTTCATCACCCTTCCTTAACCCACAAACTACAATTCCCTTGCATCTTTGTATCACCTAGACCTTAAATAAGATCCAGTAGACATTGGCCCTAGGTTCACACTGTGGTTCTTGTGTTATTTGGGCTTACCCTCTTGTGGAAACAGGTGTCTAAGGTAAGATGGTCGAACTGTAAACTCCTTAAGCGGGCTAGTGGTTTGTAATTAGGTCCCTACGAAAGTAGGGGGAGCCTCCTGTTGTGCCCCTGGTTTTCATGATGACAACCATGAGATTTTGTAGTGAGTTCAACAGGCATGATGAATTAGATACTCTATGTTAGAATTCAACTCGCATAATGAAATGGATTCATTAACATATATATATTTGGTTTATCTTGAATTGCAAGGAACAAACAACGTCCACGTAGGGTGCTCAAGGCGTCCACGCCTCAGTTCAATAAGTTAGATAAATTAGTCACTGGCATAGTTCAGTGCGTTAACGCTACGATGGTACAGCGTCAACGCATCAGTTCATTAACGGAAGAAAGATGGCTCTAGGTCAGTTCAGTGAGTTAAAGCAGGGTCTTCATGCGTCAACGCATCCAGCCTCTACAGTCCTTCGTGCTATGCAAGTATGCGTTAACCTTTTAGTCAAACAGGGTTGACGCCATCTAGGCTTCGTCAAATGAATATTGGTGGACCCCAGCAATAATGGATAAATTAGATGCCACATCAGCAAAAAGGTCACGCGCTCCTTTTCCCTCGCGATTCCAAAAGCATCTGGGAGAGGACAATCATTGGGGCCAACCAGAAAATCTGGTTGGGGCCCATAAGGGAATATTCGCGTGAAGGAGGGGCGTGAGCCGTGGGAATAGACGCAGATGTTGCAGTCGAAGGTAGAGGCGGAAAGGTGCTCTGAAGTAGAAGGTCTGTGATTATCATCTTCCTCCTTGGTGCTGCTTGGTTCATGAAGAAGAAGGGGAAGCATTTCAGAATTCCATCATCCTGGATAGAAGGGACATCCAAAGTGATGAATCCCAAGCTCTTCTACATCCCGTTACCGAGGAAGAGGAAGCCAGTCGATCAAGAGCTTCATCATTCAGATCATCGAGTTCAAGACCGA